>JAUBOD010000752.1:2386929-2412090 GCA_032353885.1 Nothura maculosa | reverse complement strand
GCAGGGGGGTTGGACTAGATGACCTCTAAGGTCCCTTCCAACCTTACACATTCTATGATTCTATGATTCTATATACACATAAAAGGTTAAAACTCGAGAGAAATTTAGAGACAAATTGTTACTTAGTTCCTATATTTTGAATAAAAGAATAAGATTTTTTTGAAAAATCTAATGCACACATTAAATTTATAGAGAAATAGAAACTTGTTGGTGTCAGTAAATTACAGAAAAAAAGCAATTCCAATCTTGTAACTAAAAATCTTAGAAAAATTTAAAGTACAAATGTACTTTTGCTACCTCTGTTGCTGATTATGTGAGTGCCTGGTGCTCTCAGACAGAAACCATTACTTAACTGAAGATCCAAAATAGTCATCTAATACAGATCACAGTTTAATCACCTAGTTATGTGACTCCTTCTTACAGCAAACATCTATTTTTTTTCCCCTCTTCTGGTCCTATTAACATAATAAGTGATAAATAGGAGTATTAGTTCTAACCGTTTTTTAGTTTGGATTATGCTGCTTCTTGTAGGATGTTTTTCATTTTTCCTTATCTTATAATTTAGCCTAATAAAAGATGTTACCACTCCTTACAAAATGTTAGCATGACCTCTACCAGTCCCAGTAGTTAGATTGCTCATCTTAGAATAGGCTTTCTAAACTTCCAATTACTTATTTTGTACCTCTTCAAAAAAATCTACTATTTATGTGTGGTGTCTATATGTATTTTCAATGTATAAAAATTGACATAATGGATAAAAGGCAGATACTATCATTATATTGTATAATAAATGTCTATTTATGTGGGATAATATCCTGACATCGTTACAGGAATCAAATTATTCTATTCTCACTCTGCTTATATAACTCCCACATGTGTACTGCCAATTGCAAGTAAATCCACCTGTCCTCTAATTTAATTACTCTACTTCTGCAGAGTAAAAACAATTTTCTTCCAAAAAATTCTGATGGTAAGGAGTCACATCAACATCATTTAAAGCAGAGCAATTATTCCACCAGTTTATTTATTATGAACATTCTCCATGTTTGTTAATCCCTTCAGTTTGTGAGAGCTCATTCACAGGGCCAGTCTCGGAACATGAACATAGGGTCTGTCCCTCTGCAAGGGGGTCTATTCCTTGTGCTATAAGTGTATCTGTGCAAGATGTTTGTAAGAACTACCAGAAACAACATCCACAGCAGGATTATGAAACACTGTTTTTATTTCCTGGTATTTTATTTTTAAACTGACTACTTCAATGACTGACTTCACTTCTTGCTGTCCCAATTTTTTCTTTGAGTTTAATTTCCCCATTCACTTAGAGCCTAGATTTATATGCTTGTTCTTATTTGTCAAGAAAAAGAAATTACTGACACAAAAAATGTTAAGTACATAAATAATAAATCTAAGCATATTAATTATGCATAGATAATTTTCCTGCCAAGGCCTACTATTACAGATAGATGTTACTTTTCATACTATATTTTATATTATATATTTATATTATGTAGGTGTAGCACTGCACCAAACAATTCTCTGAAAGTCTCCATGGTCCAGAAAATGCCCCAAATAGATAGCAGAAAGATAGAAATGCAATTGGAGAATGGAAATTAATGTACATCTTATAGATGATATACTATACTAAAAATATAGTATGCTACATACAGTTTTGTGATATAACCTCACTGGCTTCAGGAACTATCTGACTGAGGCAAGAATGTTGCAAGCAGTTATTATGAATGGAGCTCATAAACACATACTCTTTTTCATAGAAATCATATGGGATGATTCTTGACAGAAATATAACCTCAGACATTAGAAAGAGTATGATAAAGAAAGATAAAAGCCCTTGTGAGGAAATATGCAAAGCCCCAAGAAGGATCATGGGAGACATCAGAGAAAGTACCAATATGAATTTAGATCCTCTTACAATGACAAGGTAAAAGAAAATGTACCTACTGTTAAGGTGATAGAAGATGTTCCCTCTCAAATCAAATGATGGGAAATTACAGAGAAAGGCATCAACCTGAGGCGATCAGAAGAATTTTATCAGTAGCAGGAACAGCAGCATGATAAGTATCATCTCTTCTTTCCTTTCATATAATGACATTTTTGCTAAGATATAGTGAAAAATTCATTCAGTGCAAGTACATTTCACCAGAGATAACAGGCAGGTTTGTCTTTAGATCTGTTTAAACCAGGCCACCTCAATGTGACAATAAAAGAATTTGTGTAACATCTATACAAATATAAACCACTGTAATTTTGACAATGTACATCTATGAAAAATAATTGCTGAGAAAGCTCTGAACAATCAATCAACAACATTTTTACTTGCTGAGAATCAAATATTTATGAAGACATCCCTATGTTGTTGAATAAACTATATGAAAAATACGTGATTATATACAGGATATATGTCCATGGTGCTTGTGTATCAAACTGTAAACATTATTCATGACATGAGAGCCCTCCTCTAATCTAACCTTAAATAGACTATTAAATAGATTATGTCACTTGATCTAACAGATCCTCAGAAAAAGGTTGGGATTTCATGTGTGCTCCTGTGTATGAGGAAGAAACCAAACCCGAGAGACAGAAGATAGATCTTGGGAGAGAAGTACTATGTTATAGGTCAGGGCTCCAAACATAGAGGTATATAAAAAAACAGATTTTGGAATACGAGGATTTTGGTGTACATGGAAGAAGAAATGATTTGATATACCTAGATATGGAAGAACATAAAGAAAAAGGAGATTAAAGATTAGAAGCCTCTCTTGTGGAGTTACTGAGGATAAAGAAGTAATTAGAGATGCAGAAGAGTAATGACTGGAGGGACTGCAGTAGACAGGACATAAATAAAATTCCTATATTGAGAACTGTGGAGAGAGGGACAAAACTAACAAGAGATAAAAGATGAAAATATGCTCATTAGTATACGTTTATACTATCGATAAAGGTTGTTATCCATCTTAGTATACAGTGTACAAAAGCTTGGAATATTTTTGAAGATTGTTGCTTCAAAATATGTACTGAACATTTTGCTAATGTTCAGTCGTCATTTTTGATTTGCCATATGTGTGCACACAAACATTTCTCTGCTAAATTCTAAACAAACAAACATACAAACACACAAAAAATACTGAGTTAGTGATTCTTTTAATCAGTTAGAATTCATTATGTCCAACCTGAAATCATATTTTATCAGAGCACTCCTGAAATGAAAAATGTAGCAAAGTGGCATATGTTGCATGATATTTCAGTGACATAGTTTTATTTTAGTCGATTAATGGCTGCATTGATATAGTATTTTATGGCATCTGAAGATTTTTTACTTTGGCAATAGTTTTAAACACTTCCCTAAATTCCTAGGTACTGATAATTTCACTTTCAAAAATTTGGCATTGCTTTAGAAAACCCACTTCAAGATATAGTCTAGTTGTTCTGTCTCTGATCATGCCCTACATGATATTATGTATAAATACATCATTTATACATGATATTATGTATAAAATGCATTTGTACCCACAGAAATTACATACAGATTCAATAAATGGCTTAAAGTTAAATTTTAGCATTGCAAAACATAAGAAACAGGAATTGTATTCTTAAGTCAGAGACTAATGTTGCCACTCCATCCATGTATGATATTTCACAATGCAGAATTGATGGAATTTGACTTCTCAGTTTGGAATCTTTTGGTGAGAGAAGCAAGAAAAATCTTTTTATCCTACTGTTTCCGTTTCCAGCACAAGCAAGTTGTTTTTCTCCTTAATGATACTATTTTGTGCTTACTGGCCTTTAAACATGTAAAAAGTGAAGGTAGAGATAAACATTACATTTTATTTGCTAAAATATTTTTGTAAGTGAGGCTCTAGATCTTTAACCACATAGTTAGCAACTCTAATAGGGATCATGTTAAAGATACTTATTAGTTATTTTACTGTTATTTAAAGATCCTACAATCTATTTAAAGATCATGTTAAAATAAACAAACATATATAAAATAAATAAGTAGATAATTAAATAAATAAATAAATAAATAAAGGACAGAGATATAACTTGAACTTTGTAAAGAAAAAGATTTAAAAAATGTGCAAAACATGGAAGTGTCTGAATGCACACTATTTTAACATAAATGTAAAAAAGATTGCAATATGCAATAGTATACGTGAATCTAAAATATAGAACATAAATACTGCTCATATGCAGTTATGAGCTGATTTTGCCTGTTCTGGGGATTTGATATCTATTCTGTTTCTGCAGTTTCTGCAGAATATATCTCCATTCCGTACATGGCTAAGATGACAGGCTTGCCTCTCACACAAAAAATAAAAATTGCAAATTTGCTTTAACTCCAGCATTTTCCAGAATTGTTTTCTCTCTATAAATATGATGATTGCAGACATCCCGTTCACCATGGCTTTCACTATGTTTTTCAAGCAAAAATAAATAAGGATGACTTATTAACACTCTACTAAATGAGAATAGAGGCAGTAGAATTGAAACAATCCATTCGTTGTTCAGATGATGCTATGGGATGTGAAAGCCATTTATTATGACAATTCTGTCTGAACTATACTGGCATAATGCCTCCCCTTCATTTCATTTTTATTAAATGTTTGAAAAGTGCTGTGTGAACTTAGAGCCGTTCCCTGGAAGAGCAATAAAATCAGCAAACTATGGTTGTTCAGGACCTTGATCGGTGCTTATGGGACTTGTTTAGCTTGAGTAATGAATCTAAAACTAGTCACCGTATTTCATCTGACATGACCTGCATGACAAAGATGAAAAGAAATTGGGTAAGGATATTTTCCTGCAACACTCCACTGATCAGACTGAATTATCTAGACTGTTATCCATCAGTGCATACAGTACTCTTAGAAGTCTTGCAAAAGACTCTGATAACCATTATTGCTTCTGAGTAACTCTACATTAGTGAAAAAAAGAAAATAAATAATATTTCTGTTTAAGGTGTCACATGCTTTCTTGAAGTCAGCTGAAGTTACGATAAGGCAATCATTGTTATTACACAATTCACATACCTTAACTGGTGTCATAGATTTGGCAAGAGCTCTCAGAGGCAAAAAGCAGCTTGCCATTATTAAACCAAGGATAATGCATGACCTACAACAAGCTTTTGTAAAACAGAGCGCTACTGAAGAAAAATAATGTCTATAGCTGTTTGTATGAGGCTGATCTCTTTTTCATTTGGCATACAGATGATAAATTAAATGCAGATTAGGAAAAAAATAAGTATTCTTGCACTTCAGAATAGTGGAATAGCTAATACATTTTATATGTCTTCATTGTGCTCAACACTATGCCAATATTGTATCAGTTAGTAATAATTATTGTCACATATATATTGCATCAAGATCCATATTTTATACACTACATGTATCAATCAAATGAGCATGAACTCATTTGTTTTATGTTTTATTTTTGAAAATAAACTTTATAAACTCCTCTTCTTCCAATCAGTAGTATGAATCAGTGCGAAGATCAGAAACGGTCCATTCTTAATTTAAGAGTAATGTTACTCTCCATTACTGTCAATGTTACTTCTCATTGTTTTTAGTCGTAATATTGTGGAGGAATTTCTTGCAGGAAATGGACATGTGTGCAATCCAGCCTTTATGGACAATGTGAAGCTGATTGATGTTTAAGGAGATGAAGTTAACAACTCCCGGATGCCTGACAAGAAAGGAGGTCTGATAAGGAATGAGATGAAGTAAACAACTCCTGGTGTCTGATAAGGAACTTTGAAGGAGTTGACACAAGTTGAATTCACGTAAACAGCTGTAACCATCTAATAAGATTGTTAGTTTGCATGTGGCAGTTTAGTATATTAAGAGCTATCTTGACTTTAATAAATGGCATTCATTTGATCACATTGATCTTGTAGTTGTGTCCATTTGATCCTCTGCAACATAATACTTAGAGAAAGATTGGACTCTAGTTTCACCCAGTTCTCAAAGAGGTGGAATGGGGAAGTGGAATGAATCTTGGCGCCTATGTTTATCTATGCCTTTACTATACATCTTTTTCCTTAATGCAGAGTGATCTAATGCTTATACAATACCGTTAGAATGGATTAAATATGATGAATTCTACTAGAAATGTATTCCTATTTAAAAAATCTCATTTTACAATAATTAACACATAGCTTCTGTTTAGACATTTATGTTTAGTGAATTAAAATAAGATCTGATAATAGATTAATTATATAGAAATTATAAATTTTACCTACAAAGATCTGAATACAAGCTTTTTGCACTTGTTTACAAAGCTATATGTTGCAGAAGTTTAACATAGCCATAATCACTTTTAAACTTAGCATCACACAGCATCATTTTATGTGGCAGAACTTAGTGCTAAATTGGTGTCTTTTGAGGTGACACTTTTTATAACATGTGCCTATTCATTTGAAGACTTAGGACAACTGCTCATATCAGATCTGTAAACTGTCCTTTTCCCGTGCACTTGTCTATAAAAAAAAAAAATAGCCATATGAATAGCGTCACTTTTTTTCTGACCCTGAAGCAAGCTTTCATGGACTGTGTAATAGATGTACATTAACTTCCATTTTCCGTAACAAGGGAGTTGCATTTTCTAGCTATCTGCTATCTCTCTGGGGCATTTTCTATACCATGAGGACTCCCAGAGAATTGTTTGGTGCAGTGCTACAGTCATGGACAGAGATTAAAAGAGTTATTCAAGCAACTTAGTAACACAGATAGCTGCACTCCTGGTATGTTCCCAGAGCCTGTTGAATTCATTAGTAGAATCCAAGCCCTGCAGAGCTGCTGCACAGTCATGGGTAAATTGCTTAAAATCTTTTGTCTAGATCTTTTCCCTCTGATTTCTCATATCTAAAATTGCTTTCCCTTTAACTTCTATAAATATAAACACAATATGATGTGTTACTTCTTTTGCCAATATGTAGTTTATGCTTTTAAACTACTTTAAAGACTTTTGCAACGTAAATCTCTTAGTGTTAATGCTTGTACCTTGGGGTTTTTTTGTTGTTGTTCTTTTCTTCGTTTATTTCTGGTATGTTTCTTTCTTTACATGGTACATCTGAATCGTGGCACAAATCAGATAAAGATTTACCAAAGAGATCAAGGGATACATTGATCTTGCAATCCCACATTCAGACTGCTTACAAACTTGTCACTAATGATGCAGTTGCAGCTACTTTTTGGTGTAGTCTTTTCCATTCCCTGCCCAAGCCTCTACTCCCATGTTCACCAAGTAAATTAAGACTGCAGGGATCTGTGGTTCAAATACTCTCAGTTCAATTCAGTGTTCACTTGTGTGACTTTCTAAGTGACAGCCCTTTAAAAATGAACCTGACAGCTAAACACTGAACAAAGTAACTGGTGCATAATTTTGTGTTTTATCGATGGACAGATTTTCCTCAAAAGTGACAAGTGTCTGGAAATAGCCATCAAAAATAGGTATAAAGAAGTTAGCCTTTATTTTAAGGGCATTAAGCATTCCTAGGAATAATTTTATAGGCTGTGTATCTGAGTTCAAAGCTGATATTAAAAATAATGAGATTCTGTGTTCAGACTCTCAAACTCCAAGAGATTTTACAGACAAATAATTCTCAGAAAAAGCTTCTCAGCAGCTGTGTAAGTGGTTGTTGTACATTATTCATCAGAACACTTAATACTATTTTAGAAGTTTGATTCAAAAAAAAGTAGAAACTTTTATCATTTTATTCTCAGCAGTCAGAAAAGAAACTGGTATGAAAAGCCTCCCATGCTTATTGAAGTTAATGGAAATCTCCTGCTGATTTCAGTGGTTTTTGGATCAGTTCATAACTGTTTTGCTTGTCCCCTTAAAGTTTTCTTCCAGGAGTCTGAAGCAAGCAAACTATTGAGTTTTAGTCAGAAACTGAAGCAACCAAATTGAGTGCAAACTCCTGAAAATACTGCTTTGAATCTGATCTCCGTGTCTGCAGACTATGAACAATGTGGGTTGTGTACCTATATAGTAAATAAATAAATAAATAGAGGATAGATCTCTACAAGGTCAATTCAATCTTAGAGAAAACAGGGCTTCTGAATACTTATGAATAATATAGCCCTGAACAGTAATTCATACCAAATTCTATTAGATTTTTGCTGACATCACTGGCATGTCTTATAGCATATAACTGACTGGAACAACTTCACATTTGGATTCGCCAATTCCAGATTTGGATTCAACGTCCAAATCTGGATTCCAGATTTGGATTCAATGTCTTTGACATTCTAAGTCTTTTGGGATTTGTTAAATTTTAAAGAATTTAAGAACATCTGTTCAAAATATTTGCATGCTTGGAGCGATAAAATATTCAGCCCAGGAATGCCTTTCTGAAAGCAGTGCTCAACAAATGAAAGAATATCTGACCTTGTTTTGGAGTCTCCATTCTTACAGCTATTCAAAATCAAGATGGACATGCCTTGGGCAACCTCCTCTAGCTGAGCCAGGTTTGAGCAAAAGGGTTGGATTATTGACTTCCAGAGGTGCTGGGAATACAGGCATTTTCTACCCTTTTACATAGCAGCTACAAAGAGGAGGACATATAGAAGAGAGTTTGAGCCTGAAGTTTCTCAACACTAAGTCAGAAATCATGGAATTTGTGAACAGTTTGACTCCTGGACAAACTCCAGAAGTTAGTGGTAGTTTATTTTGACCAAGAGTCCTCATTCCTCTCCCCCTTTATTTTGGAAGACCGTGGAAGACTAGTACGATTATTCAGTGTGACCTTCTCCTTAACATTTCTTATCTGTGTTAGCAGGCAATTCTTCTGTCACACCAGCAATCTCTGATTTGAGGCAGAGTGAAAGCAGTTCCTATTCTTTCTATTGAAAGAACTTTGTCCACTTATACAGAAAATGCATATCTGGCTCAGCAGGAAAAGCCCTGGGCAAGAATGAGGAGGCTGAGAAAGGGTAGAATAAACCATTAGAATATAATACTAGAGTTTAAATATGTGAAATTCAGACATTATCCAATGAGGATAATGAGATTTAGTAGAGTGCAGAATATACCTCTTGTTGTTCAATATGTTGGTGATTTTTTTCTCTTTCACACACAGCTATTTTGTAAACAAGCTGGATTTTGTTTTGCAACAAGTGAAACAAACACAAGATATTGTTCTGGGAAAATAAAAAAATGGTAGTTTGGAACACAGTATGCTCATCCCCATCTCTACCTGCATGTTTGGCAATGAAGCAATTAAGGAAACAGTCACATTGAATAATTGTAAGAGTCTTTCACAGTCTTTAAAAAATAAAGGTGAGGAAACCTTGGTCACAATAAACCACTGCAGAATATAATTCTGATCTGTTGTTTTAGAAACAATATAAGCACTCAGTACATATTGTTTAGTCTGCAGACTGTTTTAGCACTTTTAAGGTCTTCAGAGAAGTTTGTAATGAGGAAAGACATTTATTTAGATGAAATGAAATCTGAATTATGCAAATATTTTAAATTAACAGTGTGTGCTGATTCCACCTGGAATATGTATTTTAAAGCACTATTTGTTTAAACTCTATACTCTTTAAATATTCACTTCTTTTCTCTTTTCTTCTCTTCTTTTTTTTTGAAAATTCACTATTCTTCACTTATATTTTTGTGGTTTCTGAGGGTTTTCCACTGTACTGTACAATTTCTGTTACTGAGAAAAATACTCTTGCCCAAAAGAGTTGATTTTTCTCATTTTGCATTTTTGCTTTTCGGATGTCATAAACAAAGCAACAGAGGATATCTGAGAAACATCATCATAAGTAATATCAGTAGTCTGATAATTGGTTACATTTTTTACTTTCTGTTTGTAACTCTGATATCTTGTGCAAAGAAATGCCCTCTTTAGAATAGAAACAATGAAAATCTTTCTTTAACAACAACAACAAAAGTCATATTAACATCATACATTCCATGGGAGGACTCCTTCCTATTGCATTTATTTCCAGTTTTTCCAGTTTCCTTTTGAGATCTAGTTTTACAGGGCAACATTCAAAGAAGTTATAAGAAAGGTCAAATATGAAGGTCAAGAAGGTCAAATATGAAGGTCAAAGAAGGTCAAATATGGTCTTTCCACCAACACTGTATGAATCTGAATAAATTTTTCTATAATCAGAGCCATGTAGTGCTGCTAGTGCAACAAAATCAAAAATCTTCATCTCAGACCCACATAAAAAGGTGTGAAGAGCTTCAGAAGGTCCACCTGCATTCAGAGCTTTGTGGGGCTATGAGGAGGAAAGAATTTTTTTTCCCTACCTAGAAATCATCCAAAGCAATAGCATCAGCTGCACCACATGAAGTGTTTCTCCTCCAGGGAAAACAGTCTGACCTCATCATGCCTAGCTGGAAAATGTTGTACTAACTTCCTTCTCTTTGAGGTAATTTCCATAATCTGGCTATGAGTTATTCAAAGAAAGGAACACACATTATGCTGCTTTATTAAACACTGTGTATTTACTAAGCAGACTGAATTCTTTGAAATGAGCCTGCTCTTATATTTACATTTCCCTGTAGCTCTACACTGCATCAGCACTGGAATTCCTGTAATTGAAGAAAGCCATTTGATTGCAATCTCTTCTTATGATTAAAACAAAAACAAAAAAAATGTTATTCACAATAAGTTTTTCTCTGATTAAATGCATTTCAGAAGCTAGATATCTTGATGTGATCTTGAAAAGTTAGATCATTTCCCTCACAGTACTCTAATTTTCATATAAATTACATTACCAAGGGGATAAAACCTTATCTTCATATATCTCGGAGACCCCATTACCGGAATTAGTTGACAATCTAGTAGTATCTCAGAGTGGTTTAATGAATCTATGAAGGTCAGTGTTTCTTAAGATAAGTGCAGGCTGAATTTCTTTGTTAGCAGAGAACCACAAACGATAGTGTCATTGAAGATAAAGTATATAAGCATATCTTTACTAAGGTCAACAAGTACAAATACATGTAGTAAAAAATACCCACCACCATCAACAAAAAAGCAGAGATCACCATAGATTGGTTTTGTAAGATTTATTATACCTCAATGAATTTCCAATGCTTTGTTGTATGTTTTATCTGGGTGACAGAGGTAAAAGTAAATTTTGTTGTGATCAATGAAAAAAACAGTTTGTACAAAATTTCCAATAGCATCCATATTGTATCCTGCAGATTTCATGATAATATGTATACATTTCTGACCTTTAAAACACGTTTTTCTTGATTTGTACAATGCTTTGTAGCAGAGATTTCAGAAGAGTCCATATTAAACAGTGCACAGATAAAGAATAAAAAGATTTTTTCCTGCCACAGAAAATTTATAATTTAAGTTCAAATTCTGGATTCAATTAAAAACAGTGCATGAAACATTTTGAAAGAAAACACAGATTTATTTATGTATAGACTCTAGACTCTGATAGACAAGCTAAAGCTATATTCAGAGTTCCTATAACTATTAAATGTTTATTAATTGTAATTGTTATAAAGTAAAACTTGATTTATTTCTTTAAAAGCAAAGGATCTGCATTACAGACATACAATCACACTGCAAAGCATTATTAACTCTTTTCTTTCAAGAGACCTGGTTTTACATATACATATGCCCTGAAATAGTAAGGAACTGCACTCTTGTGAAGACATAAACAAATTATTTGTGAGCTCATTAAGATTAAGTATTAACCTGCATCATGTGAAATAATTCTGATGCCTTCTGGGCAATTTTATTTTCTTTCCTTTACTCTCAATCAAGTAGTCCAAAAAAAAAAAAAAGGGGGAGGAGGAAGGAAGTGAGGAGCACAATGCAATGAGATTGTCTGCAGACTATATTTTTAAATATGATCCTTGAAATGTGAAGATATATCTTTAGCAGAACCTGCACTGGAGTATATACACACTTTAGGATAGTTAATGCGAGCTCTTGTTATATATTTTCAGTGGTTTTCTACTGCGGTGAAGTTGAAACAGATTCCCAGCCTGCTAGTCATTTTTTGGTTTTAAAAAGACATATGGGAACATATTAGAGAGCACACTTTAACATGCCCAGGAATAAAAAAAAGTAGTCTAGCAAGTCTCCAAAATAATATTAAGAAAATTGTAATACAAGTAGCTACTTACTTTTATTGATGACAATTCAAGATATGTACTTGTTCTGTTTACATATCATCCATCACAGGTAACATTTAGTACTAGTTCAGATTATTTGGTTTCACAAAGTAAATATGCTAGGATGCAATGCATACTTGAAATACTATGTGAGGATGGCCTCTAACCTGGTTAAGATACTAGCTCAATTAAATGAAGGAAAATTTCCCTGTTTTGGACTTGCTTAAATCCCGCTGTCTGGATTTAAGTTCCTAATAACTTTCTTTGTTTCTTTTGCACTCAAACTCTCCAGAGACTCATCTGTTTTATTAGTCTATTTACAGTAGGTGTCTGTCCCTTCCATTGGGAGTGTAAGGGTTCAAAAGTGCTAGACATCTCCAAAAGCAAAGAATCTAGACTGCCAGTTCTCTTCTCATTAGACTATGAAGGCTAAAAGTGCAAAAGCCTACTACAGTACTAGGTACTTTCATCCTACCCTGGCAGCAATCTCATTCCAAGCTCTATTCACCTTCATCCCACAGGTTTCAGCCTTCATCACAGAAAAGCATAATAGCCAGCTCTGTCCCTCACCAGCAATTTCTACAGCTTTCAAAATTCAATGAGATCAGAATATTCCAAGAAAGTGATGTTGCTCTAGTTGTTATATCTTATTTTTTCATAAAATGTTTGATGTTGACTTCTGTAATCAGAACTGTTTTTTATATTTACTTGTATGATAAATCAATCAATCAAATACATATGCATTTTAGAGATCTGGAATTAGAAATCTTCATGAGACTTTCCAGCTGGAAGTCCAGTATGCAGGAGACATTTTTGCTTAGGGATCTTTTCAGTTAAGTAGGGAAAAAGCTATTGTAGGTAAGTGGGAGATGTGAAAACTAAAGGGACTCTATTGCTGACTGAGACTATGACAGGCTTTAAAAAGCAAAATCTTATCCAAGGTCAGGCTGTAGCTCATCTCAAGTGACAGAAAAAAAACCTTATAGAATTATCATAGCATCAGTGTCCTCTGCCTTAAAAATAAATATCTTGTCTTCACCTTGATCACAATGTTCATGCTTGAAAAATGTCCTCTCTTTAGTTTGACATTTATCAATCTGATCTTCTATATTTTATTGACATTGCCTGTTTAAGTTTGCTTTTATAGTGAAAATAATTCAGGCCATCCATCCTTCTTTTTAGCACCTCTTACTACAAAATCTATGTACTGTAGGAGTCATTTAAATCCCCCCAGATATCTAATCCACAGTTTTGTGTCCTCTTTGACATGGATAGGTCTATCTAATATGTTATTGTTGTTACTGCGTAGTCTTCCATAATAAAGACATATGGCTTAGGTCAAATTATTTCTGAGAAAAAAAAATGTATTATTTCACCATGTCATTCAAAACACAGTACTGTTTAAATCAATGTGCAAATTTACTTCAAATTAATATAGGATCACCCAAAAAAAAAGCCTAGTTGTTTTTGCTGAAATGTCAATTTCTTCTCTCATTAATCTGTAAAACTCCTCAAAAAACAATGATTACTTCTGTGCTGGTATCAATATGCTCATAGTGTCTTCATGTAGTGTGAGGATGCTAGGTTATAATATCTCTATCCGAGGTCACCACTTACGTCAGTAAAAATGTGGATATAATTCACATTCCTTGTAATGCTGTTACATCGTCTATTTCTTTTTTATTGTCAAAAAGATATTGCTCTTTTTGAGAACAAATAAAGACCTTCTGAAAATTATTACTCTATAGAAATTTCATGTGTGTTTTTTTCATTGTTGTTAAAAGATTCAAGAAAAATAGTTCAGTATTATTTTTCAAGTTGATAGGGTAGATAGCTAAAATAATTTCACTGAATTTGTTCAGCAAAGCAGTAAAACCATCTTTTCACTACAAAGCTATCACAGGTTGAAGCATATGCTGAAATACTTAAGTCAAAAGAAAACAACAGTTGTGTCTTCACAACAGCATTTATTATCTGATTTTTGTGGAAGATTAAATATGTTTTTCTTTTTGATTCAAATGTTAGAAGATGGGTGAATTATTGCTGGAAGAGTGCTGCATGGCATTTCAGAGACTGCATAGAAACTGAATTTAACATGGCAATTGAGTCACATGGATTTCTTCAGAGTTTTACTACGTTAGGTCAATGAAGGTGTCATGTGAAGTCCTGTCATCATGTACTGACTGTCAAAGAAAATCATGTCCATTATAAAAAGTAAACCAACATATATAAATGGACCTTGCAAGACTGGACACAAAGAAATGGTAAAATTTCCATCTTCTGGAGATGACAGTACATAATGGAAATCACAGAATCAGTTTTCAAAACCCATAAACCTTTCAAACACTTACCAGGAAATGTATTATGACAAGAGTAGTCATGCATGCTATTGTAACCAAAAATATTTCAGAGATTTTTTTTTTACCCCAACTTGCTACTTCTGTGCTCTGTATCCCTTAAGAACAACCACAAGAAAAAAAAAAAATCAATTTAGTGTCTTAGAGTAACTTTGTGGCACTTATGTAATATTATTTCCTAAATATTAATTTTCTTGACTATCATTGACTATAGTGACAGCTATCAATTATCACAAGTATATAAAGTGTTATAATTTTCCATATTTTACAGGAATAAGGAATTTCAATTTTGCAGAAATGACTTCAGCCTTAAATTTTCCTTTTTTTATCATGAGTAAAAAGGAAAGTAACATTGAATTTGTCCAATACAAGATGTACTTTCTACTTATAGCTTCAATCGGAATAGCAAATTTTCACATATTGTTGAGGTAGAAAGAAATGATTATTTTAAAATGTAGTGAAAAATATCAGCTGACCAAATTACATTCTCTATTCATATTTCTGTTTCTGAGTTGCTGTGATGTAGTTTCATTAGCTGTCTATTTATCAGCTTCTAGGGTATGTAAAATATAAAAATAAGTCAATAATAATAATAAAAATCACACATTTCAACCCATCTTCTTTATATAAAAGTCAATAAAAGGGAAAAATCACAAAGAAAAGTTTTAGCATACCAAATAGTGCTTTTATTATTTTACAACTATTTTTTAGTGTTATTCAAAGACTCAGTCACGATCTACTTCAGGATGGAACCTCCTAGACTACAGATTTACATAGCTAGATCTCTAGCCATAGATTTGACTCCTTCAAAAGCCTTGTGTCATCTTATTCCTATCACATAGATGCAGCACAACACCTGCATTTGAGTAAGTTCCATATATCTCATGACTTATGTCTTGGTCTTACCAAGTACAGCACAAATATTACAAATGAATAAAAGCACTGTTAGAGAATGAAGCTAGAGATATTTATTTGTTCAATACTTGTTCCTTATAGTATCCTAAGACATATTTTCCAAAAGAATATGAATTTGAATTTATAAGACAGTGTTTCAATTATTAGTATTAATATAAGTAATTTTGCTTCTTGAGCTCTCTTTGGTGATATAGAATCTTTGTTCCTATCTTAAAACATGAATGAATAATTTATTGAATAAATGTAGACCTCAGCTAAGCTATTTCAGTGATGTTACTATTACATCCACTGACAAAGTACAGCCATAAGCTCTGAGGATATAAAACCATTCTATAGGAATATTAGTTAATATTATCCATATTATTTTATTCTTTTAATGTGCTTTCTGTCACTTCATCTCTTTATGTGAATACTCCCAGTGCTGGTACAAGTTTCAGAATCATAAAGTTAGCTCAGTATATATTTAATTATTCTTTAAATTTTATTTTATTTAATAAAATTTTTGAATTGAAAATATCTAGCATTGCAGAGTTAGAATCCTTGATAGGATTCTAAAATCCTTAGAATTCTTAATATCTTTATTTAATAGCTTGTTATTATTATTATTATTACTAGTGTTTGAAAGAATCAGATACAACTATACATAAAGGAAGAAGTGGTGTTTTATTACTACTTATCCAGAGCTACATAACATTCCTCAGTCTGTATAAGAAGGCACTTCAAAGTCTGCTTTTTGGATAATTTTAACCTTTACCAATCTGATGTAATGCCAAATTCTGACACGTTTTTTCCTCTGATAGATCTGGCCTGTTTATCTGGAGTCAAACTGAAACACCAGCAAGGAATCTGAGGAAAAGAAGTGCAGAAACAAAAAATATTCATTAGGAGAAAAAAAAAAAAAAACAAAAAGAGAAAACAAGATAAAACTTGGAAATTTTTTAGTTAATTCAGTTATTTAAGATTAGAACTTGTATTAAACAGTCACAGATGATTTGTTTATTAAAGTGGAAAAAATTGCCATTATGATAGTCCTTAACAGCCAGAAATAAAAACTTTTTTTATATAAACTGTACATGTCCCAATACCTCTATTTCTTGCCTGGTTTATTCCATATACAAAACACACATTTCACCCTGATGTTATCAACTACTAAAAAATTACCCAATATACAGCCTTTTAAATATTAAAACATGTATCTAGATTCACAGATAAATATTTGTATAAAAAGATAACAAAAGAATGGTGTCCTCTGTGGTGGAATATTTGCATATAAACAGTAAGTGTCAATGTCTTTCAAAGTCCTGGTTGAACAGACGTAGTTAAAATATTTGTGGTTTCACAAATGCTGGCAGATAAAGCATTAATAAAATTAACAAATAAGTGCAGGTATGTATATGACCATCACGTAAAATATTTGTTTACTCATTGACAGTCTTGAAAGTAGAAATTTATCCTTTTTGTAGATCATAAATAATGTGTAAGTGATGTATCAGTCTTATTTGTGTATTTTTATATACTCTTCTAAGGAAAATACTCTAAATCAGTTCCACACTAAGAACTGTTAGTAAGAATTGTTTTCTCATATTTTTGTTTTGTTTTGTTTTGTTTTCTGTTTTGAAAACTGGAATATTTATTTCTTAATCATTGCTAATCTTCACTCAAACACTAGTTGCCAGAAACCTGTAACTGCCTACATCTCTAACACTGTATTTCAAGAAACTGCTTTGGTGCACAGCCAAAACTGCCTTAGCCTTGACTATACTCATTGATTAACTCATTCCAAGCCTTGTTGCTAGGGATCTACTAACCTACAGATTCTTTGTTGATCTCATTTGAAGGATCTAAGTCAGGAAAAGTAGTAAACACTCCGCTATACATAGACAGTCTATGATTAAAGTATTCACACATAATTCTGGAGGCTTGATATCAGTGTCTGCCTTTGCTTGATGATATCTGAGCCTGGATGGTACAGAAAAGCCTTCAGCAAGGGCTACAGAATGTTGTGCAAGCATGGAAGGATATTCAGAGCTGTGTTTGTTGAGGCTACATTTTTAATCTTTAATATAGATATTCATTAAATCCATACAGTGAGTATACCATAGGATGAATTTGTTCTGGAGCAACCTATTACACAGCTGTATAGCATAATCAACACCTATCCTTGTATACTTATTGACAGCAGAACTTGGTGTACAACTTTATCTCAAGGAGAAGAATTACAGTTATCCACCTTAAATTAAAGGGGGGGAGGATGTTTATCTACTATGCAAACCAACTTACTTATGATCCAATCTCTTTCATGAGCTCTTTTCTTGAATATTTCAATTGGAATTATCTTCTCTGTGGACTGCCTTGCTCTCCATGATAGTCTTTTTTGACATCTCTTCTTATGAGCCTGTACTTCTCCATGTACTTCAAGGGAAATCTCCAGAGTGGTACTTTTCTGAACAATTAGTCATCTCTGTCACACACTGATCAGTGTTTGGGATACAGACCTCTTTTATAATCTTACAATACTTGCAATTTTTGGATTATAAACAACAGCAAAGATAATTGGGAGTTTTATGCTCATTTCTTTAAATGAAATCATTTTTCACATTCAAGAGGTTGTTGTTGCCTATTCTTGGATCTTTTCCTACATTATTCCCTCCTTTAAAAATAGAAATATGTGTATAGAAACATCAACCGAAATTTTGTTTTTATTGATTTGAAATTGATTCATAGAATTTATTGTTATAATGTGAGATATGGAGCTAAATGAGTAAAAGTAACTAGTTATTATTGGTCTTCCTAAAAAAGAGTTTCCTGTAGTCTTTTTCTCCTTTTTCTTCCTGTAAATTATCACTCATCATAATTTATTTCATGTTAACTTCTAAAAAAGATAAAGATCAGTATAGTCTGTAGTGGAATATTTGCATGTAAAGAGCAAGTCACAATTTCTTTCAAAGTCCTGGTTGGTCAGATGTAGTTTAAACATTTATGGCTTCACAAACGCTATCTTACTAAATTCCTAATAGCTCATGTCAAATTCAAGTGCATTCATACATCAAAAAGAAAAACTTTTCTTGTGATTTCCTCAAGAATACAAATTTTAGCAACGATTCACACATTCTTTTATAGAAATGAGTGATATTCTGGCCATTTAGAAGAAAATATTATGTGAAAGATGTATAGTGTTTTCAGCCTAGTTCAGAGTAGATCAGCTTTGTACTTTGTTGTGATGTGCCATCTTTTTCTATCAATAGTAATAAAAAGGAACTCAGTCTGAAAATAAAAGAATGTAAAAAGAAGCATAGCTTTTGTAGTTATAATAGGGAGGGAGAAAAGAAAAAAAATTAATTTTCAGGTATTAATTAGGTGACAAACATAAGTCAGGTAACAGTCTATATACAATCTCACAGTAAAAAAGGAGATGTTAATTGAAAATGCAAGGATACAAATTCTTGAAGAAGTTATATTGGGACATGCTCTTATATATTAGCTTTTAGACGTTAGGTTCAGGCAGTTTCTACGGAGCCATAGAGTAAAAAATTACACAGGGATTGATCTAAAATGAGAAAATTTTTAAAAAGATGAAGACTGATACCTGGCAAGCAGGGGTTCTTAAAAAAATAGCTATCAGACTCTGAGGTTTAAAACCCTCTTGTCTCTTAGTGAAAGGAAATAAAAGGAGCTATTGATTATATTCAAAGTATTAATTTTACACTTATGACAAATCATCTCAATCCATCTCTTGTTAATATTCACTTCATTATAAATTTTGGAACCAACTTATTCTTAATTAAAACATTTTCCATAGAATGAAATAAAAATGCAGTCTTCTTGGAGCTAACACAAATGTTATTTGGGATCATCCTAAGTTCATGTAAAATTGTCACGCTACATGGTTATAGACTTGAGACCAGAGCTTATAGGAGCTGGAGGTCTCTGTATCTCGAGGCCTATGGCAGTTTCTTGTAGGAAGTGTTTGTCCTCTAGTAAAAGTTTTAAGTAGAGTAGACTGCAGTAAAAGGAAAGGCATCATTAGATATGAGAAGATATGCTTCTTTTTATATAGTTTACTAAAAGTATGATCAAAAAATTAATTTCTAATAAACTGTAAAATACAAGAAGAATAGGAAAAATGAGATTTTTAAACTTACTAGCATTATCAGAATTTGCTGCTAAAAACATGAATTGTAACAGTCATGAAGAAAATTATAAGCATTGGCACCTTTTCTTCTGTTACACAACACTTGATTATACTTTAAAGTTAAGCACTATACGGTCATTTAGATAGTTAATGTAACACAGTGATTTGTATCTATTTACCACAAAACTTTTAAACACAAACTTAAAAGCAAATTAACCACTTCTTAGCATTTTCTGTACCAAGAGCATGGTAAATACATTAGGAGAAATTGTTTTCTTTAGGAGGATCATCAGTACATGATCATTAGGATCAGCATCACTATATTTCCCCTTAGATTAGTTTGCTTATACTTCTGTTATGCTCTTTCCAGTTCTGGAAATTGAATATTCTTACTTAGTGTAGTGCTTCCTAAAAATATAGTATCTAAAAATATATTTGAAGAAAGAATTTGGAAAAGAAATGGAGCAATGGGGATCACTTTTTGTCCACATTTCAGTTCAAACAATTTAGAGATGATTCTTTTCCACATTCAAACAAATATAAGCTTTCCCAGTGAAGTCTATTAAATCCCTATAAAAATGAATCTATTGCAAATATGAGACTAGTACAAACAGTTTCTCTAATGCTCATCAGTCTTTTTGAAGATAATATCAGTATTTGATGAGATTTATGGTTATATATCTAAATTTCAAGGTCATCTTGCCACAGGGTGATCCTTATTTCCTATCCTTATTTTCCTATCGATAAATAAGAATTCTCATTGAAATTGACATGTAAAGAATGACATCTCTGAACTTTGACCTAGAAACCTGCCACTGATCTTGTCCATTTATACACTTTGCTACTGTCTTTATGTATCTTGATCATTTAAGTCTTTAAGTCATCAACTTTATGAAGAATAACATTAAATGCTAAGTCTCTTGCATCTTGATAGACTTCTGAATCTATCTGAAATCATCCTAATCATGTTCTCTGGGAAGTTCTATTGTCCTAGTGAAATAATAGTGTTGATCCAAAGAGAATATCTTCCATGATTTTTAACTTGTTCAGGTAGGGTTGTGAATTGTAAGAGCTTGCTTTTCTTTTTTCATACCCACTTAATATTGCATGGAAACCACAGAATGTGTCAAGAATTGAGTTTTAATTTAGGTTTAATCCATTCAGTTTCATTTTTCTATGATATTATGGGACAACTGATGGTAAAATTAATGAAAAGCATATTTATTGTTTTTATTCAATCATACTGAATGACTAATTTAGTGTCATTTAGCTTTATTTTCTTTTTCAGCCTTCTGAGGATTTAATAGCACTACTCTTGGCCCTTTGATGGGTATCTTTTTGAAGCAGCTAATAAAAAAAATGCTTTTTGTGATGGGGAAACCTGCAGATTTTTTTGTGCTTGGAGAGAGAAGCAGCAAGAATCTTCTCCAAATCTTTAGACTCTGATTAATTTCAAGTCAAAGGTTTCAGTATAAACTCAGGAAAACTAGTCAAGATTTTAGGTTTCTCCATATAGAGAATGGTCTGACCAATGAAATAGGCAATTCCTCTGAATGCATTTGACACTTGATAAAACATGGTATTAGCTCAGATGCAAAGGCAGGTGAACATGACTGATTTAGCAATAAGTAACTCTCAGTACAACCTTTGATTTCCAACTCTAATGGCTTTCTAAGTGTCAAATGCATTCAGAGCAACTGCCTAGTTCATTGCTTCATTCAAGAACAGGCTTGATGCTCTGATATCCTGCATGTCTCCCCAAAGTAGGCTTTGCATGCCACACCTTTGAACTTCTCTATCACCTCCCTTATCAGGTTTCCTTTACATTTACAGAAAAGTCTTAGTGTCTGCAGAGCCACATTTGTTCCTTAGGCACAGAGTTGTGTACAGGACTCAATACCATAGATTGTGCTTTATTGAAGCTATCAAGATCATTGGAGTGTTGTTCATTGATAAAAGCAGCAGTGTAGAGCATACTCCTGTGTTCTGAAGACAAAGCAGCAAGAGAAGTCTTTTCATTTATTTATTTATTTATTATTTATTGACAATAAAAGAAAATAAGTAGCTTTATGTTGCTGTGAAATTCTTTAGCTATCTTATTTCTGGTAATCAGAGTACATGTTCAGACAGCAGGCTGCATTGGACCTGCTTCATGACACATAGTGATATGCACAAAAGCCATTCACTGGGCATTGAACCTAGTCATTTGAGATATCCACCAGACACTATACAATGTGCAAAGGCAGGGACAGAAGTGTCAATTCCTCCTTTTTTCATGGAATTATAACAAAAGGAAATATTTTTATTTATTTTTAGTGTTATATATTCAAGATTATTTCTCATTTTTAACACTTGAATTTAGACAAAACACTTCATAAAAATAAAAGAAAGATCCATTTTCTACCTGGATGGAGAAATATAAACTAAGTAGAGAAAATAACTGCATTAAAGAATAGGCATAATCAATTAAAATTTCTATAATTTGAAAATGGAATCACACTGAGCCTTTAAGGAACACGGAGTTAGCATATGACACCTTAGTACCTATGTGTACCTCATTAGATTAGACAAGAGTAGATAGGAGGAAGTATATTGGAATGGATGTAAAAAGAGCTACGATGTGAAGGAAATGCTGCATGGGAAAAGAAGGGAAATTGCACCCCTGTTTTGAAAAAAAATCCTCTAAAACAATTTTTCATGCCTTCAGTTTTGACCTAAAAAGAGACAACTATAAATGAGACAGAAATAAGTAATTTTAATAGACAGTTGCTAAAAAAGTACTCATCTTTTAGAATAAGTTAACAATTTTAACACTAATACTTATAAGTTATCCCAGAAAAAAAAAAATACTTTGACTCACTGTCTCCTTGGTAACAGCTTAAAACATTTCCAGACTGTTTGCTCAAAGCAGAACTCCATGTTGACTACTAGTATAGATTTGCATTAAGAATTTATTCCTCTTTGCCAAAGCTGAATGCCAAGGAAAGATGGATAATTTTAATTGCAATTGTTTTGATCTCCTGTGATTTGGTAATAGTTTATCTGTGAGCTAGTGTGGCATCTCAAAACAAATTATGGAATAGAGAGGTTTTGTGAATTAATCCTGTACAAGAAGTGAGTATTCTGTTTAGAACTGGTTAAAAAATGTATATATTTAAAGAGACCTGCTTCTGACTCCATAAAAAACTCATATCAGTTTATGGAAAAAAAATGTCAAATTTACATCCATATCCTGAATCCCGAGAATGTAACATAATTTGACATATCTCAACATTTGCAGGGTTCAGTTACCAGGGACTGATTTAGATAATGAGTTCTTGATTTTTTACTAAAGATTTGATGATTAACTGCTGAAAAATACTTCCGAAAAAAATATATTTTGACAATATGTTCCACAAATATGTATGTGGGAAATACATACATACATATATATATATATTTGCTTAAGGAAACACAACTCAATAGAAATGTATTTAAGTAATGTTACTTAGATAAATAATGCAAAAGCATCAAGAAGAAGAAAATATTTATATTAATCTCTACTATTACTAAATCTGAATGTCTGCTGTATCATTTATCTAATTTTTGATGCATATTAAGAAAATGAATAATTTCCTTTACAATTTACTATTTAAAAGACAAGAGGCAGGTCGTTTTTTCAAATATATCAATGCTTACATAAAATTGAAATACAATTGATAGAGGTGGAAGGCTTTCTAATTATGAAATAATGTCAAATCTTTTTTTATCCTCCAAAATGAGTCAGCATGAAAGGATGCTGATGCTCACATCCATCAGCTGGCTCACATCAATTAACTCTGATGCTGACTCACTGCATCTGTCCCTCACAACATCCCTTTGGACAATTTCTGGAAGTATGGGATAGATGAGTGGATGACGAGGTGGATTAAGCAATGGCTGGATGGCAGAGCTCAAAGGCTTGTGATCAATGGCGCAGAATTTACTTGGAGACGTGCAGTTAGCAGTGTTCCTCAGGGGTCATTTCTTGATACAGTCCTGTGCAATTTATTCATCAAGGACCTGAATGAAGGGATGGAGTGCCCCCTCAGCAGTTTTGCTGATGATACAAAACTGGGAGGAGCAGCTGATACCCCAGATGAATGTACTGCCATCCAGAGGGACCTGGATAGACTGGTCAACTGGATAGTGAGAAAATTCATGAAGTTCAATAAGGACAAGGGTAAAATCCTGCACATGGAGAGGAATAACTTCAGACTGAGGAGGTGTCTGGGATTATTAACCAATATAAGCTAGAGCCTGGAGAGCAGCAAGGCATAAACGGTCCTGGAGGTTACTGCAGTGCGTCGATGACAACTTTTAAAGCAGGTTGTGGAGGAGCCCACGAGGAGAGGTGGGTTGCTGGACCTCATACTAACAAACAGTGAGGGCCTTGTTGGAGATGTGAAGGTGGGGGGCAGCCTTGGCTGCAGTGATCACGAGCTGGTGGAGTTCAGGATCCAACAAGGAGGAGGAAGGGCAGTAGGTAGCCTTGCCACCCTGGACATCAGGAGGGACAATTTTAGCCTCTTCAGAGACCTGCTTGGAAAGATCCAATGGGCTAGGGCTCTTGAAGGAAGAGGGGTCTAGGAGAGCTAGTTAGTTTTCAAGTGGCATTTCCTCCATGCCCAGCAACAATGCATCCCTGTGTGTAAGAAGTCAGGCAGAGGAGGTAGGAGACCTGCATGGATGAGCAGGGAGCTCCTGGCAAAATTCCATCAGAAAAAAAGCAATATCTAGAATATGGAAGAAAGGACAGGCCTCTTGGGGAAATACAGGAAGGTTGTCTGGGAATGCAGGGATGCTACAAGGAAAGCTAAGACACATTTGGAATTAAATCTGGCAAGGAATGTTAAGAGTAACAAGAAAAAATTCTTCAAATATATTAACAACAAAAGGAAGGTCAGGGAAAACATGGGTCCACTAGTGGATGGGGTGGGTACTCTGGTTACGAAAAATACGGAGAAAGCAGAGCTGCTGAATGCTGCCTTTGCTTCTGTGTTTGTCAGGGGCAACCCTCTAGAATCCCAGGCCCTAGGGACACAAGAGGAGAGACGGAGAGACAAAGGCTTCCCCTGGGTAGAGGAAGACTGAGTCAGAGAACACTTAAGGAATCTCGACACCCACAAATCCATGAGCCCTGATGGGATACACTCCAGAGTGTTGTGGGAACTGATGGATGTCATAGTCAGGCCGCTCTCCATCATCTTCGGAAGGTCCTGGAGGACGGGGGAGGTACCAGAGGGCTGGAAGAAAGCCAACGTCACTCCGGTCTTCAAAAAAGGCAAGAAGGAGGACCTGAGCAACTACAGGCCGGTGAGCCTCACCTGCATCCCCGGAAAAGTGATAGAGCAGCTCATCCTGGCTGCTGTCTCCAGAGACGTGGAGGAGAAGAAGGTGCTCAGAAGCAGCTAGCATGGATTCACCAAGCAGAAATCATGCTTCACTAACCTGATCGTCTTCTATGAAGAAGTGACAAGCCGGATAGATGAGGATAGGTCTGTGGATGTCATTCTATCTGGACTTGAGCAAGGAGTTGACCTGCTGGAGAGCAGCCCCACAGAGAGAGACCTGGGTGTCATGGTGGACGACAAGTTGACCATGAGACAGCGGTGTGCCCTGGTGGCCAAG
>JAUBOD010000752.1:2348302-2365213 GCA_032353885.1 Nothura maculosa | reverse complement strand
GGAACAGGCTGCCCAGGGAGGTTGTGGAGCCTCCTTCTCTGGAGGTCTTCAAAACCCGCCTGGATGCCACCCTGTGCTACATGCTGTAGGTGTGCCCGCCTGAGCAGGAAGGTTGGACTAGATCTCTAGAGTTCCCCTCCAACCTTGAAGATTCTGTGATTCTTAGTAATTTCATGAGTGAGCAACCAGAAAGAACTGCTTGCCTTTAAAGCACTGCATCTGGCTTACGTAGTTGGCAATAATGATAATGATGTGGTCACTGAGACAGGTGATTACTCCAGGGGTTCAATATTTGAGACCATCTTTAGAGTGAACCTTGGTTCTAGTGCCTTGTTTTACAAAGATGTTTCTGGAGTCACTGGAGGAATAAATGTAGTGGTAGAAGAACTCTACATTTATAGTTTATGAAGGAACAGGAGCAAGATAGCAGCACATAAATTTATTGTTTCTAAAAGACAAGAAGACAGAGTGTCCTGACACCATTTAACTGGAAGAAAATATTGTAGTTTTTTCTCCTATGACTTGCTTTGATTTAAAAGAAGTCCTTTCTTTCTTCTTTTGTTACACCTGATTTATTTCTCATATATTTTATATTTTGTTAAGATACCCAAAGGCAGGACTCTGAAGTTGTAATTTACATGTGGTTTGCAAAATGTAATGAGGGAGCTTAAAATAAATTATCTAATTAAGACTTGGAGGACTAAAAACTCCTCCTTTTTAGGACTAGAACCTTCTAAATATTTTGTGCTTGATAATAATGCCTTTTAGAATGAAAATAATAATTGAAAGAGATAATCCTATGAAACAAAAAGATATTTCATTCAATTCTCAAATATTTCCTAAAAAATATTTTGCCTACTAATTTTCATAACTATTTTAAGGTGATTATACTAAAGTTGGAGAATATATTGGTACACCCTCACTCTTTAGTTTTTGCCTCCAGAAGTCAGCAAGATAAAACTTTTATCAATATGTCTTAGAGTTCTGAAATTCTAATTTAACAAAATGGTGCCAGAGAAGATGCATAAAAATAGCTTGTTTATATAACCAATATTAACTATTAGCTATTTTCAATCATTTAAAACATTTTTCTGCAAAATCTTTGTTCATTAACTGCTTACTGAATTTCAATGAGTATACAATGAACTTGAGATTACTTTGTTAACAAAAATAGTTGAGCAGATAAGTCTTGAGAGAGAATTATTTTCCCATATAATTTTATTGTCAGAATGCTCAAAAATAAATTGCATTTGAAGACAACAAATTTGCAGGAAAGACAGAACTTGTCCTAAACACAATCTTGACAGATTGAATTTTGGCATGTTGCTTTCACTTCTCTAACATCCTAAATCAGCCCTTTACTGTCAGTTTTTCCTTCTGACTAAAATTTTAAGTTTTTTTCCTGTTATTATTATTTGGAAACTACTTATAAGCTATTTGGAGCTTTAATTTGAGTGTAGTCAGATATTCTATTTCTTCAGGCAATAATTCTAATTAAGATGAAAAGGTTTAGAGTAAATATAATCTCAGTTTCAGTGGAAACTTAGAACTACATTGGAGTGAAAAAAGACTTATCTTTATTTCTGATATATATAACCTTGGCTAGCTCTAAAATACTCATAATAATCAAAGGTTTGGATGACAGTGTTCAGCTTAGACATCTCAATTATCACTATGCTTTCAGTCTAGCTCCATTATGGATCTAGTTCTTAAGATTATTCATTGACTTCAGCTATGATACAGGTCTGATTCCCCACTGCCAAGTTGGGTAGGCTGAATCACAAAGAATTAGCTGTTGACTGTTAGACTGTTAGTAGCTCTCTGTTTTCCTCTTTATGTATTTATGTTTTTTTCACAGTCTATTTCCTTGTAGAAATGTAGTAAGATGCTCAAGTGAAATGGTGAAAAATGCAGCATGATGGCATGAAAATTACATGCTGTGTTAATTACAAAATCTACCTTCAAATAATGAAGAATGAGAATTGGCCCTGTAAAATGGAAATGTATATAGTATTTTCATTGTTATTAACTAAAATAAAGAAATGAAAATTATTGACTCAACTATTATTATCATATGTACATTTCCATATGTTTTATTATTACAATGCTTTATCTTTAAGAACTCTGGGAATTATTTTCTGCAGAGATTTTATTTTTCAAAGTTATTAATTCAGTTTATGAAAATGTGAAATTATCATCCATTTGTGAGAATTATTCAACGAACACTTCTTTAAAATGAATTTTTTATTAGAAGAACTACTTTTCTTGCATTTGCCATCACTGATTTTGTTTTAAAGGGACATCTAAATGTTGAGCATAAATATAACTTTTCTATAAAATTAAATTTAAATGACCTGATATAGAATTTTGCCTTGTTATGAATAAATTACGTCCGAATGCACTATTGAAACACATGCGACTTCAATTATTTTAAAATACATCCTTTTGCTTTGAGCAACTAGAGCCGTTCTCTGTGATCTAATGTTAACGGTAAACATGTATTTATCACCCAACAAAAAATCTCCTCCAGTGAGCAGTAAATTGCATTTTAAAACTTTTGAATAATACCACCATATATTTGCTAGGGTTGCTTTAGAAGGTCTATTATTTTCTGTGTATCTCTGCATACTTTGCTCCATAGAGAGGTGCCTATCTTTCTAACCTATTTAATGCTTTCTTTTGTACTATGCCATAGGGCTTCATTGTATATCTCTATTAAAGTACTATTTTATCTACCAGTGAAGACTGTTCTGTTACTCCCACTGAAATGGAATCCTAGCAGCAGCAGCAGCAGTAAAATATATATGAAAGGTCAGTGTATAATAATCACTTCCATTTTGGGGATAATGAACTTCATACTGCTAATAAAAGGCAATATTTGGGAAAATCGCATGTAGCCTGATATATTTTTCCATTAGTATCATGTTTTGGCCATTTTCCATGTTCATTCCAGTTTCAGCAAATTACTACAATGTGAAATAAAAATATTTTCTATGGATAATTTTATCATGCATTTCTAAAGAAGTAAACGTACAGGTGAATGAAGAAAAGAGATGGAGTAGAGATGTGAACTTTTCCATCATTTATCAAATGATCCAACGCAGAATATGAACTAAAAAGGAAAAATAATGATGTACTGTTGTTATCATTTTCAGTTTTTGCTCTTATTTTGCAGTTAGTTTCTCTAATTCCATCCAGCTGAAACTCATCTCTGAGTAATCATCTGAATTTTACCATAGGATGGAGTGACTTTACATTCTCTGAGAAAACAGACCAGTGCAGCTGCCATTGAAACTTGCACTGCACCTCACGGAAGTGACTACCCAAAAGGTCACTTTATTGTGAATTACACATTTTTTTTTCTTGATAAGCACAGATAACATTGTAAAATGTGAGCAGAAATCCAAAAATACAGTAGGAATTTATACCCTGCTGGATACTGAGGAACTGATCTATCGTAATATATGTCCAAAGCTTTACATATGCTTTTTTTATTTTTTCTGCTACTGGAGAAAGGCTTTAAACCACAAAATGAATCATATAACATGAAAAAACAGATTTAAATTATGTGTTTTAAGTACACAAAATTTTATTTTTAAAAAAGGGAACTTTGAGACTTAAGTAAGCATTAATTCATTTCCTTCAAAAGTGCCTTTTAGCTAGAGAACATTTTATTATATCAGGTGTACTTCTATTTCATTGTCATTGAAATAAAAGTTCACTTTTCATTGCCCAGACAGTCGAAAAATCTATTACAACCACAGGTACCCAGAGTTATGCAAGCTGACATTTACATTTACCATATCTTGGCTAATAAATTTCAGACTCTGACTTTCCTGACATTTTCTCATATAAAGTTACTTTTCTTTCTCTTCGAGTTTAGCACATGTGAATTCAAGTTTAAGGAGTTGTGAGTGTCTAGCTTGGGAAAAAATAAGTGAGTTAAAGAGTGAGAGAGAAAAACTTAGTGTACAAAGAATAATGAATAAAATGAAAAATTCTCATAGAGTTTATGTTTGGAAAAATATATTTTCCCTTGAGCTTATTTAAAAAAAAAAGTTTCAATCAAAAAGGAGAATTTGGTAGTGATTTTATTTATTTTACCAAAATGTTGTAAATTTACTGCTGTAATTTGTGTTGTGATTGCATTACTTCAATCAAAAACAGTCCAAGCCAAAGGACATGCAATATAGCCTAACAGTGAATGCTCCCAGACACTTGTGAATTAACTGTTAGTAGAGGGTCAAACTTGGGTTGTCATATTGATTATGCCTGTTCTATGAAATATCCCCAGAAGAAATTGTATGTATTTGAGTTGATTATTCACTTTTAAAGCATGTGTTTTACTGCATAAATATTCATTTACTGCTTTGATCTCACTTAATTTTTCTTCTTGCTGGAGCAGGCATTTCGCTGGAATACTTCCCATTTGAGAGTCATATAGCAACAAGAAATATATTACTATTATATATTAATAAGTATGATTATAAGTGAATATTCGTTCCCTAAATATTGTCCTCCTGAGAAAAGATTAATCACAAGGAAGTTTAATGGATTCTCTATCTTCTTCTTATTATTATTATTATTATCCTCCCTTATATCGTGCCAAGTTCTGCCTTCATGGAGGAACACACACAATTACACAATTACACCACAATTACATTAACTTTAGTAGAGGTGGAGCTGCATCCAAAATGCAGTTGTGATGCTCATGCTAAAACAGAGTACCACAACTCAATGCTGTATACCTCTTAAATATCGGAAATTGTATTTCTAAATCCATAATGAGACTCCTGTATTAGTTTTTTCCATGCTTTTCAAACATAATCTGTAGCCTGTAAATCAGCTAAAAAGAGCTTTAGAGGTATAAAGGGTCATGAGCCACAACATGAGTTTGAAGAACTAACTACACACAGATTTGAAAACATTAGCCTTCTGTTGCAGCCCAAGCATCCCTAGCTCTTTCTAGAAATGATCAGACAATTCTGCAATAAAGACAATGTGCGGTGCTGTTAACTATGGCATAATTAAAGAGTGGCAATAAAGCACTGAGGGCACAACTTAAAGAATATTGTAAAATTACTTGTAACCACTGAACAAAATGATAATTGCTTTTTCTTGCTGTTGAAAAAAGCCTTCTCCAATAACTGAAATTACAGAAATAAAATATAAATGATAACTACACAGTCAAAGTATACATATGTGAGGAGCTACGGTCAATAATTTTGGATTTATGATCATAATTTAAAATGCAGATTCACACAGCAGTGAATTCTCAATTATAAAAAAAGTTCCTTTTTGCAAATAGAAATGTGTTCTCGTTAATGGTATATACATTCTCCATGCCCAACATTAAAGTTTGTCTGTTTATTAAATGTTCAAAATATTTGTGAATATTCTAGTCTTATCAGTTTACTCTGTTACTCAGAGCAGCATAAGAAGAACTTAAGCAAGTATTACCTACATAAAACTGCCTAATAATAATAATAATAATAAAAATCCAGTGTGTGCATCTGGTGACAAAGAAATATCTCTTTTTAGTTAGTTTCTCAGTTTGGTACAAAATGAGTCTCTTTGGTTTGAGAGCTATGGAACCTGCACCATTTCAAAGCTCTGCTGGTATCCGCAGGATTAAGCAGCAGTCATTCTAGACCTGATCCAAAGCCAGCTGAAGTGAATAGAAACTATGTATTGGCTTTTGCATCATGCAATCTTTGACAAATTTACCCTCCACTGCACTCTGACATAATCCTCATATCACACAAAGCACTTGGCCATTGAAAACATTGGGACATCAGCAGGCATACGATTTATTTCTTCGAGAAAGCAGATGAATGATATTTTTCACTAGCCGAGGTTGATTCCCAGCCAAACATCTACCTTGCTTGTTACCTGTCATATGTCTGTTTTTAGGAAATAAAAATCCCTTGAAATAGAATGTTAAACCCACAAATATTTTCAAACTTAAAATCTGTTTTCTCTTGAATGCATTTCTATAAACGCTTCTGTACAGCACATAAGAGCAGAGAACAGCAGTGTCATAAAAAAGTAGGAATGAAACCTACTGACTTGCCAGATCACACCAGCCTCACAGTTCTGTACTAGCACAGTATACAATTGTGGTTTTTTTTCCAAATCATTTTTTTTCTATATACCTTAAAATTCAAATGGTATAAATTGAACAGTTATAATTTATGGTTAACTTTTCTGTAAAATCATTGAGCTATTTATCGACATGCAGGCTCAGCTTTTATCCTTCACTTTTCAATGTGATAGTGACTCTTCTGTGGTAGTAATAGAACATTAGTGTTTGGAATTGAAAAGTGAAGAGCTAATGTCCTTTTTCCTGCCACTACACCAATTTGTATTCTTAGAAACTATACAAATTTGGAACTCTTTTAATTGGGTTGTAATTCAATAGGTGGCACTCTACAGTCAATGAAGAGTAATTTACTAAAATAATTTTTAATAGAGAATTACAAAGAGCTATATAACTGTTTCATTTTTAAGCATGCAGTCCTTAGACCACAAAGCCTTAAAAAGGAACAGTCATTATGAATTGTAGCCATATTTTTATGTCTAAAGAATAATTAATCTGCAGATTATCAACATGAAAATGCAGCATCTGGAAACTACTTTTTGAGATGAAGATAGGAATTCATGTACCCTCTCCCTTCAGCTATTGTTCCAAGCTATGCTGCAGCAAAAATATAAATTAAATGAAACAAAAATAGATTTTGTTTGCTTGTTTGTATGTTTGTCTATTTTGCTTCCTGTAGCCTTTATGGGACTTAGCACCTATGATGCCTTAGTACCGATGAATCCAAACCAAACACATTCAAATTTTATCATTAGATTTTTCTAGCTAGGAGATTTTGAAATGACCTATTTATAGGCACTTTGTAAGTCTCTTGATACTCTCTAAAATTGGTAGTTTCTCAAGAGTTTCTGTCAATATAAAATCTTCTTTCAATGTCTAGTTGAAAAATATTCCTTGTAACACTACACTTTCTACTTTTCTCTCAGTATATGCATTTGTTCTTATTTCAGTCATCTAGGTATGGAAGATACTTTCGAAATGATTAGCAGTATTTTTAATATAATTAGGAGAACAAAAAAAAAGAAGCACATTTTTTGTTTCTCTTTGCAGAAGGCATGTAATTGATGCAATAAACTAGAATGAGAAGCCACATAATACACTCCAACAGCTAACTGCCCTCCAGACCAAGCAACACCAAGACCAAAAAAAAACTCTGCAAATGGTTGTTTTACCATTTTGCACTACAAGTCTGCTCCTTTAGTATTAGGTTGTGGTACTCACTAACATGCACATAGATATGAAAGAAAATTTAATAGAATTTTCTTGTTTCCTGCAAGAATTTTCTTACTCTAATTCCTAGAATTAGAATTTTCTTGCTCATCTCTCTCTCATGTCTCCAGCCTTTATCATAATAGAGTCTGATTTTCAAAGGAATTCAAAAAAGAGGAATTTAGACCAATCTTCTTCAGAGTGAGAAAGTTAGGATATAGTCACCTGCTGTCTAGGCTGATGTGTTTAGACCACTCTGGTTTGTGGAGTGCTTGTCACTTCTATTTAGAACACTTTCTCAATAGGATAGACACAAGATCATATACAAACCTCTCTACATCTGAATTAAAATTAATTCTGAATTAAAACTACTCATCCAGTCAGGTATTTGACTGATCTCACTGCCACTGATAGATGTTTGTGTGGAGCCTCAAAGCCTTCAAGTTATTTCAGGAATGTAGGAGTCTTCCTTCTCTCATTGCTGAATTGTGTGTAACTGATTTCCCCAAAGAGCAAGACATGTAGGTGCTCCAACTGGCAGTTTATTGCATGCTAAAAAGGCTTATATTGCTGAACATTGTAATACGAGAAAGCTAGTAGAATTGCTGTCAGAGACTTAGTGTAATGCTTAGTGTCCCTGACTGACATCTGCCTCATTTCTGCATTAGTCTTGGGGATATGCACTATTCAGAGTACAATCAAAATCTGCCATATACAGGTTTAGCATTTCAAGCTACTCAGGTTAGTCTTTTTCCTAGATTCTTTCAGGATGGAAATATGCCTCAGTTTCTCCAATGCTGCTCTTCAGAAAGTTAACTGAATCTTATCCTATAAAATAGGCTATAAAATAGAAATATATTTTTATCTGATCATAGGCTAGATATACATCTGTAGGTAATACAGTTATTACCTACACCCCTGGGACAACAATACAGTTAGTGTGAGTGTTATCCCATCCCACTCTACTGGGAAAAATACCTACCAAGTGCAGTCAGACAACTATTATATTTTCTATCACTTCCATCTTTGGTATATTCTGGTTTTAGGCCTTGAGGATCTCAGAATACAGACTTTTCAGCCTTATATCTCTTGACTGTGACTCTGTCTAGAATAGCAGTAATTTTACTTGATCAAGTTTATCAGGGGATATTGAAGAAGTTCTAACCCTAGGAGTATAAATGATAGGAGGTCAAATTAACTTCAAGACATCTTCAATTTGATGATTAATTTGGTGCAAACTCAAAATGTCAAATGCTTATATGATGAAACATGCACTTCTGCTATTCACTACTATGCTGCATGCACAGCATAATACCTTAACTACATTCACTACAACAAATTCTAATTCATATCCAAGGCTGTCTCACAGTAGCTCTCACTGATACCTTGTATCAAGAAGCAAGGTCAGCCTGACACCCTGCCTTGTCACTATGCTATAACTTGTCTGTTACAGGAAACATGCACAATTCATGTTGTGGGGACCATAAAGGGTCATAAAAATCTCAGACAATCTTCTCTTTCAAATTGGCACATACACATCTTTAACCACATTATAGAAATCCTGAAATATAGGGATTCTTCAAACAGTAAAATAAATTGGGAACTGCTAAAATCAGTAACAGATTTGCAGTGGATTCATAGGAGTCAGTAATTCAACTAAAGGTTTGAATCTAAAAATTAGTAAGTCTCTCTTTCTAGAGCTTTTAAAAATGTCCTAAATTGCAGGCCTCATCAACACCAATGAAGTTCCATTAGTGATGATGCAATAAAGGTCTGTGATGAAGCTTCAGAGTGATTAGGACCCCCTTAGACCAGTGTTACCCATTGTGTAAGTAATTTGCATGTAAGAGTGATGGGCCTTTATGCTAATCCAGGAAATTAGGAATTGTGGATGAATTACATCAGATAAATTCTCTTAACTATAGAGTTCAAGAAGTCTAATTAACATTTATCTATTGATATTAGAAGAGGTACCTCGAAAAAGCCTGGCCTCTACATCTGAATCTACTCAATGTTAAGTCAGTGAGAACTTCATCTCCTTATATTTCTCCTAAGATAAAAGTCCCAACTTTTGTTTCAATCTCATTGTCATCAGTAGCATTTTATCAAGGCCCAACCCACCGCAGGCCTACTGAATTACTACTGCATTAGAAGGTAGTGAATAGAAAATACAATTTTAATAAGTTGAGAAAATAGTTCAATGATGTGTTCCTTTATTTTGATTTTCTCTTTGATGAGCATAATGGTTTTCAGCCAAGGAAGATAAGTAATGAATGTATTTATGCCAAATTCCTGTTAATAGGTACTTTCCTCTTCCATTTGGATTCTTTCATGTGAATGTATTTTGTACACAAGACAAAGCAGAGAGAGGTAAGTGAAATTTAACCAGTTATCTGGCATTGGCACAATTCAAAGCATGAAAGGAAGGAGAATGGAGGAGTGAACTTGCTCAAATACTTTTTTGACATATAAAAGTCTTAGAGAATGAGAATAAAACTTGTTTAAAACAAATTCTCTCTAACTTTACTTTAGGCTTAAAATATCTTGTGTATCTCAACTACAAAATTATAAAATATGTTATTTTTATGTTTTCCCACTATTACATATAGCAGTGTGAAACTTCCATTACAAGCTCTGGTTTTCAAACCAAACTGGAACAATGCATCTGTAAGTTGTTAGCCCGAGTATTCGTGGGAAATAGAAGAAATAAACAATGGAAATTTCTGATTTATTTTTGAGAATATCCTTAAAAGTCATGGATTCTGGGAGAGAAAGGGCACAAGGAAGGAATCATTTTTAATTTTTTTCTTTTTATTCTTTTTTTTGTCAATTATGTTCTTTTCTACACATCAAGCTTGGAAACTCCAAAAAGAATTTATAATAAGTTTTATTTCTATATAGAATATTAATAAATAGAAGCAACATGGCTACTTTTGTTCTTTCTTGTCACGATCTTTAAAGATCACAAAAGAATGTGTAACATCTAACACATACTAATGGTGAATATACAAGCATTTTTCACTTCTTAACAATCAGAATTCTGTTAATTTCAAAGAGGTTTCCAAGAGATACATATGCAGTAACTTTACATAGGCTCTGAAGAAGTTATTACCTTTATAACATAGCTATCTTGTGTCTTAATTATATCCACTCCTATACATTACTGGTATAATACATCTGCCAGGGAGTTGTTATGGTATTAATGCAATTTAACTGAGATTGTGGCTCAGCATTTTAATGTGAAGCACTCTTGCTGGACAAAACCCTGTCAATAAAGAAATTGGTCATTCTTGTATCATTCTTTTTGATTAGCAACAGAAGTCATAATATATCTGAGGGCTTTATGGAAGAAAAAATAGATTACTGAGAAAATTGACTAGGGAACTATAAAGCAGCTCTCTTGGCAACACACAGAATCACATATGAAGGTCTCAACATGGATCTGATATTCCCAGAAAATGCTTATTTTGATTTATGATTTTTATTGTCTACAAGGTTTTGCTTATGATTTCAATCAATGTTGTCTACAAAACAAGACTTTTTTTCACTCATGCTGCATATGCATACAAATAAAGCACAGACTGTACAAATAAGCTAACGTCTGAATGATAATTTGTTTGGATTTTCCAAAAGATATTAAAGGCAAAGATATATATTATTCTCCTAAGAGGAAAAAGAATATTTAACATAATCATATAGATGAGAACATTTAACATAATTTTATATATTCATATTGGTAAACAGATCATAATATCCATTTTTAAACAAGAACTTCCCATGGAATTCATTGGAAGAGGAGACAGGACTAGTCTGAAATGAACTGAATCTTATTACTTTCCTCTCCTCACCAAATCACTGCAATTCTGTGCTATCCATGGTCAACAATATGATCCATCTCACTGCTAGTCTAACAATGAAACAGCTTAGTGAGTTAAAGCATAATTCAGCTAAATTTGACTGAATCATATCCAAAATTTCTGCATTTTTTCTGCTATATAAAGCATGAACTATTTAAATTCAAATGCTCAGAACTGGTCATTGATCAATCCACCAATTGGACTGGTTACATATTGTTTAACTCTGCAAAATCGGATAAAGGTGGTTTTATACAGGCAGTCCCAGAACTCAGTTTTTAGGACTTCATCTTGTTACTAAAAATTCAGAGCATTTACTTTGATATAATCCTCAGTATCCTTCTTATGACTATATAAATAGCCTCACTATGTTAAATCAGCTCCACTGATTTTCCCATCTTTATTATTGAGGAAGTTGACCTTATGCAAATCTTAAGGGGTGGGATGACTGGGAACCTTAAAAAATAGATAGTGGAAAAAGTTTTAGAATCACTCTTTCCTTAACTAGACACTCTCTTCACCTTCCCTATAACCAGAAATATGCCATAAAAATTATCGAGCTGAGCTACTAACCCAACCAGCCTCTGAGTCAAATCTGTATTCTATGCATTTTTTTAAGCTGCACTTTCATAAATGCACTTTTAATATGTAAAAAATGACAGCAGAGATGATCAGTACGGTAACCTTTGCTATGAATGATATTTATAAAAGTATCTTTAGAATTTTAGTTTCGAACCTCAGAATCTTTGAAAAATCTCATTCTGATATTAGCTTAGTTACTAAATAGCTAAAAAATAAGCACAACGTACTTCAGATGCCTTTTATGAGAACATGCAAGGTTAAGAAAAATAGCATATTCTCCAGTTCCTTCAATCATTTGTTTCTCTGGTAAAACTGTCAGCATGAACATCAGTTAGGTGGTAGTTTTGCAATGTGTACTCAGCTTGAAAGCAATTTAATCCTGTCCCTGACAGGTTCTTACCACGCTAACAGGTTTTTAGTCATTACCAATCTGAGCTGAGTTGACTGTTGTATTGGAAAAGATTCATTAAGCCACGTCTAGACCTCAGAAAAAACTATTGAACATCAGCTCCCTGAATGTGACTGTCTGACTATTCAGGTTTAGAATTGGTATTCCTAAATGAAAAAGATGAATGTGAAAATCTGATAAATTATCTTCAGGAATATCTGCACCAAATACTCAACTACCTTTTTCCTCTGACTTGAGAGAACAAAAGGACTAACAAACTTACTCCATGTAATCATCCACAAACAAGTCACTCTTTAGTCTCTGCTAGATAAGATACTGGCACCTAATCCACTGGCAGAACTTTTAGATTTTTAGAATTTTTAGAACTTATTTTTACAGTAAGTAACTTTAAAGACAGCTTATGCTAATCCAGGCATCACTGACATTCTTGGTGGAACAGCTAATGGTGAAATAAGTACTAGTATCAACAGTTTTAAATGAAGAATTGCACGTTATCATAGTTTGTTGATCTTTACTAATTGTGGAGATTCACCAACATTGATGGAATTGATGTGTGTCTCAGACTAATTCCCTTCCTTTGTACAAAGGACCAAAGAAAGAAAACAAGAAAATACAAAGATTTGTCCAGAATATCAACTTGATATATAATTAGGAATGTTTCATGTAACATTTTAGGACCAGTTTAAGGTTTCTCACCAGTGTTGGCCAAATTGGAAGAGTATAGATTAAGAGAAACACTTGAACAGGACTGAAAATCTGGGAGGGGGCTGTAAGAAATATATGCTTTTGCTGAGGAGGTGGAGGTGGGAAAAGAAACATTTCCTTCACACATTAACTGCTCCTCTGACATGACCATCACCATCCTTTATGTAATAGACAGTCTGACGTCCCTGGACAACATCCATTAATATCTACACCTAAGTCTCATTTATCTAAGTCTTTCCATCACCAGGCTGATACACCAAAAGCATCACCTCTTCATTTTGAAGTTTCTTTAGATTGAAAATAAACCTTCATAATAGTAGAATTGTAAACATCCTCCATTTAGACAATTCTACAGAAAGATGCCAAACAAAGATTAGAAAAGGACTGTATTTAGTCCGTGTCAACCAAACATTTTTTTTTTTCTTTTCCTCTTGGTCAAAGCAATCCATATAAGCTAAATCATATAGTCATAATATCTGTAATAAAATTCCTAATTTGATTTATCCAAACTGGTAGAACTAGCCAAGTCTTATATCAAGTCTCTTCTGAAGAGATTTTAACCATAACTTGACAGGTAAGAAGATGTTCCCAAGAAATAATTGAAAAGGGAAGTGGATGGTGGATTGTTGAGCAGAAAAATCATAAGAGGCAAAATGCTTTGTATCTGCAACAACAGGAAGAGCTGTCAAAATTTACTAGACATGGTAGTTCTGTTCTACTTTCAGGCAGTCAGAATGGGCCAGCAAGATGGTCATTATTAAGAAAGTAAATTATACTCCTTCCAATTCTGGAACTCCTAGCTTCTGACAATCTCAGCAGCCACAGAGGATCCCATTTTTCTTCCTATGCACCAGAAACTTCTCTCTTCTCAAGGAGTATTAAGATTTAGCTTTATTCTAAGGAGTATTAAGACTTATCTTAATACTCCTTGGGTCTATAAAGCCATAAAGCATAAAGGACTGAGAATGCTGCTGGCTCGTACAGAGACCTGTTACTGGATTTTTCCTTAATTCCAGAGAAGGGGATGCCAGCATTCACTACTCTACAGCTGGTCTCCATTTTCTTTGGAAAAAGGAGGGAGAAGGATGCTTTCCTGACCTTAGCCTGAGCAATATGGGTTCATTTGAGTGGCAAAACTCAGGGAAACCATGTCTGCTTTTCTGTGCAGGATATTAAACTGTGCAGGAAGAAGGAAGTGTTAAAGGGATTTCTATTCTCTTCTTCCAGAGGACCTTCGAAAGAGGAATCAGACAACTGAAGTAAAAGATATAAAAGTAATGGTTTAAGAAGAGATAACCTTCTCCTGGAAAATGTATGAGTGGAGCAAAGAAGGAAATCAGAAGCAGAAATCTGACCTTCAGCAGCTGCTGACTCTGGCACTTCCTAAGAGTGTGAATGCCTGCAGCGTGCCATTACCGAAGCAGGGTTGTTTCAGGCACTCAGGTCTTAGAGGAATGTACACCATGCTGATCACTGTAATAAGGTAGATAATCCACCAGTGACCTTGATATCATCCCCATGGCAACCCCAAACGTGATGTTTTGTTTTTCATAACACAGGAGGACTCTTTCCTTATGTGCAGAACTTGGACTGGCCCAAAAAAGAAAATAAGAGAAGAAAGACTGCACCTATACATCTCATGCTTACTATTGCAGGAATGATCAGAATCTAGACCATAAAATTTAAGTGTTTGACATCAGCATTATATTGATGGCTCCAGAAAGAGTATAATTTTACTTGTACTAGATAAAGTACAAGCAAAGTTACTCTGTGGAAAGCAATTTAAATCAATACAAAATATATCTGGATGCTCTGGGATACTTAGCTTGCAACCTGCTTTGCTCTTTATTGATGTATTATTAAACCAAACTAAGTAGTACATCAATACATAATTTTAATTAGGATGCTAGGGCCTGAGGAGATATGAGATTTGTTTGGGGGAAAAAAATCCAAAAAGTCATTTTCCTTGCAAAGGGAAATAAAGAACTAAAGAAAATATCAGTGCCAGGAGAAAGAAAAAAAAAAACATAGAAAAATCATGAGAGCTTGAGCAAAGTGACAGAAGATAGTACAGGTGATGATCAATGTCTTGAAGCAAATAGAAAGGGAATAATAGACTGCTGTTATTGTCAGTAAGAAACTGTATTTCCAGTTAATTGTTCATTTAGTTGAATACAGTGAATGTAAATGTAGATTTAAGAAGAGAAAGAAAAATGCATTATTTGAAGAAGTGGAGGTTTTGTTTGTTTTTTTTTCATTCCCCTCCTCCAAGTCTGTATGGCATGTATGAAGTTTTTTTCAGTAACCTATGTTAGAAATTGTGTTGCAGATTTTCCTTCCTGTAAAGATGAAAGGAGAGGAGAAAGGAGATTGAGAGAAAAGAAAACATATCAGAGCCAGAAGTTCTGAGGCCACTGAAAGCGAAAAGTTATTTCAAAGCATATAAAACTGTGTTCTTTTATGATACAGCAGCTTTAATGATCATTAATGACCATTGAAAAATGTGGTTTGTATGTAAAATGATTACATAAAAAGAGGCATAGGATTTTAACAGAAGACCTAGTAGACCTAATAGAAGAATTGCTTTTCTTCTCAGTACCAAGAATGTAACAGTAAATCAAATATTTTCAAAAAAAAAAATATTACCAGAAATTAATATAGATACATTTTTTTTAATTGAGGACAAGAGGAAAGAAATTTACTACTAAGATAGTTCCAGTTATTTAAGCACAATTACAATTTGTTTTACTTTGGTCCACACGCTATAGTTAAGTCTCATTCAAAATGTTTCCATTTTCAAGGCAGAAAACCTCTGGAAAAGTACATTTTAATTTTTGCTTTTACACAAATGTTACAGCAATTCTGTAGTGAAAAAAAAAGATTTGTTTGTATTCTTTCATCAGATTAGTATAATTTATCACATTCTGATCACTCCTGTCATACCATATTTGGCTATTGACTTGGGAGTAGATTTACAGCAACTGTATTCTTTTTTAATGGAAATGCCTTTTGAACTGCTGAGGTCAAAAATAACAAGAACAAAGATGGATCCAAATTTGAAATTCTTTCTGCAACATGCATATAAAAGAACTATTTTAAGGGTACAAAGAGAGTACTAGAGGGCAGAGAGCTCTCTTGTTCTACCTGGATTTTTTTTAAATTAAGATTTTAAAATATTCTGGAAAAGACTGAATAAATTGCTAGTAGGTATATAAACATAAAGATAAATCTTGGGAGTCCATAGGGAAATAGTCAGGAAGAACAAAGTCCTCTAAGATTAAATTACATGGAGAAAATGCAGTCTAAAGTATCAAGACAGTATTTTGTGATAGATTTTCAGGCTTGATATGAGAATTCTGCAATTGAATGATAACATTCTTTTATTATCACTTTGGAATAGTGAGTTTTCTTTCCTGACAGACAATTAAAGCAAGCTCATTTTCTTGGGAATACATAACTTGGAATAGGTGCATCTTTCAGCATCTTGACAATTTCATTTTATGTAGTGAATTTAATTGGCTGAAAAAAAATGTTCTGTGACTATTCTGCCAATTTATGCCTTGATAACTTGAAGTGAGACATATTTCATTTTTTGTATGAACATTATAAGGTAGTATTTTTCTCAGTGGAATCACCATAGATTTCATGGAATTTCTTAGTGAAATTTCCCCAAATATTCTTCATTTATCTAATACTTTTGCTATTAAAATAGATGATAAAAATGCTTAGTTTCTAGTACTAGAATCATACAACCTCTCTGGGCAGCCTGTTCCAGTGCTGTCACCCTCCCAGGCAAGAAATGCTTCCTTAAGTTCCTGTGGAACATTTGGTGTCTCGGCTGGTGACCATTTCCTCTAGTCCTATCGGTGGCCACCACTGAAAAGAGGCCAGTCCCCTCCTCTTCCCTCCCTCCCTTGAGGTATTTATACACACTGATCAGGTCCCCCATCAGCTTTCTCTTCTCCAGGCTGAACGGGCCCAGCTCTCTCAGCCTTTCCTCACAGGGCAGATGTTCCAGGCCCCTGATCATCCTCGTAGCCCTGCGCTGGACT
>JAUBOD010000752.1:2336602-2346724 GCA_032353885.1 Nothura maculosa | reverse complement strand
GGAGATGCTCTTCTTAATGCACCCCAGGATCCCATTGGCCTTCTTGGCCACCAGGGCACACTGCTGTCTCATGGTCAGCTTGTCATCTACCAGGACACCCAGGTCCCTCTCTGTGGGGCTGCTCTCCAGCAGGTCAACCCCTAATCTGTACTGGTGACGAGGGTTATTCCTTCCCAAGTGCAGGACCCTGCACTTGTCCTTGTTGAACTTCATGGGATTTCTCACTGTCCAGTCAACCAGTCTGTCCAGGTCCCTCTGGATGGCAGTGCAGCCCTCAGGGCTATCAGCTACTCTCCCTAGTTTGATGAGTTTCTTGTGTATTTTTGGGCAACTAATCCAATTTTGTCTCCAGACTCCATAAGAAAAAAAGAATTACAATACTATTGTCTTCAAAAGGAAGGAGCTGTGATAGCAAAATTCATCAATGCATGTGTCATGCTCAGATACTAGTTATAAAAAAAAATGTAAGCATAGAACACAAAAATGCAGTGTTCAAACTGGCTAAGACAAATCTTAAGCTGAAATTCTGGACTGATATTCAGAAACTAGTTGCTGATACAATTAATGATGTGAAGATGAACTGGTTTTAGGTAATGTCACAATTTTTTGCACCAACAAATGATTAAACAAAATATATTTGAATGTTTTAAAATTTGGCTCTAAGGTTATAAGCTCAAAGAACACAACTACCTACATTATAAAATGATTTTAATTTGTCATTAAATCACAGAATCACAGAATCTTCAAGGTTGGAAGGGACCTCTAGAGATCATCTAGTCCAACCTTCCTGCTCAAGCAGGCAGTCCTAGAGCATGTGGCAGACTCATTGTAGAACTACAACTGCAGATGGACTATGTTTAATAACTCATGAAATCTATTTGTGAATCAACAATGGGAGGGAAAGAGAAAGAAATACTGTCTATAATACTATGTGGCTTGTTAATAAAAGGGTGATCTGTAATGTGATTTTATCTCTGTGACTATCTAAAACACATCTTCAAAATCTCTTTTACAGTCTCTGCTTACATTGTAAGTATATGCCTTTATAAGTTTGAATTAAGACAAAAAAAAGAAGCTCTATTATATTTTTGTTTGTTTTTCCATTTTGTATTATTTCTTTACTCCATTATTTTTTCACATACAAGAATGAATGCTGCATTGGTATTAAGCTCGTGCCACAACAGGAAAGAATAAATGTACTAGTCTAGAGTATGAAGAATGCAGTGGGAGATGTAGAACCGTCAGAAAAAGATCTAAAATACTGATGTATGTATTAGTAATGACCACATATATGGTTTTCTTTTAAGCAATAATGATTAGAAAAATAGGTTTAGTTGCAATAGTAACTAAGGAAAGAATAAAATCAAGTCTCCACACTTTATCTATTTGAGCAAAAAAATTATAAAGGAATTAATGTAATGAAATATCAGGAAAAAACTGAAGACACCTGCTTTTTCCTGTGCATTCATGTTTACATAAATGGTGGAATCTGTCCCAAATACATTAAAAGCAATAAAAGCCACCAGTAGACTCATAATCAAAACTTATGTGTATCCTCTCATATTTCCCTACATCATGCATCTTATATACTTGATATTTGGTACAAATTTTGGGTGGAGAAGCAGAAAATCATTAGCTCTGTGAAAGAGTTACCTTTCCTTTCTTGCTTAGTGCTCTCTTTCCTGCCCTGCTACACCACTGTTTTATAAATTTAATTTTTGGATCTTATATTTTTTCTTGACATCTGTTTAGATAATTCCAAAGCCATCCTTCAAAACAGTTAACAGTTTCAGCAGGAGAGTGTGAGATGGCTTAAGGATTCACCTTGCAAGGAAAAGTTAGGAAGGAAGTTACAAGGAAACATATAACCTCAAGTTCCTTTCTCGATAGTATGTTTTATTTCTTACAATATGAGAAACCAATTTCAAATTCATGGGCAAAAATAATACAGGTACTTGTCAGGTTTGGCCAATCAGGAGTCTGGAAAGACATCTACATCTCTGCGGACATCTTTCTTTGCATTAAGTTACATTTCTTTTCATGCCATTCTTATTACAATTTATAATAACTTAGCCCAAGTGATATTATTTAGAGTAGTAGCTGCTCTACAACTCTAAACAAACTGTCTCCATTTTGATAGCTTGCATGCACACATAAAAGCTCGGAGGTTGAAAAAACTAAAATATTGGAATTTCATTAAACAGGTCTTCAGCTATGTAATCATTTGTTTGTTTCAATCACTTTTCCAGGTATGTCCCAAAGAAACACCAGCAAATACGCATCACATAAATAGCAACATTCTTTTTAATCAGTGGCAGAAAGTATGGATCTGTGGATTTTTAGTAAGATCAAACCCCATAAATGGAGTTTCTTAAGAAATTATTTTGCCTGAAAAATGTTTAATAAAAAGTGAGAACATTTACTAACAAAGAATAAAGAATTTACTAAATGGAAAAAAAAATGATAAAAACCAGCTATTTTAAAGGGAAAAGACACTACCATGAGATATTGTCATCATTATGAAAAAAGTTTTTACAATTAGGAATTTTATTCTTGCTGTGAATGAGTTGAAAAACTTGAAATCTGAGCTATAATTGTATCCAGCATAACAACAAAACATAGAAAAATGAATTGTTGATAATTTTATTTATTTATTTATTTTTGCTTCAGGATATGCCAGAAATATTGAGGATATGTTTATTTAAAATCATTAATTGATTAAGTAATTTCATGTTTCAAGGATCCATACTTGGATCTTTCAAACACAGCTTGGTCCTACTTGATCTCCACATCACGTATTCATACTTGAAGAGGTAGGTCCTCCTGTAACAGACAGAACTCGAAAGTGCCAGGATGCATTAAGGATCAGTTGCTCCCTAAGGGATGGGGGGCAGAACTGAGGTAACCTCAGTATAGATAGTGCCTTCACTGGAGGACACAGATCCATGTGGGCTGAATGTGGCAGTAGAGACGAGTGCTGATACCAGGGTCCATCAACAACCTCCAACACTGCAAGTGGTGCCCCTAGGGTCCAGGGTCTCCTGAGAGAGGTCTGTCAAGAGCAAAAGGAGACAGGGACAGGGCTGAATAGGGAGTTAAGCCACAGAATGGGTTCCAGGTGTCCTCCAGCAGCCCAGTTCCGCACAGCGCAGGTCCCAAGGGTCCTGCAGGATGTCATGTCAGGACTGGAGACTGTACTGCCATGATATCTCTAGGGCAGGGAATGGGGCCCTGGGCTGAGCTGAAATGGACAACCCCAAGCTCATGGGCATGGTTACATAGGCACCACAGAAGAGTCTGGTGAGGCCTTTGGGTTCCCTCAGAGACTTGGCAAAGCTGACCAGCATGCATCTATCAAAATCATATCGCAGGATCAGCCTTACTATCCTTTCAACTATAAACATAGCACAAATGCTGTTTAAGTGGATGGTGTCATTTCCTTGAAACCATGGAGTTTTTCATTGGAACATTGTAAAACAATCTCTAACAGATGTTTAAACTCAGTGCACATTGGATATATATTGTATTCTCAATTCCCTTGCTAGTTAATGGATTTGTATTCAATTAAACTACCAGTACAAAAGCCAAAGAGCAGCACAGCGTTTCAAATTTCAATGAAGTCGTTAAAAATAGAGCAATAAAAATCTCATGTACTTAAAATTATTTTTTTCTTTAAAAATAATAATAATAATAATAAAAGGAATTACCTAGTGTTACCCAGTGCAGTGACTTGGCTATTTGTCTGAAAAAAACAGAACTTTTTCTATTTCCTTATTTTTTTTTCATAAATTATAAAAGTCTGACTAAAGTTTGCTGCTACATTGGCATTAGAGGATGACTTTCTCAGACTTAAGCACATAATATTGCTTTTTACTACACTTAGTAAATCAGTAAATAAATACTTAAAATGGTATTTAGGTAGCTAAATAGTGGTTTATATCCAAATTTTTCAATACTGAGTGTTAAAGTTAGGAAGGGTAAATAAATGTGCAGTTAAAAGACAAATACTCAAGCGAAAATTGATTGATTTTCAAAGCTATGAAAAATCTAAATACTTCTAACATGTATGAGATTTACATGTAATTTGCAGGACTTGGCCATTAATATTTTTTAACTTATTTATTTCCTTCCTACAAGTGAATCTTAATCTTTGTTACTTTTTTCAAAAAGAAAGCAAAACAATGTGCTGAAACAGAAGTCTAATATGTTGTGAGTACAATTATTTTATCATGACATGGAAATTACATATGAATTTAGCTTCACCTGTGGGTGATATTCATTTCACATAAGTCTAGGCTGTATTTCAGTAGGTATCTTCATTTGGAATTAGTTATCTAGTTCCTGATTACACACAATCGAGGAGTTATATTTGTTGGAATTCATGTCAGGTGATCAAGTGCAAATCTCTAATTTAGCATGAGGTGAATTCTACCTTAGCTTCCAGACTGATTAGCTCTTTTCCAGCTATTAAAGAACCTCGGGTAATTGTAACATTGTAGATAGCAACATTCAGTCAGATTAAGCCAGTCACATAATACTGTAATATTTAAAACTTAATGAAGTTATACCTTCATTGACAATGGTGTGAGAAAAGAAATTACAGTACTTTATTAATGTATAATATCAGATTTTTCCTCTATTTTAGAACAGCTTCTTCAAAATCAGTCGAAATAAAATCCTTAAAGCAATTGTCTTCTAAATTTCACTTTCCCTTCACTACTCAAATGTAATTTCAAAAAGTGCTCAGAACATTTACTTTTAAGAGGAACATGGAAAGGCCAATATTGATTTGTTCAGATGACTTCTTTCTATAAAAGCTTTGGGACATGGTGAGATTTACATTTATCTTTGAACAATTCTCTGGTTGTTGGAAATTCTAGGTACAAAACTGGTATTTATTTGCACAGGTATTTATTTATGTATCCAATGGTACAGTGGCACAGTGTTGTACAGCAGTTACAAGTTATAACTCTAAGGACAGAAAAATTAATAAACTTTTCCACCTTGAATTTGATTTGCACATAGAAGAATAGGCGATCTGGCATTAGCTTTCAGATTAGATAGCTTCATCTTTTATAGACCAAAGCCTTTCTGTGTTCCAGCCTTTGTCCTGGGATTATCATCTTTCTCTTCCAGCTGGAATTTACATATTCTTGTATTGATGCTATTTTTTCTTTTTCTTTTTTTTGCCTTCTCCTTAAAATAACATTTCATGACTTCTTTCCAAATTCAGGAGATTTGTGTGGGACACAGGCATTTTTCCAGTCACCATGAAATTTCTTTTCCTGCTGGCCACCAGGACAACATATCCCTACAGGACAAATGCTGGAGATTCAGATTTTGTGTTTCAAGAAATGCTTTTTTTTTTCCTTAGATGTGAATGTGCAAAGTACAGAAGAGAAACACTGTGAAGAAGGTCCTTAAGAAAGCCAGATTTGCTGCTGCTTCTTACATTCATGAGGTCAATAACAGCTGCTGAAAAATAAGAAGAAAAAAAAAAGGTTTTCATGATGATATTTACTATCTTGTTTGAAATAACCAGATCTGCAATGTGTGTATGTAAATGTAGTGTATATGTAATTGTCAAAAAGAGTGTTCCTCAAGCTACCAGACATTACCAGAAAGTTGCCATTTCATAGAATTATAAAGCAGAGATGCACAGTATTGAACAATATCTTCTGTAGCATCAGTTAGAGGACACTTTTAAGATCTTAAAATTCTCGTATGACACTAAATATTGAATGCTTATATGATTTTTTATAGGTGAAGACAAATATAGGTCATGTGAAAAAAATAGAATTGCTCCTTAAGTGTGTATGTATTTGTTGCACATTAAGCACATATACCATCTCACTGCATTGCTGCAAACAGTCTGTAAAGAGACACATTTTCTCTCTAAGAAGAGGAAAAAAATGTATAAGAACTATAGGTCACTACAGTGAATATATTATGGATGATAGTAATTTTCTTGACTTGATCAGAATCATCTGCAATGAGCTTATCATTCCAGGCTAACAACCTTTAGATTTTCTAGTAAGAAATAGACATTCTTCTTGGAGTGTAGTACATCTGCCTCTTTTTAGGCACCAACAGCATGATGACATGAATCTGACTTGACATGATGACATGAATTATGACTTTATAGTCATAAATGATGCTATTTATCTTCATGGGCTAAAAAAGAAATCTAGAATACTTGTTTAGATGTAGAGGTCTACATTGTAAAGGCAGCTTGTAAAACCAATCCTAGATTTCCTAACTGGAGTAACATCAGACAGCATATTGTCTGACATAATGTACCACAGATCACTGTGAATATTGTATGATTATTCTACATTTTCACTGGTTAGTGAATATCTTAAAGGCAAAAAGGTAAGAGAGAAAATAAACAAACAAAAAAGAGATTGAGCTTTCATTGTCACAATATTTTTGATTAACTTGTGTAAATGACGTACAATTTATATTTCTGTTGTTTCCCAAATAAGATTTTCTCAAATAAGAAATGCAATGAGAAAAAAACATTTTACAGTATTCTTATAATTTTTATATCTGATGATACTGTATAGTAATTTCTGGGTTTTTTGTTGCTTTTTTTTAGGAAGAAACTACTTGTTAAAGGAATCAAATTTTCATAAGTTCAGTTTAACTCATAATAAAGACCAACTGTTATTTTTATATCTTATTTTCTAGTTTGCTCAAAGGTTGTATTGGTTAATAAGTCAGATATTTCAGAACTGAGATGAATCTGGATGAGAAACATATAAGCTCAGAGCACAAGCAAGATGGGCACCATAACTGCTTTTTGTGTTAAACTGTTGATAGAAGCTTGCAAAGAAATGTAATAACTGCCATGCTTCAAAGTTATGGTTCTTATCCTTATTTTTATGAAATTTTACATACATAACAGTGGCATGGCTTCAATGGGAAACATGGGAAGTACTTACACTCAAGTTTTGTGAATCTTTGCCAATGGTCTTTAGGTTGAAGATGGAGAATGCCAATGGTCTTTAGGATGGAGAAGAAACTAGACTGTCTTTGCCTGGTTGCGCATGCAAGGGCTAACACTCTCTAAGGACTCATTTTTTGGTGAAAATTATTGAGATTTCAATTTTGCTGAGTTTGTGCTGTCAAAGTGTACAACGTCTTTATTCGATTATTATTATCTTATTAGATCAGTTACCTTGGGACCTGAAGGTCAGGGGCACTGGCCTCATGAATAATAAGCAATTTAAAGCTGGAAAGGATCCTGAGCTGCTTGGCTCAGCCAGCATGGCAAAGCCGCTAGGCACATACATTGTCAAACTTTGGATTTTCACCTTTAATCTGGCACAAATTTTGTTCCCTACAGACTGTTAGGCCCCTGAGCAGTTAGCTGGGGATGCTGATAAGGTTTTCAGACTTTCAGGGGTAGATGCCACTTTGATTTTCATTATATAACTGGGTTTTTTTTTGTCTCTCTCTTTAAGTTTATCAGGACACAACAAAGAATGCCATTCAGAAAAGTGTTCTTTACAAAGGGAAAAAGAGAGAGAGAGAACAGCATATGTTCACATTTTTATTTATCAGTGGTTTAGAACTGAAAGAAAACCTGTGAGGGACTGAGATGAGTTCTCCACCTATTGCAGATAGTCATTTTATACTATTTGGAACCTTATCATTATAAAAATAAATTATTTGATTTCTTTTTTTTTTTCTTTTTTTGTGAAATTATAGATTTAGATAGGGTGAAAATAGGTACTGCCATGATTTTAATTTGTGAAGTTGTTTTGAAATTAGATTATAAACTCTATGCTGGGAACTAGTCACAGATTCATTTATCAGGAATATCAGGAGACAAATTTATTTTTAAAGTTTTCATCCAAATGGAAACATGACACCTTCTTCAATTTAAAATTCCTGACAATATTAGTGATGTTTAGATAGTTTCAGAATATCTGACATTCTAAACCTATTCAATTATTCCATTTCTTTTAGATTATGCATTAAGAACTGAACTGTAAGTGCTATTGTAAGAAAGGCTCTTAGAATTTAATAAGTTTTAATTCAGTGATTCATATCTACTCCAATTTTGTGCTGATGATGAACAGAAGAATTTATTTTGGCTGAACTGCATGTCCTGAAAGTCTCTTATTCCATGGTACTTTTCAAGTTAGAGGAAAAAATATATGTAATAGCTAGATTTTTAACAAATGCGTACTAATATTTTAAAATATGTATGCTCAAAGGAACATTTGATCACTATTTTTATCCAGTAGGCAAATCAAGGCAATGATTCTATGCAACTCTGTGATTCAATTAGATGTATTCTTATGAGTTAAGGCTAAAGATGCCTAGCCTGAACAAGAGGTCAGCTTGAGAGCATCATTTCCTAGTCAAGGTGAAAAGGTTTTCGACATCACCAGATAGTGCATCTGTATTTCTCTTTTGTGAAAATGAGGGACTGAAGAGTAGATGTATGCTATGTGCCAAAGCTAGATTCTGTCTCAAAATCTGGTCATGTATTAGGAGTTTCAGAAAGTCGTAAGAAAGTAAGAAGATTCATACGGGATCAAACTAAGTTTAAAGATACACCTCTATCCTGTCTCCAACACAGTCCATCAATAAGTTTAGAGGGAAGATTACAGCAGTAAGGCAACCAGAAACTAATGTTTCCCAAGAATGTTCTTCTAGCTTTTAGAGAGCAAAATCTTGGACTAAAACCAGCAGAGAATTAGTTCATAGCACTTTTTTTTTATTTCATAAATCTAATCAACTGCTTTTTAATTATTCAAAATATTCGTATTAATATGAACCATATCCCATGGCAGAAAGTTTTACAGTTTAACAATGCATTCCATGAAACACTACCAATTCATGATGATTCTTGTGCACATCAATTATGTATACATATATTCATATAATATTGATACTCTGTGTTTGTTTGTTTGTTTGTTTTGGAAGAAACCAAAATTTTGTCCCTTACTTTATAACTAACATCAAACTTCCCTGTTGAGTGTCTGCTTAACAGAATATGGCCCAGACGCTGAGTATTTACTATCACAATTCCACTGAAGTCAGTGGAGTTCTGCCATATTGTTCACACTTTAGGATCAATTCTTTTCATGTCACTGTTTTTACATTGAACATTCTGATTATCTCTTCTGAAGAGAATGGGTCTATAAGAAATGTTCAAGAAGAGAATTTATCTCTAAGTTATTTTGAATAATGTTATACTCTTAATGCATTATCTTACAGTAACTACATAAGATGGGCTTTTTTTGCCACAATCTAGGGAAAGATTTAATCTGTTATATTCAGATTTTGAACAAAATTCACAGAGCACAGCTTCTCAAATATTATTTTAGATTAACATAAAGTTTTAATAGCTAATTAAGTGCTTTAGAGAATGTGATGTAGAGGATGTGATTGCAGTTTCTAATTCAATCCAACTATGAATAATAGTTTTTAATAAACACAAGTTCTGATTCTGATCTCAGCTAAATCAGACTTATGAGAGAAACCTCATTCTAAAAAGCTGTAACTGAAATCCAGTCATTAATAATCCTAGAACATGTAAGTATCAGAGTTTATCATTGATTCACTAATTATGCCTAAACTTTCCTAGAAAATATTTTTTAATGTTCAGAATAAATTATTTTATAGAAATGTCCAAAACTCAGAAATTCATAAAAAAATCCTACCCTGAAAACCTGAAAACAAATATTGTTTCAAGAGCTTTGTGTTTCACTGAAATTATGACAAACATTGAAAAAAATACATACTGCGTTTGTATTGTTCAAAAAAAGAATCAGAACTCATCTCATAGCTGTGGTAATATAGTGTTCAGTCAATGTTTTAGAGTATAAGTGGCCTACTTTCTTATAGTTGATCTATTTTATTTAAAATTAGTATTTGAACCTAGATTTTCTTCATTCATGGCATCCATGGGAGCTGTCCTGCTGAGTTGGTTACTTTCGGTCATACTACTCTTTCTTGATCTAGCAACAAAATTCTCATCTTTCAATTACTACTTTTTCTTTTCTTGTTAGAATTTATATCTCTAATCTTCAGCTTAGAGAAGAGAAGGCTGAGAGGGGACCTTATTAACATGTATAAATACATGAAGGGGGATTGTAGGGAAGA
>JAUBOD010000752.1:2297480-2336502 GCA_032353885.1 Nothura maculosa | reverse complement strand
CTCTGGAGGTCTTCAAAACCCGCCTGGATGCCACCCTGTGCCACCTGCTCTAGGTGTGCCTGCCTGAGCAGGAAGGTAGGACTAGATGATCTCTAGAGGTCCCTTCCAACCTTATAGATTCTGTAATTCTGTGATTCCATATAATCTTGCTAAATATTTCTTTACTGACTTTTTATTTTCTGTTATTTCTGTAACTTGTTTTGAGGAAAACATATTTCAGAAAATTAAAAGCTTTTTAAAATTCTTTTCTCCTACTTCTCTTTAGTAGCAGTGATTGGATGACTGTGTTTTTGGGGAGTATATAGATTTCAATAATGATTCTACAAAGAATCATAGAAACATCAGTATATTCTGATTTCAAAGGCAAGATGTAGAACTTCACATATTACTGCCATAGATCAAGCACAGTACATGCTTCCTCTAAATAACAGATAGTTCTATAATTTTAGAATATGACTTTTCATGTAGAAATGGGAAGAAGTTGAAACAGTTCTGAGACAATCAGATATTAATGTGTTTGACAGAAAATTATAATGAGTATAAAATTATAACAGATTATATTTAAAAAGAGATCATTAAATTTAGAATTCACAAAAATAAGTTCTAACTTTTGCATTGGATACTAGAGACAGACCTTTGTATTCCCGTTTTTACCTATGATACAGTCTGGTTGTGTAGCACTGACGGAACTGTATAATCTAGGAGCATAAGCTTAATGCATAAACTTAAGGGCAATATTTCATTTACAAGAAGTTCATTGGGGATTATTGCCCTGTTATTTGCTGAGGCTTTGAGGCTGAAAGTTGATTTTAAAAAAAAAGGACACTTTTTAGTTTAGACAAAATCTTTTCTGTCCCAATTTGCCTAATTTGTCCAGTGGTAGGTTTACAATTGGCCTAGAGATTTATTGTGGGTTATATTTACATTATAATGCTAGAAGGTAAAAGCACAGACCCCAGGGGCTGTGAACAAAACTGAATTTTGCCCACTTCTAAACCGCTAACTACAGAATTCCAAATTCTCTCCTTTAGCATCAAAGCATCACTCTTTTGTATTGTCTTTAAATGCAAGACTACTAAATGCAAACTAGCTTCTAGATACATAAACTCCCTTAGAATATTATCAAAATCTACTTCTATGGAAGTATGCTCTGCTTTGAGGAAACATTACCGTCTTCTTCAGAAACTACTTATCCAGGCTGATGGGAGGCTCAGGAGATTCAAAACAGAATAAGGCCGCTCCAAAAAATAATACCGCTTCCTCCATTGTTTTACTTGAAATATTGCTCAATCACTAAGTGTAGAAAAAAGTGTTTAAAATGTAACTTCTTTTTCCAAATAGATGCAACTGGAAGCTTCATATAACTTTTTTTTTCCTAGAAAAATGAAAAGAAATTTAGAGTTTAGTTTCTTCCTTCTTGCTGAGGTTTTCTTTGTAACTCTTTCTCTTCTTTCTTCAAAGAAACTTTCAGAAAATAGACGAAAATAAAGTGCACTATCAGGAGGGATTCTGAGAAAAAGGTTTTTATACTCTAAGATGAAAGGACATAGCCAAGACAAGAGTCCTATATATATTAAAATGAGCAAAGACTGAAAACCTTGTTATGTGTTAGAGTAATAAATAAACTGAAAAAGGATAGAGTATTTGGGGTAACATATTTTCTCTTTCCTACAGTTCCTACACATGAAAGGCCCTTGCCTTCATCTGAAGTCCCTTCAGATGAGTTCTGCAATGATTTAGGCTTCATAGGAGATGAAACTCCACCATGTTCATGTTTCACAGAGCTTTAAATCAGAATCATCATAAAACTTTAAGAACTTTCATTTAAACAGGAAAAAAAAAACAATAAAAAATATTTACTTTTCTCCCATTAGATCTCAAATGTTTTGGTATATGGTTCTTTGGTGGAAGGATGCTAAAATGTATTATTGGAAAATATATTCTCAACACACTATATTCTGATCTGGGATATCATCTATTTTCATTTCAATTTGTATTAATTTTCTTTTAAAGGATATTTTATACCAGAAAGTTAAAGTTAAACATATTCTGATTTTACAGTCACACAAAACACACTGCAACCATTAAATCAAACATACTTTATAACATGGACATTTTCTGCAGCAAAGCATTTAAATGGAAAGTTGGAACCAATTTCCAAAATATACGATTCAAAACAGTCATAATCAGTAAAGCTAGTCTTAATTAAATTTTGACATTTGTAGAAGGATTATCACATTTATCTATTACTTTACTTGACTTTGTCTTTAAACTATATAATTAAATTAAATTAAACAATGGACAATGGAAAAGGGAGGCCAGGGGAGGTTAAGTTGTATTTGTTAACATTTCAACACTACTATCATACAATATGATTTGCAGACAAATGCAAGATCAGAAAGAAAAAAAAAAGAGGAAAACAGCCAGAAGCATTGTACAAAGTACTTCTGAGTGAATACAAGTCAGTGCAAATATTAACCATCTCTAATGAAAAACATGAGTCTGGACAAAAGTTCTTGAAGATAGTATGAGTATTCATACTAACTTCAGAGGCTTTTGAACATGTTCTGTATTATTATTTAGTTTTTTTTTTTGTCCTGGTAGTGCTTCGAATGCATCTAAGTTCACTGAACTCCATCGTTAAATATTTTATGGATCCGACAGAAAGCACGATTCTTACCCTGAGAACCCGGCAATTCACCTTTGATTTTCAACTCAAGTTCTGAATAATTTGGACTGACATTGAATACAACAGGAAATACATTTTAAGCCTGGAGTTTAAAATTCTTCTTTCTTACTTTACTACTCTGAAAGCTACTCTGGAGCTACATTGAATTTATCTAGGATGGAGTGTAATGAAAAATGGTTATATAAATAAGAAGACACATCTGCTTTTAGCAAAATGAGACAGTAATAAACACTGACTCCAATGGAAATCCAAAGTGTTGCATAGTGCTAGCCAGATTAACACCACTTCTATGCCCTGGAATTGCCAGAAATACGCTCTGCAATAAAGCTAATTTGGGAACTATTCCTGAGGGAGAAAAGAAGGGGAATCTATGCAGCAATACTAGTTTATGTGCTAGTGGCCTCATTTCCCTGTTAGGCCAAATGTATAGAGAAAATATAGTGTGGGACTGCAATTGGAAGGAAATAAACTACTTCTGTCTGTGTCATGGTTATATCTTTCCAGCCTTGAAAATTCTCATGGCCATGTAGCTCGTTGTCTAGCATCCTGACTAACACCTCTAGCAGCTAGAGAAAAACTGCTACCTTGTAGTGATAAAATAGAAGCTAACAAAGGTGCAGCAAAATATAAGAGGTAACAACTACAGGAAACCTTGGCATAAATTTGGCTTAGCATTAAGTGGAGGTATATACACCTTTCTCACTTTTTATATAAAATGTAAAGGAAATAACTGACAATCTGAAAAAATAAACTTGGAGCAAAAAAGCTGAATCTTTTGGCTTGAACTCAGGAATTGGACACAACACTATAGTAAAATAGAAATATACTGTAGATGTTGGCATGCCAAAGATCTTATGGCAGGATTTCAGCTGTATTTAAGAATTCCTTTGGGCATCACAGTACCCCAAAATATAGACTTTAAAACTGTGGCAGGTCATTCCGAGGACAAATCTATAGCTATGAACACATTTCACTGTTTTACAAAAATAAAAATAGAAAAATATAAAGGCTTGGTCTAGGTAAGGCTTAAGAAAAAGGACTTGAACAGGAAAGAAGATTCCCATGTTTTACACAAGACTTAAGATTTTGAATAACCTAATCACTGTATATCACTCTTTGCTACAGGCTTTTTTTTCCTCTATTGGCAGAAGCTGTCCTTCATTTTTTTGAGAAGATCTTTATCCATTTTTCCATATCCTATTCTATGTAAACAAAAATCCAAAATCACTCCCCTTTAAATCTATCTTCAAAACATCAGTGATGTAAACACAAAATAACTGTCCATGTTCAGGGCTCAAGCCCTCTGCTCAGGCCTTAATTCAAATATTCCACTCTATGTGACCAGTTATCCGTCTTATCTGCCATTACGTCTAATCTAATGGGCAAGGAAAGAGTTGTTATTAGGAAGAACTATTTTTCCAGTAGCTTTAAGATTGTTTCGTACAAGTAAGTATTTTTTTGTGTATGCCAATATCGTACAAAATACAATTAATATTACTTCTAGTAGTGCTAATATTATTTTAAAACAATATTATGCAAGAAAGAAAAAGTCCTAGTTTTTATCAAAAACCTCAGTGCAAAAATATATACATAATTTTAATCCAAGTTATTCTGGGTCTACTAGCTCACACAATCTTAGCTCTGTATTCCTCAAAAAAAGATGAGAAATTAAGTTGAGGAAGTAAAAAAATATGTATCCTTAAGAAGTGAAAATTCTTGTTCCTGCTGCTATGTCTTCCTCTTTTCTCTTATCTGGTAGTAGCTTTCCCTGAAAATAATGTAAACATCTTTATTGCTTTAACACAAGAATTTCATTGAGATATCACAACAAGGTATTTGGGAGGTAGATATCTACTTAGTAGCAGTTTGAAGGAGTAGTAGATAAGATTACTTTATCCAAAGTGTCTCCAGAACCTGCAGTTAGCGTGGAAACAAACCACAGAGCACAGAAATATGTTTGAATTAGAATAGTATCTTCAAGGGTAATCAGAAAATGTGCTGAGCAGCACCATTCTCTCTCTTAACCTTAAACTTTCAATCAGGCTTAAATTTTCCACTTTCATTTTCAGGATAATTTAACAGTCAGAATAATTATGTATATCATCTTATACACACATATATACACTTATGTATATAGATACACATATGAAGTGAAGATGGCTGTAGATGGATCTTCACATATGGTATCTATCATCCAATTTGGTACAATAACTGCTCTTTCAGTTTCAGAATGTGACATTATGCAAAGAATTCATGAATTTAGGGATATGCTTTCAGGGTTTTATACTGGATGAGGTGTTATTTTTTGAATTTGAAAGTCTGACAGGTACTGGCTATCAGTACTACTTTACAATGGGCAGGAAAATATGTATGATATGGCATGGGGGAAAAAATATCTTAGGTGTCAAAATTTCCTTTGGTCCTTCAGAAAATTCTTTGTTCTTTTAGTGGCCTCTCAAAAAACAAGGAGACAAAAGAAGCTGCTTCCTCTGTTCCTCTCATTTTTCTGGCATGTGGCACAAGCTCCAGGCCCCTCTGGAAGGACAACATCCACCAGAGGTGTTTGCATCAGCAGCTCCCAGAGCTGTGCAGCTGTGTTCTCCCACGCCAGCCCTGTGATCACAGCAATATATTCCCCCCAAGTCCCTAGCTCTGTAACTTGAGAGGGGTGGGAATGCAGTACTGCAGGCAGGAAGCCTCTTTCTTTTTCCACGGACAGATGTGCCAGAGGACTATCCAAGGATGCTGTGAGCTGCCAGTGCTGAAAAGGACTCACACTCACATTCATAAATTCATGTTTCCTCTGATCATTAGGTTGCTGACTCTTCTAGGGCAATGAGTCTGGTTTCTCCTGTTTTGGATCTAAGATTTGACCCTGGACCCATGAAGAATTCTAGAGATACTTTTGTGAATATAGATATACAGCTGCTAAAAGTTCCAGTTGACAAATCATCATTATTTAATTGAAAAAAAAAATTGTTGAAAAATTCCTTTCTGTTTTCACATCATATTTTTAAACCATGAAGGAAGTGGTGGGTGTAGCAATTTCAACAAATGACCAGAAGAACCAGTGATATAAGCCCTGAGAGAAAGGAAAACTGAGCAAGTAAGGGAGTTTTTTTTTCCCCAAAGCAATCAATAGAAAGTCAGTGTGACTTCTGCTTCTAAATCTTCTCATCTGTTCAATACTGCTCTCCTAAATCTTTCCTCAGAGTAGCTTTCTGTCATCTGAATATTTCCCTATCAATGATGACTTCACTGGGAAATATTATTCTGTTGCTAGGAAGAAAATGTGGTAATCAGGGACATATATATATACATGTGTGTATATATACACACTTATACATACATATATAAACCCCTTATAATAGCTTTCTTAAAGCTTCATATTCAAAGAAGTTAATATTGTCTGCTTACCTGGCAAGTATAAAATCATATGATAATAGCTTAAGAAATTCATCTTCAAAAATAAGAAATTGAATTATTTTCTTAAAAATTGATTACAAAAGAAGAAATATAAGAAACCATGGCAGGCAAAAATCATGAGCTGGTTTGTGCATCATGAGAAGAAAATGAAGAATATATAGAAAAAAAAATTGGAATTCAAGGGAGATACTTTTGGAGATAAACCTTGTTACTGGTATGATGAGTAATCTGAGTAATTCAGATACCGTATTCCTTTAAAAATTCTAGAAAAGGTGCTCACATGTCTGTACAGATAGAAAACAGTCATGGAAGACACATACAGTGGTTTGGCACTACTTTTTTATGCTTTGTTAGTAATTATGCAAATGAAGAATAAAACATCATGGAGTAGGTATGGAAAATCTTTCACAAGCACTCTGCAGCAATGTCAATCATTTTTCAGGTAAAGCGCAATTAAAATGTCATATGGACTGGGGAATCAATCCTGTAAAACCTAAGTCAATGGGGATCCAACAGGCCTATGGTGGTGAGGAAGGGCATGATTATAGAGGGTCCTCTCTCATGCCTCCTGGGAAAACTTCAGGCTCGATTACCTCCCTAAAATGCTTATACACCAATGCGCGAAGCATGGGGAATAAGCAAGATGAGCTGAAGATCTGTGTGCAGTCCCAGCACCACGATCTCATAGGAGTCACAGAAACGTGGTGGGATAGCTCAAATGACTGGAGCACTGTCATGGAGGGCTATGTGCTCTTTAGGAAGCACAGGCTGGGAAGATGAGGTGGTGGAGTTGCTCTGTATGTGAGAGAGCAACTGGAATGCATGGAGCTCAGTACATGGAGCTCACAACATATGGACCTTTCCATCTTCCTTCCAAAGTCCTGGGATTATAGCTTTTGACCCATACCACTCTCCTGGCTTTATGTCCGTTTTTGGGTCAGAGTCTCTTCCTTTCCCTTGCTCATACCATTTACGTATTTGTGGGAACAATTCATCCTGAATCTTCTTTAAAGCCTCTGTGGCTTGTTGTATCTCCATTGGACTCTTTTGCTTTGTCCCCATACTAATCTGACATATAGGAGGTAGGGATCCAAATATTATTTCAAATGGGGTAAGTCCCAACACATAAGGAGAATTCCTCACTCTGTAAAGGGCATAGGGTAAAAGTGTTACCCAATTTCCTCCAGTTTCCCTAATTAACTTAGTTAACATTTCCTTAATAGTTCTATTCATTCTTTCTACCTGTCCCGATTCCATGTCTTGGTATAATTTTTTTTAATAACACTTTGCCTACCACCTGTTCTGTTTCATATTTACTGGGAAAGGCTTCTACCCACCCCGAAAAGGTATCTACTATTACCAGTAAACACCTTTAACCGTACTTTCCAGGCTTTACCTCAGGAATGCAATGCATTCCTCCACTGTTTTCCTTATTACTTTCCTTTGCTCATGGAACCTCAACCCAATTTTTTCAATCATGCATTTTCCGTTCTCCCAAATGAGTAGTGGTATGTAGTTGTTGCATCATCTGTCACCCCACCTCTTGAGGAATTATCACCTTAGAGGTAGCATCACAGTAATATCTGTCTTTACCCTTTTCACTCTCGATGCTATCCATTGTTCATCTTCAGGTGAATAGATAAATTCTATAGGTAACTTTTCCATTCCTGGTGAGGGTTCACTACCATCTCTCTTATCTTTTCTTCCCTTGCTACTCGTCTAGCTGCCTCATCTGCAGCAGCATTACCTTTGCTCACAACATCCTTCCCTTTCAGATGTCCAGGCGTATGTACAATCACCACGGCATTAGGTTTTTGAAGGACAGTCAGCAGCCTCATAACCTTTGTACTTAATTTCTTTCCCTGCAGATGTGAGGAACCCCCTTTCTCGATATATAGCCCCGTGTATATGGGCCATCCCATATGCATATCGACTGTCTGTGTATATTGTCACCTTTTTATCCTCTGCGATCTCCAAGGCCTTGATCAAGGCAGTCAACTCAGCCTTTTGGGCTGAAGTGCCATCTGGTAATCTCTGACCCCATATCACCTTCCCTTCTTCATCTACTACTGCGGCTCCTGCCTTCCTTTTCCCTTCCTCCACTACTTCCATCTGTGAACCATATATACCCTCCAGTTAGAGGGATGTCTTTTAGATCTTCTCATACTGCCACGATTTCAGCCAATATTTCCTGGCAATTATGCACTGGGTCCTCATAGTCTGGTTTTGGCAGCAAGGTGGCCGGGTGGCTGGGTTCAATGTCACTGGACTGGTAAACACCAGCCATTCCGGATTCAGTAATAATGACTGGTAGAGAGTTAATCTGGCATCTGAGCCTCCATCTCACAGGAGGCTGTCTTAGCATAGCTTCCAAATAATGAGGAGTTGTAACATGCATCTTCTGTCCAAAAGTCAATTTATTGGCATCTTTCACTATCATAGCTACCGCTGCAATCATTCGCAGACACTGTGGCCATCCAGTGGCCACTGGGTCCAACTTCTTAGAAAGGTATGCCACTACTCTTTTCCAAGGTCCCTGGATTTGAGTTAACACTCCTTTAGCTACGCCCTCCTTCTCATCAATGTATAAGTAAAAGTCCTTAAATGGATCAGGGAGAGTTCAATAATGTCAAATGGAGCGATTCAAATGAACGCTGCATCTCCTCAGTCCATTCCCATTCCTGCCCTTCCCGACTGGCACAGTACAGAGGTTTAGCCTTTGCCACGAATCTCGGTATCCAGAGGCGAGAATATCCCACTGTGCCCAAGAATTCCCTTACTTCCCTATGGGTTTTTGGTTCTAGTATTCTTAAAACAGTCTCTTTCATGGCCTCAGTGAGCCATCTCTTTCCTCTTCGAAACTTATACCCTAGGTAAGTGACTTCAGGCTTGCATAATTGTGCCTTTTTAGCGCTTACGTGATACCCCAGTCCAGTCAATTCCTTTAATAATTCTCGAGTTCCTTCCCTACATTCCTTCTCTGTCAGTGCTGCTAGCAACAAATCATCGACATACTGAAGCAACACCAAGCTTTTATGTTTCTGTTTGAAATTGAATTGAATATCTTCACTTAACGCTTCATTGAACAATATGGGTGAGTTTTTAAATCCTTGTGGAAGCCAAGTCCAAGTTAGCTGGCTCTTAAACCCACTTTCAGGGTCTTCCCATTCGAAAGCAAAAATTGGCTGACTTTGCTCAGTTAAGGGGATGGTGAAAAAGACATCTTTCAAATCCAAAACAAGGTACCATTCCATTTCTGGAGGTATTTTGCTCAACAAGTTATAAGGGTTGGGCACTATAGGGTGGATATATTCTACCCTTTTATTCACTTCCCGCAAATCTTGCACTGGTCTGTAATCTCCTCCTAGTTTCTTTACTGGCAATAAGGGGGTATTCCAGTGAGATTTACATTTCCATAATATTCCAGCTTCTAGCAGTCTATTAATGTGTTTAGATATCCATTTCCGAGCTTCAGATGTCATTGGATATTGTTTCACCCTAACTGGGTGAACTCCTAGTTTTAGTTCCACAAGCAGAGGAGTCTTTCCTATTGCTTCCCCTACTCCTGAATTTTCTGCTCATACCTCTGGGATTTCTTTTATCCACCTTCTAAAATTCTCATCTACTTGATCCTTTTCCCTTTCATATATCCTATATTCATCCTCTATCCTCATTGTTAATACTTGTAGAGGATGCCCAGTCTCATCTCTCACTTTAATTCCATCCGTTTCAAAATATATTCTTGCTCCTATTTTAGTTAATAGATCTCTGACAAGAAGCGGGACTGGGCTTTCGGGAATATACAAGAAGAAATGTTTTATTTGTTTGTTGGCCAAATCTACCTTCCAACTTGAAGGTCAAACTGAAGCATTGGAAGTTCCACAGGAACTTAAGGAAGCATTTCTTGACTGTGAGGGTGACAGAGCACTGCAACAGGCTGCCCAGAGAGGTTGTGGAGTCTCTTGGAGGTTCTTTGGAGGTCTTTAAAACATGCTTGGATGCAGCCCTGTGCCATATGCTCTCGGTGACTCTGCGTGAGCAGGGATGTGGGACTAGATGACGTCTGAGGTCCCTTCTAACATTAAGCATTCTGTGATTCCATGATTCTATGATTCAACTTCTGAACCTGATATGTAACCTACTGCTGAGAACTGTGGGAAAATTTCAACTACTTCCAATAATAATCTTGCACAGTCCCAAGGGACTGCCAAGACCATTTATGTCTTAAAATTTATTATTATAATACACAAGATTATTATTTTCCTGGAAGAATCTTGGGATAAAACTTTGTGGTTATTTGCTGCTAAGTGGGATGTCTAAATAAGTACTGTGGTTAGACAGAAATAATGGAATATGTGGTTTACCATATAAGGATTTTTTTCTCTTTTTTTCAATAGTACTGTAGCTCAGTTTCCTCATTTGTGTTTTTAGTTTTCAATCTGTAATTAATTTAAGGCTCGTTTTATTTTAAATTTGAGTGTAATTACTTCTTTGCTAGGCACAATCTGGTATTTAGACATCTAAGTGCCTGAAAACAATCACCATTATTTGCATCTATAATCATTTGCAGCATCAAAAATGCAAGTGCAAAGTTTGAGTTCTATCTGATAATTAGCCCCTCCACAATTATCCATATATTTATATAATACACAGAAAAGGTCAAGTAACTTTTGTAAAGATCAAGTTGTATTATTGGAAAATCTCTTTTTTTCTTTCTTCACTGATTCTATGAGCAGTCCAAAGCAAATATGCAGAATAGCAAATATTACAATGCATTTATGTATTATAGAAAATCATTATACATAGCACTACTGAAGATTATATTTAAGTTCTAGATTTTTGCCAAATGTTTGACATATATCAATTATTCATAGAGAATTAATAAGCTGAAAGAAATATTTAATTGTTTTTGAATAATTGTGAGAAAAAAATGGAAGAGATTTTGATAGACACTTTTTTAACTAATCTATAAAAAATGTAATATCTAATTATATATTTTTAACTGATGCTTATTTTCAGAGTTCAGCAATTGCCTCTGAAATTACTTTGCCGCATATTCAATTTCATCTATTTCTTATTGCATTATGGAACAGCTTTCCTATTTTACATATAATGATTTCCATTTAATTCATTTATTGGTAATTTGATTCCCTGTCAAAAGACCTGGAAATGGGTCACTGGATTAAAAAGATAGCCTCTTATTCTTCATAACTATGTTTGCGTAAGTAAATGTTTCTGGAAAGATTCATAACTTATTTTTTTCTTTTTTAATTAAACAGGAAAAACAAAGTGGAGAATGACCAAAAAAAGAGAGAAAAGGATGTGAGATACAAAGGAAATGTAGATAATATATTATAATATAAATATTAAATATACAATTATTTAAAATTAACATTAGTATACAGAACATACTTGCCATTGGAATAATAAGATCAACGATATATTTCAATTTAAGGGATAGAATAAAATAGCAAGAGAGAGGACATCCTATTAATACATTTTTCTTGTACTAATTTGGTAAAAAATATTGCTAATTAGTCTTAGCTAAATAATGCTTTGCTGCATATTAATTTGCTTTTTACAGAAAATTTTGATGTCCTGGTACATGATTGGGTCATATGTACAGACAAACTGCAGCAAGTAAGTAATGTATCAGAAGTATTTCTGAAGAGAGTAAAGATAAGAAAGGCTCTCTGACAGCTTTCCAAAGCAGGGTGTAGCAAAATATCAAAGGAAATTAGAACTGCTAAGCACATCATAAGAATGCAGATGACAAAAGTGAATCATTCTTTTTCTGGAGCAAAACTCAAGTTAGTTACCCAACTCAGGTTAGTTTTGTTACCCTAGGTTTTTATTGTTTGGAGAGAAGGATATATGTACCACTTACATTGGCATCAGTCTCAGGCATTGAGCACACAATTCCCTATGAATAAATGGGATACTATCCAAGATAATTTTGGAGAATGACCAGCTATATCTTTCCATGCCATCCAAACTTCAAATTCACCAATACAAATCCTCTCCGATATTTCAAACTATTTGGCTGGAGCAGAGAATTTTTTTTTTTAATTTTTATTGTCAATGAAATCTTCACAAAATGTAAAAGCTAGGATAATCAGATATAAATCATAAGCATTGTGAGACTTCCAAAGTCTATAATCTTCACGAAGGTTGTTACTAGTTCCTCAGCCAATTGATCTATGGAAGAACTTAACTCCTAGAATTTAACCTTAGAATTTAACCCATGTCCTTCCCCGCTTCACCAGTGCTGTATTCATTTTTTCTTCTCCTTTTGCTCTACTGCAAAACAATTCTAATGAAGATACCAAATTTCTAGGAACACATTAAAACTTATAGCAACACCACTTTGATAATATTGACCTTCTATTGATAATAATAGTAGTAATTGTAGTAATACTAGAGGAGTAGGAGGAGGAGGAATAATAATAATAATAATAGCTAGACAAACTATTAGACAATTAAAATCTTATATTCTTTGAAATCTTACTGTGCTTTCATGTGAATTCCATTATTTCATTTTACCCAATATATCATTAGTAAGAGCACTAAATCATCTTACTTGATGAGACAATACATTCTTTCTACGAGAATGTATCACTGAGCAGGCCATTGCCTACCCTGGGATAGGCTAAAAACCCACTACATACACTAAAATAAGAAACAATCTACAGAGTGAAGAGTTAGGGCCCATTAAGAAACATAGGGAGACCTTATTCTAAAGCTTTGCTTTCTCCAAGAGACAATATTTTTAAACCCTTCTACTAAGAAAATATATTCTAATATTTTAATTTCTGAGTTGCATCATTTTTTCTATATTGGTTGAGGTAAGATTCTAGTCCAAGCTGAACATCCATCATGTAGTTAACAGAGCTGGTTTAAAGGGGAATTTGGAGACATATTGGACCATCACTTTGGCAGACAAAGAAAAGAGGAAAAAGAATTGAACTAAATCACCATTTTCCTCCCCTTAGGTACCAGCATTGCCCTTGAAAACTTTAAACGTCCTAAAGAACTTTCACATCATAGTAAATGTTTTCTTCCTATCCGAATGTAAAGTGACAGCATGATGCTGGAATTTCCTTGGTACATTTATCTTGCTCTCAGGAGAAGAAATAATTCTCACTGCATCTTGCTAAGCCATGAGAGTACTGCAGGTGCCGCAAGTAATCAAGGATGACTTCACAGTATTTTCAAGCAAAAGAAGCTGTACTTTGAAAATGAAAATTTCTTCATTTCCACATATCAGTAGAAGAATTGCTTGAGAAATGAGAAATTGGAGAAAAAACTAGGGCCTCACAGAAATTATGGCATTAGAGAAGCTTGCTGGAGGTGAGAGACAGTTACCACTCCCAGGATGATTGGTATGTACAACTACTGTACAATCTCCATGACTTCCTTGGCAACACAATCTGCCCTCCTAGCATGTACTAATGACATTAAAGGAAGACTGCAGCAGAATTGGGACATCATGGCCAAGCTTTGTTGGCTTCCCCGTTCCACCTAAATGTAAAAGAAAATATATAAAAGGTGAACAAAGGAAGGGAGTAAGTAGGAAGAAGGGAAGAAGGAAAGAAGGAAGGAGGAAAGAAGAAGGGAAGCAGGAAAGAATGGAAGGAGAAAGGGAGGAAGGAAAAAAAAAGAAAGGAAGGAGGAACAAAGGAAGAGGAGAGAGGGAAGACTTTATGATAAATTCTGGACAGTCGACAGTCCTTCCTGCTCTCCAGTCAGGAGACTGCCTGAGGAGACTCCTTGAGGCTAAGAGTCCTCTCTCATCTTCTGGGCTGAGTGATGATTGCAAATTTGTACACTAGGCTAAGAACCTCACAGTGTAGTAGAGAATTTCGTTTACTAACATCTGAAATCTGTTCTCTAAAAGTTACATTTGAATAAATCGTGCTATTTGTGAAGTCGACTACTTGTTTTGAAGGCAATTGGACCTACAATCCAGCGGCTGTTCATGAACCTGGTACTGCCAGAGTTGGTCCTATAGTTGCCACAGTATTTGTTACCTCTATTAAGTAATCATTCCAGCTGCCCCCAGTCCCTCTGACCTTCAAGGAGCGGCTGGAGTGCAAGGGGATGTATCTCTTACAAAATTTCTGTCCCCCGCCCCCATCAAACTGTCACAGTATCTCTTAAAACAATAGAGAGGCAATAATAAGACTGGGAACATCCAATAATATTAAAATAAGTTTGCAGTTACCGCAGTTTGCTTGAGTATGAAAATTCCTGTTCCCAAATCCTAGGGACAATGCTGTCTGCTCACAATTGCTTGTTTCCCTACTGCTGCAAAAATGAAGTGCTCCATAAGTTTGAAGGATCACAGATATCCAAAATAGCTGATAAGTATGAAGTTATTCTTTAACACAAACACAGAAAAGGAATAAATAATTGTTTTAAAATAATTACTCTGAGAATATTTTTGTTTGGTTAAAAAGTAGTATTAAAGGAACTGACAGATGAAAGAATCATTTGTTGTTGACTCGTGATGCTCGTGTGAGTCATAAGTAGGCAAGATTTACATGATTAGGTAAGATTTACATGATGAGGTAAGATTAAAGACTCATTTTGAGAACTTAATCTCTGGCTCTAGATCACATATTATTGTGTGATAAGAGGCATCACCAAGATTTATGGATATTTTAAAGTATGAGTGGGAAAGAGCTAGTATGTGACAACTTGAAGATTAAATTTAGTCTGAGTAGCAGCAAAAATAGTAAGACTACAAACAGCTGTTGGATAAGTTTATTTGCTAGGTTTCCTTGGTTTTAGCGCCTAGCAGACAATTCCCTTCTTTCTCTCCTCTTTAGCTCATTTGTTCCCTCTCTGCATGCTTGTTGTTTAAAAGTTCTGAAGTGAAAGAATTGAGGACTGCTGCTTTTCTTGCCTGGCTGCTGCAACTAATAGCCTCTCTTCTTTTCCAGTCCAGGCATTCAACTTATAGTGACTTAACTATTTTTTATGGATCTCCTTGAAGAATTAACAAAGGATTGCATACTGCCCAGGAATGCATCAGATGTAATTTAATCAAGTTCAATCAAATTACTTATTAGAATGATAGCTGCTTCCAAAACCACTTGCTGCACTTTTCAGCTGAACGTTGCTGTCTGCCTCCAAGCTTAACACACTTAATTGTCTCACTAACCTCTTAACCTTACGAGGAAGATGTCAAAGGATAAATCTTTGAGAATAGACAAAGGAACGGGAAAAAAAAAAGAGGTCCAGAAGTTTCTCTGTCTATGCTGAAATCATGGTATAGATAAGCTCCCTTCCCAGCTCAAGCCCAACCTGACTTTTCACGTGTAGCCTTACTCAGATGTTAACCATCAGTAATATAATTTGATCCTGATAGGTGCCCCCCTGATTTCTTCCCCTACTCAGATATTAACCAGCCATTAATAACTGTCCTGATGGCTGCATCCTCATGAGGAGATAAGGCTAATGATGCATACACCAGACAAAAGTTATCTAAAATGAAAGAATGGCTACAGGTCAATCATCTTATCCCATAAATATGAAGATAGCCCAAGAACCCATTGAGCCTGGCAGTGGGCTGCATGCCAAGATCTCCCCTTGAGCAGGGACGCCTCTCAAGCATACTCCTCAGGGTTAAGTGATCCTTGCCACAACAGATTCTTGCTAAGTGAATATAGCATGCTTTCTTTCTAAACTTGTAAACTTTACTTTGCAACTGTGCACAAAATTCCTTAGTCATAAACTGTTGACCAGTTAAGGGATTACGATTGGATGTAGCCCTACCCAGACTCCTCTCAGAATGAGCTTGGAAAGCAAGGGGCTTCAATCTGAACTTTCTGACTGAACGGGAGGGTGTCCTTGATGTCGGTGGGCACTTAATCCTTCATGCAGTAAATAATAAAAGACCTTGCCATAGAATCTCATGAAAAGATTGTCCTTATCAATAAAACCTATAATTGTTTTTTGCACGAGTGAAGTGCATTGTGTCACTCATCCCCCCAATATCACTTGTTCCATGACAACTCAGAGGCTTGTGCCTTCTTTCCTCCTTATGAAATATGTAGAAAATTAGTTTATTGATATTGTGTTAATACTGCATATTGTTATTATAGTCTGTGAGTAAAACACTGATCTGAATGATATGATGTTAGTTTAACATTTTTCATTGCTTGTATGGTCTTCTGGAATAATCCAACATCCTTGCCCAAAAACATTTGCTATTCTTGGCATAAAGAACATTGCACATGGCAACATCTTTACTTCACTTATTTTAGTACAAAGGTTGCCACAATGAACAAAATGCACAAAAGATTTTTGCTACCTAAGCAGTTAAGACATTAATCAGTCTTGAATATTTTACCATTTCCATCCAAAATAGACTGTCCCAAAGGTTATCAAACAAACATTTCTACAAGCTATTTTACTTGATTTTCACCAGAGTGTAAAAGTAAATTAGATAGATAAATATCTTCTTATTTAAGTGATTCTATATGAATTTAATCTTATAGCATTCAAGATTCAAATGAACAAGCAGAGAATTGAAGTCTAGGACAGAACATTCCTAACTTACATTTTTTTCCATTTTTTCTAAATGTAAGTAAATGAAATCTTGTAACTGAGATTTCAACAACTTTTTATTAGCATCTTTCCAGTAATAAAGCCATCCAAATTTTAGGTTCTTATGAAAGGAATCTCTTTTTGAAGTTAAAAAGCCTTCTAACTGTATAAAAAGACTTCAAGAATTTCTCTGGAATGTAGAGCAGATTTTTCCCAACTGTTCTGGTAAGAAGAAAGCATTTGTGAAACAAACCAAACATGAAGATCAATCATAGTGTAGTACTTTTAATGAATCCAGCATTTTATATGAAAAGATGCCCCTTCCCTACTAATTTCAACAAAGTTTTCTTCAGTCAGAAGCACTTTTGACATTTATAATATTTAACTGCATTATGTATCCTCCATTTATTCTAACTATGCCTTATTAAAATAAAGAATGTGCTTAAAGGATTATTATTGACTACTCTAGTTGAAATCTCTCTGCAAATATGACATTTTATATTTTTCAGAACAAATTTAATACTATTAATGATATTGTGAGTACTTTTGAATCAGAAGACTGAGGTAAGTATTATTTTCTTACTAAATAATCTCTCTCTTTCTCCTCTTGCACAAGAATGTCATAAAAATCAGAATCATTTGTATCCTAATGAGGATGTTATAATGACAGAACTGTAAAGAAAAGGTGGCTGGAGGAGACTGGTTGCTTTAGTGGCAAGAAGGAAAAACAACTTAAGGTAATCTTTTGCTTTACTTCTTTATATGATCAAAATAAGATTTCAAAAGTGGAAACAGCTAGTGACTGTTTTGTATTAGTGTGACAGGTTTAAGATGTAGGGAGTGCAAGAATTTAGTTCAAAATTGACTGGTTGATTAAATTTGATAGCCTTGTAATAGAATTTTATAAGACTTTGCAGAGGTGCATAGTGCAGAAATGTGAATGCATGGTGAATAAGCTCTTATCCCCCAGTTTATTACACCAGTACTGTTTAAACCAGGCTCTGAAATGTATTTCTTGACTAAAAGAATATATATGTTTAATTTTTGCAGAGGAAATATGGGAAATATCAAAATGTTAATATATTTAATCCACATTAACTAGTAAAATGTGCACTTTGCAGATTGGATAGATGCTTTTAACTTATCTTTTGAAAATTACTTGTAAGAGATACAGCTGAACTGCTTCCTGCTTTGTCATTTTTATCAGCAGCACATCTTACTCCAGCATAAAAAAATGACTTTTCTCAATCAAAATTCATTTAAAGGACATCTCAGTAGTGAAGATAAAAGAGGAAACCTAGGCCAATCCAATCACTTTTGAAAGTCCAAGATGACATTTACAATATTTTCTTTAGATATTACATATAAGACAATTTTTTCTTGAGTTCTTATTCAAAACCAGATTTTTTTTCCTCCCATTTTGTATTGATTTTGCTATGTAGAGGGCCATTCAAATAATAATAATAAAAATAGTACTTTTGGTTATCATAATGGTTTCTATAGCAACAACAGCAACACACTAATGTGATGAACACAAGATAATTGGGGCAATTGAAATGAAGCTCAGAGTAATTTTGGAATATGTTCAAATGGAAAACTCAGCATAGAGCACTGTAATGTGTAATTTACTTACAGAAATAGTATTCCTATTTAATTCATGCTGCTGTATGCATTTCAATACTATAACATTTGAGTCAAAAACAGGAGTAAGTATATCTGAAATCCTCTCTACCTACATATATATATATATATATACAAACAATTAAAAATGTTCTCATATAATATTAACCTTCATCAAACTTCCTGATGGGAGCAGTGTCATAGACTCATAGTATCCTTAATGTTGGAAGAGATCTCTAGAGGTCATCTAGTCCAACCCCGCTGCACATGCAGAGACAGCGACAGTACGTGGAACAAGATTGTGTCCAAGCCAGTTTTGAAGGTCTCCAGAGAAGGAGACTCCACAATCTCACTGGGCAGCCTATTCCAGTGCTCTGTCACCCTCACTGTCAGGAAATTTGTCCGTAAGTTCCTGTGGAACTTTTGGTGCTTCAGTTTCTGGCTTGGGGCTTCAGTAGTGGCTTCATCACTGGCCACCACTGAAAAGAGGCTGGCCCATCCTCCTCACTCTCTCCCTTGAGGTATTTGTATTACCTTTGAGGTGTAATACCTCCCTTGACATATTATCAGATCTCCCCTCAGCCTTCTCTTCTTCAGGCTGAACAGGTCCAGCTGTCTCAACCTTAAATGTATTTGTATTCTTAAATGTAAGTGTATTCAGTGTACTTAAATGTAAGTGTACTCTAAAAAGAAACACTGATGGTAAAAATGACCCATTGATAAATCTAGTAGACACAAATCTTGTTTTAGCTGGACTGATAGGGATGTTTTAGTTTATACATACATATATATTCACACACATGCCTTCATCTTTCTAACTACAAAAGTTCATCAAAAGTGCGAGACAAACTAGGATATAGCTATCCAAAGAATTTTCCTTCACTTGAGTGTTTTATAAACTTCTTACAGTGTTTGGTTCATGTGAAGCCAGATTTGAATATAATGTCAGAACTATTCACAGAATGGAGGAAATAATCACACGGCATGAATCCACATGTAAACATCCCCAGGAAATACCGAATTTGTATGTGTCATAGAGAATTAAACAAAATAATTAATTCCTTGGTAGCCTATTGATCCACACTTTTTACAGAGAATATCACCATTTTTCCATTCACTATTGCACTTTTATATATAGAATATATTTTGTAGTTTTCCTTTTTTATTTTGTTTTCATTTTCTAATTTCCTCATACAGGGAAAAAGACCTAAAAATTTACAAAGAAACAAAAAACAAAACAAAAAAATCAATTCAAGCTCTGAATAACTAGACTTTGATTTTTTATTCAGAAGGCCTCAGGAGATGCCCAGGGATATTCCTGAAGCTCTTTTTTCATTTCCCTGGATCTGTGAAAAGAGCTAGAGAAAAAGTTATTGCTGGAAGATTTGGGAGAACTAGGACAATGAAAGCAATTTCTATTACTAAGTTCTAACTTCTTATCTTTTAGATACTTAGGTTACTCATTTGCATTCCTGAAGAGGAGCATTATTTTTATAATAAAAGACTACTTTTTAAAATTTATTTATTGGCCTCTGACAATGTGAAACACATTGCAACTATAAAAGAGTTTATTTATCTCAGAGCTAGAGTCAAAAGTTTTCAAAAATAATATCAAATTCATAGAGATACTAAGTGCTGAGGTCAGAATAAAAAAATCTGATTCATTCAAAAGATTGAAAGACCATTCCATCTATTCTTGACCACTTGCCAATCATTCTCTTTGAACTTGAATGGCCTTCTGATCAAACAGCCTTTTCTTGTAAAAAATATATTCCCTCTCCTCCCTGGAGTTTTCCAAATGTGGAACAGTTTCATGAAAGTTAAAAAATACATATTTTATCACTATTTTAAGCTCCTTTTTTTGAGACTTGCTTACATGTGTACAAAAAATTGCTAAAAAGATTTTAAAGTTTCACCATAATTATGCATGTCTACTGGAAAGGTTTCACAATATTGCAAAAATTGAGTGACTGACAGTAAGACTGAAAGCTTTAGAGTTTGATATATCCTTATCATTTAAAGAGATTGTAGGCAGGATATCTGTCCACGGTTTTGAATATGAGCCTCATGCTGTATTTATTCCAAAGTCTGTCTCAGACCTATGGCTTCTGAGTTATTGAGGTAAGAAATCAAAGATTGCAATGGCCGTGATTACTAACTCTGGTTCCATCTGTTTTGCTGACTTCAGAACCTGGTATGCTCTAACCACACTTTCTAATGATCTGTGCAGGCTAAGAAAAGACATTGGTTATTATTTATGAAGAGCAAAACTGTAAATAAATTGTGCAAACCTCAGAAATAACCTGCTAGTAACTCTTTCAAACATGTATCTGTCATTTACCTCATAAGAAATACTACATATTTTGCAAGGGTGTGGAGGGGTGAGCTATTTTCACAGTGGCTTTAAATGTTACTTGTTCTGTTTCTTGCATATTTTTGTATCTCACTCCTGATGAGTCTGTCCCTTGCTTCCTTGAGCCACATTCCATTGGCCTTAGAAATGGTTACCTACTCCTATTCTATTCTATTCTATTCTATTCTATTCTATTCTATTCTATTCTGTTCTGTTCTGTTCTGTTCTGTTACCTACTCTGCTCTCATGATAGCTTCTTGGGCTGTGTCAGGTCTCAGGAAAAAGAAGATTAGGAACGAAAGAAGTCTCACTAGAATTATACTACTCTCCCTTTTCTAGAACAAAAAGGTCACACCTTTAATGGCCTCATATTGCAAAAGTTTAGTCCATTGCTGAGTTTGCATATAGTTCTGAGTTATTAAAGCACTCCTGAGCTTGCAGCTAGAGAAACTGTGTGCATTCCACAGCTGGTGGGAAACACAAGCAGGATAAAGAGAGAGAAAAAATATACACATAAAATACTTTTTTTTTTAAGTTGGGTTGCATATTCTACTGATTTCTAAATTGCTAATGATGATTTCTAGCAATTCATGGAGATTTGATTCATAAGGTTTGGGGTGTTACTGAGAGTGACTGTGGTGGGGCAGAGTAAGAATGGGAGAATGACACAATAAAATGAAAAACATAATCTGTCCAGTAGAAATTGCAATCTTAATGTCACTGTGTTTAGCAAGAAAGCATGCAAACAATTGTCAATCAAAACTGCCAAAAATAATTGAAAAATTTGTTACCGTTCCAGTAGCAATCTGGAAATCTCATAAGTTGTGAAATCAGTCTGCCAAGCATTTAATCAGTTATCAGTAGCATTTTTGGATTTTGGATTTTTTTCAATGTCAGTTTGAAGATAAATTGCTGAACAAATGAAATTTAAAATAGAGCATAGTTTTTTTAGCATGATTTCATGGCTTGCAATATATATAACAATTACTTTCTCTTTAGGTCTCATAACTGTACAAACTAATAGCAAATCTGGTAAATTGTTAAACGTTCTTTCCTTCTTTCCCTTTATTTTTTCTTTCTTTATTAATCTCTTTTGTCCTTATGTTGTCTTTCAAGTGGATACAAATCCTGCAAAAATGTACCCTGAGCCTATCAAATTAATTGAGACAAATATTATGAAAAATACATATAAAGAAATAAATAATCCCAAATTAGTGAAAAGTTGCAATTTCTATCTTAGCATATTCATCCTGTGGCCTTCAAGCTAAGCTGCTTTATTTTGATTCATCCTTGATTGCTGGAGTCACTTTTACCTGGGGACAGTGGGAGTCATTTCCAGCAAAATACTGTAACTCTAAGTGAAATAGTTCTAAAAGTTCTTTCTTTCCTGTACTAAGCATAGATATTTGTGCTCAAATACTCAAATGTACCATAAAACTCAGCTCCACACACAAGGAAAAGAACTATTTTGCAACTTGAGATTTCCCCCTACTAGACAGCAGCAGGGCCACCACTTCAACAGTGGAAAGTAAAAGCAGTTTAGAGATCAAGTAAAAGCAGTTTACAGATCATTTATTACTGATGTATTTCACATAAACTGTGAGTAAAGAATTACATGAGAAACTATAGGGCTAGTCAAGATAGCCCAGCAACATCTTGAACATATACAGGCACACATATGCATTCGTTACATAAATAAATGTGGATATATACAGGCAGTCATACTCTAGAGAAAATAGAAACATCTGGTGAACGACATGTACATGATGAGGATATATTGGAGGTTGGCACAGGCTGTATTTTCAACAGCTGTAAGTCCATTCTATTCTTCTGGTGCATTGTACACTATTTTATATTGCCTTTGCTATATATTGGCCCCTTTTCAGTGCTGGCCACCAATAGGACTAGAGGAAATGGCTGAAGTACAATGGTGATACAAACTGAACTATCGGAAGTTTCACAGGAACTTAAGGAAACATTTCTTGACTGTGAGGGTGACAGAGCACTGGAACAGGCTGCCCAGGGAGGCTGTGGAGTCTCCTTCTTTGGAGATCTTTAAAATCCCCCTGGATGCAGCCCTGTGCCCCATGCTCTAGGTGACCCTGCGTGTGCAGGGGGGTTGGACTAGATGACATCTGAGGTCTCTTCCAACCTTAAGCATTCTATGATTCTATGCTAAAAAGCTCTTTTTTTTTCCTCTGTATGTTACTATTCTCTTTTACCATGGACCCCATGGGAGACCCTTTAAGACAGTCCCTGTGTTTTCAGCCTTTTCATTCAGTTTAGTGACTGTTATTTTGTTTGTAATACAGATCTTGCTTGTGAATAAAAAGATTGGAGTATTTTTATATTCCTCACTAAGTTGCTGTCCCCAACTTTCTTTTGAAATAAATTCTTCTTTAAAAAAAAAAACAAGATTTGATAAAGAGCTAGAAAAGAATTTTCCCTTATATTCATCATTTACTTTTTTTTTCCTTTTTTGTTCTAAGAATATAACTTTGTGAGAAGCAAAATGGGTTCCATTATTCAGCTCTCTATGTACTATGAAAAAGATCATTCCCTCCCTCTTTGAGTCCATTATGATCAACCTATGAAATCTCAAATGAAATTTTGGTCACCATATCTCCCAAACACACCATGGAGCCACTTTCCATGGTCACCCAGGGACAGAGAGACATTGGGACTGCAGAAGATGAAGAGAAAGGCAACATAGATAACAGAAAATATGCCATTTGTATAAACTAAACTAAGATTAAGTAGAATAGTCTGAAGGTTATTAAAAAAGGAAGATCTGATATGGATCTGTAAAATTAAGATTCCAGTTCCATACAAAGAATCTGAGTCAGAAGCAATCAATATTTCTTAAAATGGATGGATTGGCAAAATTCAAAGGAGGAGATTTAAGGTGATTTAAGATTTTTTTTCGACATAACACAATTCACATGCTCAGAACATCTAAGGGGCCAAACAATAAAATGAATTTAAAAGACAACTAAAGGGAAAAAAATAATCAGTGTTTTTAAGTAGGATTATTGCCTATTATGAGCACTTAAAGGATGAATTGGGGCATGTATCAGTGTGAATTTATCTTCTTACACTTTTTGCTATGTACCTACTGCTGGCTTCTGCTGAATATTGGAGGAACGGTTACATCTTTGGCATGAGTTATTACCATCCTTTCACATTTTTACACAGAATGATTGCTTTCATTAACAGGAAGAATGTTAGTTGATGATGATATAATCAGAAGACTCCAAATGCCTTATAGTCATTATTTTATAAATGTGGGAGCTTAGCAAAAGATCAAACTGAACTTGTGCACTCCCAAAATTAGAATTTATTTGCTTTATGAATACATGTATAGATTGAATTGGATATATAGCAGATTATTTTAAGAAGCTATACTTTTAAATAACAACAAAATATGCTGTTAGAGAAACAAACTCCTTAATTTTGGTGAGGGGAGGGGTACTTTTGTTGTCTTAAATTTGTTTCTCAAAGTAACTTACCACTAGCTTTCACTGAGCTACTGGGAGAGCTACTCTTTTTAACTGCAGGTTTCTAGTCCTTATGGTTCTCTTTCCTGGGCAGTGTGTGTTGGAATGCCATTTCCTCTAATGATGTTCATGCTTCCAAGTTTATGGTGCTTTTTTAGCTAGTTGTCAACTTTTTCCTATGAGGTAAGATACTTTTTAACAGTTTATATCTTCACAAAAGCTACAAGGAATTTCCTGGGGCATCTCAATAAAGAAGTTATCTCTGCTGAATATTGGAGGCAAAGAGTGAAGGGCTGAGACTTTCTCAGAGAAAGCGTCACAGACACTCATTCATATCAGAGAATGTTAGTCAGTTCCATATAAGTAATAACATTTATTCTCTCTTATCTTTTTAAAACCTCCATCAGTGCTATAGATTTTATTCTGCATCCTTCCTACTCTATCAGAGCCTAAAAAAAATATCATATGCAATACTTGGTCATTCTTGTACTCTAAAGGTACAATAGGACTTGGAATGAGGACAGTACTTATAACTGTTCTCTCTGTATTTGCCTTTTTTCTTCAGATTTTTATTTGGTCAGTGACATGTTTAAGAGATCTTCAAAAAGTATCTTCAGTGATACTTCAAAAGGCTGGTGGCAGCCATGGCCGCAAGAAGTAAGGTAAGTCCAGTGTATGCCATCCTTCAGCTAAGATAGATGCTCTTGTCCTAATTAAGCATATGTCTGGATCAAGGCTTAAAACTCATATCTTGATGATTATGAATCTACGCAAGCATTGTTCTCATTAGAGTATCTTGTGCTAGCAGGTTTAACTCCTACTCTCAGCTTTCAATAAGGGATCAGGGTTTTTTTGCCACAAGGACTGCCTCCTCTTTAGTAAAATAATTTTTATCCATAGCTCAGGATATTGATAAATACAGACCCTTGACTTAGTGGAAAGGACAAAGCCACTGCTGAAAAGCTTTGGACCTTTTATGAGAACAGTATCAAGGACTGCTAGAATTATAATGCTAAAAAGTTCAAATTATAAAGTCCGATTAGTAGTGTGTCAAACTGCTAATATTTGAGGATTTGAGGAAGGCCTCTAGAGAAGGGATGTCACTTACAAAAAGTCCCGGCACTTCATAAGGCACAAGTCGTTGTAGGCATTGTATCTGTGAGCATTACCTCATTCTGCTTTCAGAAGTCTGATGACAACTGCCACTGAAAACCCTTTGCACACAAAGAAGCATCTCACTTCTAAACAAATATTTTAAAAGTTTCAAGTATCAGCTTGTTTCTATATAGCAGGGCAAAACTAAAATACAGTTATTGAGCTGACGTTATTTTCGCAGCCTCTAAGCTGCATTGCCCTTATCTGGAGGAAGATCTTGACCTCAGTGAAGCCCATGCAAGATCTGCTACTCAGTTAAATAGCTAAAAGAATCTACTCGAGTCTTATTTGCAAAAACAAACAAACAAACAAACATAAACAAAAAACATAGTTCAAGAGGACAAGGAATGCACTCTTCAGTACAGCCTCATTCAGGCTAAGTGTCATGCATTCTTTAAGTGGCTGATAAATCATTTGGTACTTTTTTGATCACTTGATCTTCTAAAAATCTTTTGTTTTATTACTATTAATAATGCACTTACATTAATCTTACTATTTCCATTTTTCTTTGCTTTGGTCTTCTTCTTATATGTATATATTTGTACATATATCCCATGTAGATCTTTGACTCTGCTCTGTCAGACCAGTCAATTACAAATACTTTCAAAGTCCTGCTTGTGCCTACCTTTGCCTCATTTCAGCTACTATATAAGGAGGTGGCTCTGCCAGCAATTCTGCTCTCAAATATTTGTTCTGCTGCAGGACACTGAGGTATGTTCTGGTACAGAAAATGTGTTAGTCATTCATTATTCCTTCAGCTCTAGAATGTTAGAATCTCTCAACTGAATAATTAATAACACTAAGTATGTTTCAGTGTGAAGTTTAAATTATTTTTTATTTCCTTTACTCCCTTTCCTAGTTAAGTTTCTGTGTACTTTGACATCACACTATTAACATATCAGAGCTCAGAGGCTAGTTATAAATGTGGCTGAATCCAATTGCAGTCCTGAGGAAATTTGCGGATGACATCAAACTGAGTGGAGTGGCTGATACACTAGAGGGCTGTGCTGCCATTGAGAGAGACCTAGATAGGCTGGAGAGTTGGGCAGAGAGGAAACTCATGAGGTTCAACAAGGACAAGTGCAGGGTCCTGCACCTGGGAAGGAATAACATCTTTCGTATGAGGAGAGACTGAGTGAGTTGGACTTGTTCAGCTTAGAGAAGGCTGAGAGGGGATCTGATTAACATGCATAAATACATGAAGGGAGAATGTAGGGAGGAGGGGGCCAAACCCTTCTCAGTGGTGGCCAGTGACAGGACAAGGGGCAATGGGTGCAAACTGAAACGCAGGAGGTTCCATCTGCAGGTGAGGGGGAACTTCTTTACTATGAAGGTGACAGAGCCCTGGAACAGGCTGCCTATATAGGTTGTGGAGTCTCTTTCTTTGGAAGTCTTCAAAACCCACGTGGATGCCACCCTGTGCCACATGCTCTAGGAGTGCCTGCTTGAGCAGGAAAGTTGGATTAGATGATCTCTAGTGGTCCCTTCCAACCTTGAAGATTCTGTGATTCTGTGATAATCCCAGACACCAGTACAGATTAGGTGATGACCTGCTGGAGAGCCCTGGGAGAGAGAAATCTGGGAGCCCTGGTTGACACCAAGTTAACCATGAGGCAGCAGTGTGCCCTCGTGACCAAGAAGGTCAATGGGATCCTGGTCTGCATCAGGAGGAGTGTTGTCAGATGGTCAGTCCCCTAGAGTGCTGTGTGCAGTTCTGGGCTTGTCAGTATAAGAGGGATTTGGAGCTTCTAGAGAGGGTCCAGCAAAGAGCGACAAAGAAAGATGATTAAGGGACTGGAACATCTATCATACAAGGAAAGATTGAGGGAGTTAGGCCTGTTTAGCTTGGAGAAAAGAGCGCTGAGAAGGGATATGATTAACATGTATAAGTACATGAAGGGAGAACGTAGGGAGAAAGAGGCCAGGCTCTACTTAGCGGTGGCCAGTGAGAGGACAAGGGTAATGGGTACAAGTTGAAACACAGGCAGTTCCATCTCCATGTAAGGAGGAACTTCCTTATTGTGAGGGTGACAGAGCCATGCAACAGGCTGACCAGGAAGGTTGTGGAGTCTCCTCCAGAAATCTTCAAAATCTGCCTGGATGCCACTCTGTGCCATGTGCTCTATGAGGGGAGTTGTACTAGATGATCTCCAGAGGTCCTTTCCAACTTTAACCATTCTATAATTCTGTGATTCTGTGATTCTGTGATTCTGTGATCTGAGAGTGCATATATCACCAAAAAAAAAATAATAAAATAAGATAAAAATTGGATTTACCAAGACACCTTACTCCTCCACCTGGGAGAGGGCTTCAGGTGGATGATCAGTAGGGAGGAGATTAAAATCCAGGAAGCAGAAAAAAACACCCTGGTAGGGATCACAGAAGCCTTGACATAATACAGTGAAAATGTGCTGGCTATGTCTCCATTCTTAATTTCCTTTCAGTCTGCTTTCAGTCTCCTAGCTTTTAATTCTGCATCACCTATGAGTAATGATCACTTTTAAAAAGTGATGAAAATCCATATATTTCTAGTTATTTGGAAACAAAAACATACATCACTCATATGATTCAACTGGAATACATTAGACATATATGAAGGTTACTTCTAAGTTCTGACCTGTAAGGCCCTATTTTTTGAATAGTCTGAGTCTTAAAAAACACAGATCCTTACTCTACTCTGCCAAAAAAAAAAAAAAAAAAGACAGACAAAAAGAAAGATTGTTAAGGGTTGTTAAATATTTTAAGTCATTACAATCATCTACTTCCTCCAAAACAGTTAAATAGATAGGGTATAGGATATTGGATATTGAGGGAGTGAAGTAGCAAATGTTCATATACAGAATAAGCTTCAAAGGTTCAACTTTAAACTTCAAATTGAGTAGAATTTGACATAACAAATAATTGCAAGTCTTTTTTGTGTGTGTGTAAAACAAAAAGTTTGATAAGACTCATTTAAATTAATGTTCTGTAGTTGCTATGCCACATTCAGGTAGAGATATTCATTCTCTGCTACACATTTCTGAATAGTGGATAAAAGTTAAAGGAAACGTAAAATATAGTCAGGTAGAAGAAAGAGAACTGAGGAAAAGTGAGAAAGTGAGTAAGAAAAGCAGAGGAGGATCAGAGCCTGTGAAGGATATCAAGACTGTTATTTGGACAAAGTGGAGAAGCTTAAGGGACACTGCCTTTTGATTTATTGCCATAAATGATAGAAGAACATGTAAGGTTAACTAAGGTTACGCAGCATTTGAAACTGCAATACATCACAATGCACCGTTGTAAGCATATTTTTCAAATATTAGCAAGCCACAAATCTAAAACATATTGCTTGTGAAACTTGAACTGCTTTACAGTTTGCAACATGAGAGAAAGTGCATCATTTCAACTGGCATTTGACTACCTGTTAACCAGAAAACTCCTTATGTCAGATGCAGCATGTTGGATCATCCTTTATTGCTTGTAGCCAGGGTAATAGGTAACAACACTTAGGATCTGCTACTCTATTACCTGACCAATTTGATTTCAGACTATCTCCTGGAGGGATAACTCTAAGTTGCTAATTCATCTCATGCAGTTTTGTTCAGAATTTTGTAGTTACTGGCAGTTCTGGTCATGTGAGTAATAGGGAAATATCAGTACTAGGGAAATACCAGTTTAGGGCAACTAGAAGAGAGGCATCTAATCCTGTTTTATCACAGCATTGTATCACTATCAATTTAGTCACTTCAACAAAAGCAAAAAACGTACCAAGACAAATAGAAGAGAAGCAAGCCTGCAATACCAATATTGCTATGAGCACTGCAATCTAGTCTTTGATACATCACAGAACTTTCATTCCACAGAAATGACAGCTGGAAATGTGATTTTCAGAGATATAAATGAAACAGTGTCACAAAGTTAGAACTTTTCTTAGAAATCTCAAAGTCAGATCACTTTTTATTGAACCTTAATTTACTGCTAACTTAACCTTTGCTGGCCATGATTCTGGAAGTCTAAGAAAGAAATCTTTAGCAGATAACAAATTAGACATGTTGGACATTATTTTGAACAGATCAGTCTAAGAATCTACATTTAGATATCCAAATTACACAGAAATTTTTCTCATTTTCCTCTTCCAGTTGCATTCTGTCATCTCTGTTATCAGAGTGTTTTCAGAATTTTTGAAAGACAAATGAAGCTGTTTTCTATGCATTTCACTACAGGTTTATTTCTTTATCACCTTTTACATCAAAATATCTCTGCCTACATATTAACTTATTTTACTTTATTTGTTGAATTTCTTATTTGAAGACAATTTTTAAATAAAACTATCTTTCATTCTTTCATTATTTTACTGTGCCATCCTCATTTTTACAAATATGCAGCCATTATGTCTGTTCTGTCATAAAGAAATTATAAATGTTATAAAGTTATTAATACATTCTGGTAATTTATTTCAGTAAGTAACGATGTGTACTGTGAAGGAGGAAAAAAATAAAGTTATTAGGTAACAAATATACTTCTATCTGATTAATAACTTATTTAGCAGCTTTCAGTTTCTCTGAATGTGTCCTGTGGGCTATCCTCAATTATTACTGGTAGTGGTGCATGCCAGGAGGAGTAAGTGCTTTATCTATGTGCTTGATGATTTGTCCAAAGCATCTCTACACCAATAACTTTCCACAGGATTGAAAGGCTTTTATTAGTAGTAGAATCAATGAATGAACATAAACTTTTGATCATTTCCATTTATTCCTTTACAAGCAATATGGATACCTGAATTATTCATTTGCCTGTAAATAAACCCAATCACCTATGGGTGATAAGTTAATATGCACCATTTGGAGACTATTTGGATTTGGGATAAAAATATGAAGGTTATTGTTACTATATACTACTACTAATACTAATACAGTTACTATAAAGCAGCCAAAGATGACCATAAAGGCTCAAAAGATCTTTAGAAAAGTTGGAAGTGATTGTGGGTTTGTGAACTCTATCTGAAAGACCTGGCAGAGGAAGAGGCATGTGAATCAACTTGTCATTCCTTCCTTTTAGACTCGATTCAGTGCTTAAGAAAAATCTGATTATGAAAAATGAGACCAATTTCCTAGATGTGTTTTTTAATTATGTTCAAACTAGAAGTAGAAATTTTAGAACTTTCTAAGATTATTTGGTTGAATACTTCCAATTAACACTAACCTTGAGCTGACCTTGAGCATAGCACAACAGCATCAAAGCCTGAGTCCTAGTTTTCTGTAGGGTAAATTGAAAAAAAAAATGCATTTAATATTAGTCATTATAGTGGGATTCTTGCACAGGCTACCCTTGGCATGTATACCAACAGCTGTTAAAACAGGAACATAAGTGTAAATATTGTGTGTGAAAAGAACATCCAAAAGTGCTTAAGAGAGTATTTGCCTAATACTGATTATGTTACAGAGGAAGACAACCATCAGCCAGATTAAACAGTAACCAGGGAAGTACAAAGAGACTTTTTAACCAAAGGATTCAGCTGTGGGGAAAAAAAAAAAAGACTGTAAGAGAAGCATGTGAATTTACAACATATTCATTTGTAAAATTTGTGGAGGACAGATGATGGAGTGCAACAACATAACCAGCACCCACAGCTCTCACAGGAGTTGTGTGCGAGTAGGGGTTTATGGAACCCAAGAAAGGGTACAACCAGCACACACCACCTGGAAGAGCTGGGCATGTGTGTGGTTAGGACATCTTGGGACTCGTTACACTAGGCTGTTACAAAATTTCTAGGTGTTTATTAACATAAGTGTCTCTTGTTCTGTGTAGTAAGTCATGTTGCTTATTGACCCTGAATGAATTGTTCACTGGCTGACAATTAATAATGCATCATTAACAAATCAATAAACCATTTCATTCCTGATTTGGTTTACAACTGCGCACTCTCCTTGTGACAATTTTATTTACACTAATTGCATCCATACTTTGTAGGATTCACAGATTCACATTAAGAAAACTTGAATTTGTTTATATATAACATTTAGTTCAGCAATTATAACCTTTATGCAAGGATCAAAAGATGTGTTACAGTCCCTTCCCCCCTTAATATTTGATTAGCAATAGGAACACACACTCTAAAAAACAAAAAGGTGTAGTCATATTTTCTTATTACCTCCCTGTTTATGCATATTATATCATCTACTTGAGCTACATTCTTTATTTCAAATTTGCAAACACTTTAAGGCAGAAATCTTCTGTTTAATATTAGGAGGCTGCCTACTGATACTGTAAGGCTGATATACAGTGCTTTTCCAGACATTCCTGCACTACAAATAAACAGTAATAAAAATATTAATCCTTGAACTATATTTATAAAGTATGATAAGAATTCCTTCCAAATCTGACAATTTACAATTCAAAAGGTTAATTAAAGTCCAAATTTAATCAAGTGAGACAGTATTGATTTTTTTGCCCCAAGTGGAAATACTGTGTAGATAATAGAACTAAACTCTCTATTTACAGTAAGTACTGATAAGATTTGCTGAAATTTTAAAATATTTTCAAGACAGCTCAGAGTATGAGGATAAAACATGCTTTTTCTCAGGCTACCAAAACATTTTTCTAAGATGACCAAGAACTAGGGTAACTTTCTGCCTATTCTGTAGAAGAATATTGAAAAATCCTTGGAGGATCCATGGTTTATATATGAGCCAGATGGGCTGTAGATGTGTGAAATTTCTCTTTAATCCCATCATTGTTACAAGAAAAAGTAATCTACTTTCATTTTATTAATAATATTGATTACAGCCCTCCCCCTTGATTTCTCGCTGCAGACATTTAAGTTGCTCTGCATGAACTGCCCTCATTAAAATCACAAGTGATAGCCTCTTAATCAAGTTACAAACTTTTTCTGTAACCTCTCAATCTCAACTTGTTTATATTATTATTTTCAGATACACCCTTTTGAAAGTTGTTCACTCCAAGTATTCATGGATTTTCTTATTCTTTTGCTTTCTCAAAGAGTTTATTCATTTTAGGAATCAAAAATTACCAGGTGAGCATAGAATCTAAATCTCATTTTTTTTCTTCCCAGATTGCTTTTCTTGTGCATGCATTGGAGTAATGCCCATCCTTCTTTTCTCTCTTTCCCTAAACCTAAGCCATTAAGCAACACAAATATTTTCAATTTCTCTGCAGAAGAACAAAGGTTGTCATTTCTTCCAAATTTGATCTAAGCTAGCTGAAAAATGACTCATCATTTCTTTATCTTAAGCCAAATCAATCAGTTCCTCTCTCTGGACAATGTGGTAAAACGAAGAGTTCAGGATAACAGAAATAGTGAGTTATAGAGAGCAGCTCAAAAGTATCATTGCTGACAAATACATGACAATGCCAAACCACATGGAAAATTTCAGCCAAAATAATTGACTTTTAAAAGACATACAAAGAAGCATTCAGAAAAAAAATATGCAGAGAGAAGGGAATAAAAAATAATTCATAAGATATAAAAGTGTCATGCTACCAAAAGAGCTAACAAAATATTTCTCCTTCCCAAGCTTTCCTGAGTTTGAAGCATTACCTTACAGTAGCTTATTCACATGTTTTCATCTTTCTCACCTCTCATTCATTTCTAAAGATTTGCTGAACTTAATCTATCATCAGAGTCAAGAGCTTCTATGGTTCTAACAAAATGATATTTAACTTTGGTGGGTTTTGTAATGTTTACATATTAACAAAATAACTTTTGTTTATTAAATTTTTAATCTTTATGGAAAAAAATAGAGAACTTCTAGATATGTACTTAACCTTCCTAATTGCACTGTGTTTTGTTTCTCACAGAATTTTAGTGCATCCTTATTTGCCAGCATTGCATTTACCTATTTGAAAGGTTTTGTCATTTGATTCGTAAAAACTACTCTGTCTTGCTGAAATAGATAAGTGATATTGGAACTATTTTCCTGTAATATTATTCTGTGAGTCTTGATTCTGACATCTATGGTGATGCTAATAGTTGCCACTTCATCTTTTTGTCACTGGCAGTGTACAAGACGTATACAGCATAGTAGAGGAAGGAGACAAAAATAATCATTAATGCTTCTCCCATTACCTAAGGAATAAAGGTTTCAGCTCTATAACTACAGCTATAAAACCTAGTCCTTATTTCCTTATAAGAGAAAAGAGTCCTTATAAGAGATAAGATTTTCTTTTATATCTCTATCCTTCTTTTAGGTAAATTAATGAGATGCCTGGACACTGGAGATCAAATTGGTATCTGATCTGGTCTATTACTTCAAATATTTCATTGTCCATTACATTTCATTAACAAACAGCAATAGCCACAGAAGAAAAAAAGTACTATCATAATAGAGATTCAATGAGAATTAGTGTTATCTTCAATCTGGAAATTCTCAATTGTGGATGCAATATCATGAAAAAATATATTCTATTGTATTTAGTAATCATGATGCTTTTATACTTTCTTGATCTATACAACATATATGAAAAAGCTATGGAAAATTTGTTCTTTTTAGAAAGTTTCAGTATTTTTCCTTCTCTTAGCAAGAGAAAAATTCAATCATTTGTTTATTTGTTGATGATGGTCCCACGTTTTAAGAATGTTTTTCCTTTTATAGTATGTTTTATTAATAAAAACAAGCATTGCACCTTACAGATCACTTTCTCATGCATCATTATTTTTACTCTAATCACTAACCTTTTAGTATTGAGAAAGTTTTTTTTAGTATTTAATGTTTAAAACAAGTCAAAATGAATGAATATCAAAATATCAAAATAAATGAAAGTCAAAATAAAGTAATAAGAAATTTCATCAGAGAATAGCATTAAGTACATTGAAAAAAAATATATTCACAGTTAGGATAGGTATGTTGATTCAGACTATATGTAGAATTTTCTTAGGAAGCCAACAAAATGCTGGCCTAGATGTAGAAACTAATAAACGTCTGAGAAAAGCTTATTGCTCCGAAAGAATCAGACCAGATATGATAATAGCATAAAACTTATTGACCAACTGAACAGTGATTTTCTAGAAAAATTCAGACTGTCTAGCTGGCTAGCCAAAGCAATCAAAGTAAATTTATGCATAAAGAGAAAAAGATATTACATATATTTGTATGTACTATATATATATATATATATATATACACATATATGCATATGTACATATAAATATATATATATATGTATATATATATATAATATATATACATATATATACATATACAAATTTAATCCATAATTCTTACAGATTAAACTTGTATTAAACCTTTTTCTACTGACATAGAGGGTAGAAAATCTGCAATAAACATAGCTGAGATGAATTCTCATGTTTTTCTAAAATGTAGCTTTTCTTTTCATATAAACCTTGTATTTTCTTATACATGATGCATTGGTTTGTTTTCTTGAGAGATGAGGATCCTCCTTTTGTTGGAGTTCCTTCAGGTTAGTTGCAGCATTTTTTCCCAATACACTTGCTTTCTGCATGCCGAATGATGTACTGGATGACTCCTCTAGGTCAGTAAATGAATTCTTAATATTCCAGCATCTAATTCTAAATTTCCTGACAATTGCAGGGTAGAAAGATTTATTAGAAAAGCCTTAACAGGAATGTGTGGGAGGGCTGATACATACTAAAAAGACCATAAGATCGCAGCTGCCAGGGGGAGGAAAGTATGGTATTAAGTGATTAACTTGCAGGAGATTAAAATGACTAATATGATAATAGCAGAGAAAACATTGTTCTCTCATTTATTTAGTGTCAAAAAGTGCTTGATGTCCCATAGATTGCTCTTATATAAAGGGAACTTATTGACCCATGCCAAATATTACAGTAGTTGTCACGTGTAATTTGGGCTAAGCAATGAGCATAAGTCTCTCACTAAGGCTTTTTATGAGTAAGTAACCATGAGCAGAAGAAAATAGAAGCTTTCACAAAGGCTAGTTGAATCAAACTTCTTCATCTTCCCTTCCTGATAGGAATGTGCACAGAGCAGTTATAATATTAACAGATTTATCTAGAATAATTTGATATTTAAGAAAGGCTATAGAAAAAAAAATCATAATATAAGTTAATTGGGAATCTGTGCTGCAATTTAGTGTGATAATGAGGAACAGACAGAAGAGTCAAAGGGATTACTAATACTTTCAGACGCTTTTAGTGTCTGACATTGTCATTTTTAGTAACTTAGTATCCCTGCATTGCAGAAAAGACAGAACAGCCTTTCTTGCTGAAAAAAATAGAATAAGTTTCTCGTTAGTGGAAAAATATCCATTGTGGTCTTACTTTATTTCTTGTGGTAATTTTTACACTAGCTTATGGCACTATATCTGCAATCAAAATGAAAATGTTCCATGAATGAAATGGTGATATCATTGAAAGAGAAGATACTACTAATTATTTCCTCAGCCTAGTTTTATGAATTCAAGTTCCCCACATACACTGAGATCCTCTCTGGCTAAAAGGCTCTAGAGCCCCCGCTGGTTGGACTGCAGCAATAGCATCCTCTTAACTGCTCAGCAAGCAAACACGGTGATACTTTTGTAAGTCTGTCATTGTGAGATCTCCGATGAGATCTCACAATGTCTCCAGAATAGCCTTTATACCTGACAAGAAGTTTGTTGTAAACAGTATGGTCCACACTAAATAGGGGTCCTGTACTAAAACTAGCACAGGTATATCAGAATCCTCCATAATCAAAGGAGGAGGAAGGCAAGGCACTATGCTTCAGCCCACTGCTATAAATTTATTTTCAAAGTTATATTATATTTTGTGACCAGTTGCAGAAATATTTGATACATGTCGTGGAAGTTAGAAGGATGTCTGTGACCTGAATTCTACACATAATCTTGAGACATATTTGGAAAAGCCTAGATTCAGTGATTATTAGTAAAAGAAAGATCTATTTTAATTTCCTGCTTAGTACAGGCTATACAATTTCATAAAGTGATTCAGACATCAGTGCTATGCCTCTGGTAGAGAAGTAGAAACTATATTATGCAGTTTTTAAATCTGTACTCAGTAAATGTATATAATGAGAAATCTGGTATATCTCTAGAAAAACTGTCTCATTAGTAACAACACTGATGTGAAAAATCCAATTGTCCCATTTCTCATGAGACATCTCTTTCTCTTTTTTCTTTTTTTTTTCTTCCCCAAGGTTGAAGAAATAACTATTTCTTTTGCCTCATCTAAATATTGAAGAAGGTCACTTTGTCCTTGTCACCTCTTAAAACTTCTATTTACTAAATTAATTAGGTCAACCTAGTAGAATGCTAGGAACAAGGAGGGGTTGAGGCTGCTAGAGTCTGTTCCACTGTCCTGAACTGGCTATAATCCCTAGAGAGAATCCCATTGATAACCTTTCACAAGACTCTAAGGTCTCACCAGAGAGAAGTATATTGGTCACTCAGGTTCTTTCCTTTCAAATTTCCTTGAAACATGATGTTCTAGTTACCTTACTGTCTTTAAATTTGCCCTCGATGATTTGATGCAAATCTAAAAGAAAGCTCTTGTATTTTCTAAGCTACTCTGACTTCACATTGAAGTTCCTTGAATGTGGGAACTACTATACAAGCACTATTAAATAAATTAAAGTGATATTTATACATGTGTTAGTTGAACGTGGCTTTTCAAATGAGCTTATTGCATTACATATATGCATATATGTAAATTTACACATAGATGAGCATATAGTATAATTGCAGAATGTCAGTTCACAGCTATTTTCAGGCTATTCTCATCATACAAGTGATAAATGTAGGCAAAAATTAATAATGAAAAAAAAAAGAAAATGAAAGACATTTTAAAATCAAGTTACCAATCAGATCACAGGTATTTGAGCTATTTTATCAGTATCTGTGAACAGAAAAACAACCATTTCAAAACTTTTCCATTAGCATTAGATGTTTGCAGTGTATTACTCAGTCTTTAATATCTATTCTGACTCTTTTCAAATTTACTTCGGTTGTTTTCTGCCTAAGCTGTTCCAGAGTTGATAGACGTTCCTCTGATGAGCAATTTGAGAGTCTGCCAAATAGAGACTTGACTTAGGCAATGTTATCTATCATAAAATTATTTACTATATCATGACTTTAATAAGATTAAGGAATTCAATATAGCTGATTTAGATTTCTATGTCCAGGTTTTATTTTGTTCATAGTGGTGTTTGAGAAAGAAGGAATAGATAAGAAAAACAGAGAAAAGGACAGTTGTCAGATTACTCTAACATTTACTGTAGAAATTGAAGAGTCTATACAAAAATTAAGGTTAAAATTCTTACTTGTATGTCATTGTAGATATTGTTTATGGCAGAAAATTGAAAAGAGTTGTGCCAATATCCTGCATACAAAAAAAAAAAAAAATGTATCTGAGGCGCTCCAGTATGAAATATGTCAAAAAGCTTAAAGGAAAAAAAGAAAATAAAGCAATTAACAAGTAAACTTGTCTTCACAAGGGAGGTTACCTTAGTAAGGTAATGCACATTACTAAGGGAGGTTTCAGACCTATACAGTTAATATTGGCAAAGGATTTCAGAGACGTTTTAGTGTTTTGAATTTTCGTGGCCATTCGTTTGAAAAAAATATGTCTAGATAGACACGCCTGAATTTGAGCTTACATGGATAGCTTAAAAGAGTGCTGTTCATGAGAGCAAATAGCATTACAGTTTTGAAACAGCCATATTTTTGCCTTTTTTCTGCATTTTTGTTAAAAAGAGAAGGCAATTCTATGTTTGAAAAGTATACAGTACACCAGCACTTTCGACACTTTGATTTTCTTGGATCAAGGAATCCTTCTGAATCTCAGAAACATCATCAATCATAATCCCTGCTACAGTCTGCTGATATGATCTTGATTGAGTCACGTAGGGTACATGTACACTAAGCAACACCAAGTAATAACTGAGCTAACTTAAAAATAAAAGGTGATATGACCATTAGGGGCACATTTTCGATGACAACTTTTTGATGCAGGTTGTGGAGGAGCCGACAAGGAGAGGTGGGCTGCTAGACCTCGCACTAACAAACAGAGAGGGCCTTGTTGGAGATGTGAAGGTGGGGGGCAGCCTTGGCTACAGTGATCACGAGCTGGTGGAGTTCAGGATCCAATGAGGAGGAGGCAGGGCAGTAAGTAGCCTTGCCACTCTGGACATCAGGAGGGCCAACTTTAGCCTCTTCAGAGACCTGCTTGGAAAGATCCAATGGGCTAGGGCTCTAGAAGGAAGAGGGGCCCAGGAGAGCTGGTTAGCATTCAAGCATTTCCTCCATGCCCAGCAACAGTGCATCCCTGTGTGTAAGAAGTCAGGCAGAAGGGGCAGGAGACCTGCGTGGATGAGCAGGGAGCTCCTGGCAAAACTCCAGCAGAAAAAAAGCAATATCTAGAATATGGAAGAAAGGACAGGATCCTTGAGAGAAATACAGGAACATTTTCAGGGAATACAGGGATGCTACAAGGAAAGCTAAGACACATTTGGAATTAAATCTGGCAAGGGATGTTAAGAGTAACAAGAAAAACTTCTTCAAATATATTAACAAAAGGAAGGTCAGGGAGACCTTTAGTGTCTATAAATACCTCAAGGGAGGCAGTGAGGAAGATGGGGTTGGACTCTTTTCAGTGGTGCACAGCGATAGGACTAGATGAAATGGCTACAAACTGAAGTATCAGAAGTTTCACAGGAATTTAAGGAAACATTTCCTCACTGTGAGGGTGACAGAGCACTGGAACAGGCTGCCCAGAGAGGTTGTGGAGTCTCCTTC
>JAUBOD010000752.1:2266353-2280720 GCA_032353885.1 Nothura maculosa | reverse complement strand
AGGGAGGGAGGGAGGGAGGGAGGGAGGGAGGGAGGGAAGGAGGGAAGGAAGGGAGGAAGGGAGGAAGGGAGGAAGGGAGGAAGGGAGGAAGGAAGGGAGGAAGGGAGGAAGGAAGGGAGGGAGGGAGGGAAGGGTTCACTTCCTTTAATAGAAATCTTTTAGGAAGGAAGGACATAGTGTTTATGTATAGCTAACATAATAATTTGTGGATTTTCCTAAACAGTCATAATTTTTGCAGATAGAAAAGTACACTAGTGTGGATTCCCCAAAATGATATCCTTGTCTGGAAGAAATTGAGGTTACAAGTATGTTTAGTCCAATCTATAAGTATCAATATGTGTTTACAAAACAAGGGCTACAAATATATTCACTATTCATTCTCAGCATAAATTTTCAAAAATATTTCCTTTCCCAACACAGAACTACATTTTCTGCATTTTTAATAAAAATCTGATGATAATGAATGTGTGCGTGAGAACAGACAAAACGTAACTATCCAAAGTAGAAAGCTAAAATGGCAGGCTCCAAGAAGAGCAGTAGTAAAAAAAAAAGAAATAATAAAACCTTAGTATGACCTATCTGAGGGCTGTAAGCAAAAGCACTGGAATATTAAAATATTTGGTTTTACTATAGTAAGAAAATATATATGGAGAAGAAGACAAAAAATCACAATATAATAATAAAGACTACTTAGTACTGATAGGCTCTGTCATTTGAAACAATAGCAATCACAAGCTTTACACTCCCATGTGTTTTAATAATTTAAAGGCCATGTCTATATTTGTGATGCCTTTTGTATCACACTTGCAAAGATACCTTGGAAACTGCCCTGTCAGTGGCTCTTTGACTATTACTGAAGCAAAGGAGAAGTGGCCAAGAGCATTCAGACACTCACCTGTGCAGGAGTGGGTGTCCTCTGCATACATTGGGTTATTACAAACATGGCTTCTTGTTGCCGATGCTTCAGTACTCCCTATCTTTGCTTAAGAGGATGTTCACTAGCCAGCATCTCCTGAAAAAAAATGCAGAGCAATGGGGTTAGGCAGGACAGATTACAGAAATGTACTTTCTGAGGGTAGAATCTCATGCAGAATCTGGAAAAAACATTTTAGGGGTTTACCTGTGATAGTTTTCCATTTAATTACCTTCTAAATCCTGAAAGAAAAAAATGGAAAATTTCAAAGCTATCTCAGCAGTACAGATGGCCATCTGATATTCAAATTAGCAGATTTTACTATTTTTTAAGTAATTACCTAAATTTTTCTCTTGGAAATTTTCACAGAAATATATCACACAGATAAGAAAGTTAGCAGTACTTCACCTATAACTTTGAATGTATATTCAGATGCTTTTACCACCTGTGTCATTTCAAACCCACTTTAAGGATGAGGTGAGTAGGCCTGAGGGTAAACAGAGTGAGTAGGCCTGAGGTTCAACTGCAGGAGTAGGTCTCAGAATAAACAGGGCAAGTAGGCTTGAGGGTAAAATGGGTGAGTAGGCCTGAAGGTAAATAGTGGGAATAGGCCTGAGGGTAAAAGGTGCAAGTAGGCCTGAGGGTAAAAAGACAGGTAGGCCTGAGGATTAACTAGGTCTGTGAGTAAGATGGCAGGTAGGCCTTTAGTTAAACAGAAGGAGTAGGCCTGAGAGTAAACAGGGGGAATAGGCCTGAGGGGAAAAATAGAGAGTAGGCTTGAGGGTAAACAGCAGGCACAGGCCTGAGGGTAAACAGTGAGAGTAGTCCTGAGGGTAAACAGAGGGAGTATGCCCAAGGGTAAACAGGGCAAATAAGCCTGAGAGTAAACAGGGAGGGTAGGCCTGATGTTAAATAGTGACAGTCAGCCTGAGGGTAAACAGAGGTTAAAAAGCCTGGTTAGAAGTGATAAAATTATCAGAATCTCATAGAGTATTAAAGTCTAACAGAGTACAGTTATATTGGCCTTCATTTGCTTACAGTTCCCCAAAATTTTTTGAGTATTCTTGTGGAATATTAATGAAATGAGGTAGAATTATTATGTGCTATATCATTGGAAGGAAAACATGGTCATTTTTTAAGACATCTGCAATATTTGAGAGCTGTTGATCTCCCTAATTCGTAGGAATATCGTTTCTGTCACTACCATCTAGGTATCTGTGCTCAGTGTCTGTCTAAACATGGTTCTCCTGTGAGAAGGTGCCCACATTTATACCTTCACCTCCCTCTTTATTCCCTCTTTTTCTCCTCCCACTGCTTTTTGGGATATTTTTCTTGATTCAACTCTGTCATTCCATCAGTTTATGAAATTCCATCAGTTTACTTCAGGAAGGAAACAAAGCATGTGGGACCACTCCAAAGTACTGCTGTTTGAGTTTTTCTTGTTTTAATTGTGTTTGAATTTTTTTAGGTATTTGTAACATTTGCCTTAAGCAGTATTTTGATATGTAGAAAGCACACAAAGTCAAACTTAAGTGACCTTGCTATGTAGTCCCTGAATATCTACTCAGCAGGAATAGCGTGAGAGTAAAGAGTAATTTGTAGATTTTCCAAACCTGTGTGGATGCTTCCCTGTGGCCCATGCTCTACGTGTTGCTGCTTGAGCAGAGGGATTGGACTCGATGATCTCTTGAGGTCGCTTCCAACCTCAACCATTCTGTGATTCTGTGAAATTGAACTTAAGCCATGATCCTGAGATAACAATTAATAAATTACTGAGTTTTATCTGTTTTAAATTCATTATAATATTGGGTGGACACGAGTCAGTTTTCATCTCCAAAGAATAATCAAAATTGCATAATCAAAATTGAAGTTACTTTTTGTTTGTTTGTATGTTTTTAATAAAAGTTCTTAATGTATTGTCTCATTAGGCTTCCTTCTGCCAGAAAACCTGTGAAATCAGTGTTCTCATGATCTTCTGTAATACAATACCATATTTTTCTTTTGATTTATATTTTCTCATATAAGTCAAAAAATTGTTTTTAATATGAAAAAATAGTACATAGGCAAACATTTTTGCCAATATCAAGTAGTTACATTATGTAATTGTATTTTAATCACATTTCTTTCTTTCTTTAAAATATCTTTTTTAATGAAATAGTTGCTTCAGATTGAGTGAAAGTTGTTTTATTTATCTATGCAAGAAGAATAGTGAGAACATCATGGTTTCCATATGATTCTTCAGCACAATGATTTTCATCCATTATTAGGTCTGATGGAAGCTTGTACTTACATCACTAGGAATTTGAAAAAATAAGTGTTGGGGAATCGTTGGGGCGACAATGAAGTGTACGAGCAAGGCTTCGAAGGGAACAAGGGGGCTTTTGTAATGGGAAAGTACTGGCAGTGAAGCAAATAAACTGTGGGGAAAACCAGGAGCATGTGGCTTGCAGCATGGCAGTAAGCGATCAGCCAATCAGCAAAGAGTATGCAGAAGTTGTAACCACTGACATTGTATCAAGTGTGTGCTGGTGCCTATATAGTCGACCTGTTAAAAGCAATAAAGTGAAGCCTTGATTGCTCATATTGAGTCAGTTGTGTTCCCCTGTGCACTGGGCACCAAATCCTGATGAAGGTCTGCGGCAAGTAAGTAATTTCTTGGAAGAATACTAACATCATGCTATTGCCCTTTTGAGTTCTGACTCTCTTAATTCCTCATTAGACTGATTAATTGGGCATGTAATATTTAAATATTCATTTAGAAAACAAAAATAGATAACCAAAGGCTGTAGTTGGGGAATTTATTTGGGAAATGAGAACTGTGAATTGCCACCTGCTGAAGCAGATGATGGAAATCTGCATTTCTTCATTTAAGTTAACAGACAACTCAATGCTGAAAATGAAGCATTTTAATTTTTATCAAACAAAAGGCTTGATTAAGTATGCTTTTATATTTTTAGCTTACAAGAAAAAAATATAATACAAAATTCCATCTTCCATGATGTGTCACAGGTGAATCTGAAACATTTTGTTTTCTGGGGGTTATTTGTCTGAATTAAAAGAAAGATTGAATTGCTCTGAAGATATACTAGGAGTCTATCAAGTAAAAGAAGGAAAAACTGTCAGTTGTTCCATCTCTTTTTTTTTTTGCTTGCTTTGTTTTTTTCTTTTTTGATTGATTTAATCTCTTAAAAAGATTATTCCATCATTTTATGTACTTAAAAAAGCCAGTGATTTATAGATTTTCCCAGAGAAATCTCCAGCATTTATTGATAATGATGACAATATTGCTAAGGAATTACTGATCACTACTATTCAGCATGACAGGTACATTGTATGTGTTAATACTTTTGCACCTGACATGTACATTGTTTGTTACTTAGACACAAGAGTTTTACCTTTATGAGTATCAAGGATGGTATTTCTTAAATAAGATTTAAGATTATGTTAATGGTAATGGTAGTAAATTTAAGTAGCTATGAGAAATGACAGCAAGAGCAGATTTTTATTTCCAGTGTTCTGGCTGCGTATGGTTAGAAAGCATCAATGATACAGCATTGATACAGGTTTGGGAGGTGCTTTACCATAGTTGGAAAGAAGTATTCTGAGATAGCATTTTGCTGTGTGCTCTGACAAAGATTACACATTGCTAGTCCCTGTACCCTGGCTTGCAGGAGAGACTACATATGATAATATAGGTCCCAGATGCCTTCTTGGTATACATGCTCCAGTGCATGCATCAATTACATACTGGCACTTTTCAGCCTAAGAGTGATGTAGTAAAGAAAGTTTTTATTTATTAAACTCATTCAAATATATATCTACTGTCATTGATGTAAATGAGATGAAAAAGCCCAGGTGGAAATATCCAGACTCAGTACAATGTTAAATATGAACAGTAATAATTTCTTTTTATTCACAACCATCATTTTCAACATAGTTTTTTTTTTGTTGTTTGTTTGTTTTTTTTGGCTTTTTCCCTTACTGATCAAAAACACTTCATTAAGTTAGGATTCAATTTGTAAATACATTTCAATCAATTCAAGGCACAATTAGAAAGCCAAGAGTATAGAAATAGTTTTCGAAAGTGAGTATATTTGATAATCTTCATCTCTTCCTGGCTTACCAAAAAAATTAAAATGTAGACTTTTTGTACAATATATTCTATATGGGCATCTCAATGTGAATTAACAGGAGAGTAAAACGAACAGAATCAAAAGCTTTAAGACAAGAAATGATTGTACAACTTGACAGAGATAATGTAATTTAATTTAGTTATTTCTATACAGTGCTCATTAATTACATTTTAATTCAACCTTAAAATAATGTGCAAAAGTAAATGGAAGCAGAATTTGTTATCTTTTTTGTTCCTCTGTCTCATGCCCTGTTGTCAAATTGAGACAGATGTTCAGCATCTTGGGGAAGAGAAAGTGAGGTGAGAAGGCCAGAAGGGGAAGAACAGTTTCCTGAAGCCCAGCAATAATAAAAGGTAAGGGAGACCTGAAAGCTGTCCCCTCATATCATGCTGGAATGCCTTTTCCCTGATTCTCAACTACTTTCACCTTTCACAGCTGTCTCTTCTCTAAGGTGATGAAAGATTTGAGCAAGTAAACAACAACAGCATGTGCTGTTGCAACCCAGGGGCAAACTTCTAGGCTGAAGAGGGCACTCATTTTTTATTTTTACTTTTTTTTTTTTTCCTCCATAAGAAGCAAAATATCTTTCACTGTCTTGCCAGCACCAGTACTACTCATGGTGATATTTCCAATTTAGTGATACAGAGAAAGGTGTTTAGGTGGAGAACAAAAGCTAGGTCTTCTGCTGACATAAATAATTAAGGTCAGAAAGGACCGCTTGAGATCATTTAGTGCAACTCCCTGCTCAAAGCAAGGTCAGCTAGAGCAGATTGCTGAGGAGAGTGCCCAGTCAAGTTTTGAATATCTCCAAGAATGGAGAGCTCACAACATCTCTGGGCAACATATTCCACTGTTCAAGACTTTTGTCACCTGTTCTTTTCTTTTGTAAATGCAGTGTCATTGCATGACAGCCTATCCATTTCCTAATTAAGCAAGCAAATAGACAAATCTTTCTCCTTTTCATTCTTGACTTATGCACCCCGTATATACAATGCCTTTTCCAGTCAGAAAAGTAGATTTACTTGCATAAAAACATTTAAGATGTGGAAAGTGAAATGATTACAGAGTGAAAGATTAGTTAAGCTAACAGTGTTAGTTTTGACCTGCATAGCTATTTGATGGGTATTTTGAAAGATTCCTGAGCTCCTATTTGTTAATCAAATAATATGTGAAAGCTAATTTTCAGGCATATTTCAGATCTTATACAAGTCACAGACGGTGGACCAGATGCTGTGGTCAGCCCTCGATCTGAAAAGTACATAGGTAGATTAAACAAAAGCAGAAAACAACATATAAACAGAAGCTTAATTGCAGCCATTTAATTTTGAGTCCATTTTATCATGAGCCCACATATGCTGTGAGCTACAAGCTATGACCTCAGTCCAGCAGAGAACTTAACCATTTGCTTAACTTTCAATACTCAAGTTGGCACAATGACTTTAAAGGAAATATTAAAGAGTTAAACAGATGCTTGAGTATTTTGTGAATGAGCTCTCACATTTTTCCCATGCCATAATCTCTGCATGGGTGAGATTTCAACTGGCTTTCCCTTAGAAACTGAGTTTTGATATATAGCATAGTATACAGAAATCGGATCAGTATTTTTTTTTTATTACATTGTGTTCAACCAGAACATGTTATTGGTTGGCACCTATTGACTGTAGAAGTGATGTCACATCTTATTGTCCCCTTTCAGCTATCCACATATCGTTCCTGGAAACATTCTGTGCAGGAAAATAGACACACTCTTGGTTCATATTGCAGCAAATTGAGTCACTAACTTTCAATATATGCTCAGCTTTTAGACAGCAAAAATGTAAGCCAAACTCAGATTAAAATACCAAAAACAGTTGAGTACATGTGCAGTAAACACATAAAAGCTCATCATAATTACTAGATATCTGACTACATTCAAAGGAGCTTGGAGGGAAATTTATCTCAACCTATAGGTTAGACAGCTGGGTAGTCCTCCATTGTCAAAAATGATTTTAGATACCTATTTCACATATAGGTATTTTAAAATATACACATAAATCTACATCACAAACTGAATCTTACCCTTAATGTAAGGTAGGTGAGAGGAATCCAACTCTAAATGTGTACATGTAAACATAAAACATTCTGTCCAAGAACGTTTAAGCAATTCCACTGGCTAGAAATTGAACCTAAATATATCAGTCTAGTAATAAAGTTTTATTTCATTTTTTGAGAGTAATTAGCTACTAGAATAGCTTAGAGAAGATTCTGACTGGGCACCAGAGGCAATATATCTCCAGTTCACTGTGTTAATTCAGAAAGTAAATCCTGATCTTTTTTACTATAGGTCATGTCTGATATACCTTCTGGCATTATAATTTATGGCATTTGATCCATCCTCACCTTCACAGATCTGTCTCAGTACAATTTAAAGACGACGAGGTCTTTAATCACACATTACAAAAATGTTTTATATGATGTTGCTTTTTGTCAAAAATATATATCTGTATTATTGTATATAATTGATATATACTGTAGACTGTAAAATGCAGAATTTGTATTGGCTTGTAAAAAGCAACACATGAGAACCATAAACACAACATCTATTAGAAGCCATATGCCAAAAGCTCACTGTTATCCTTTGGGACAAGAGGATTTTAATTTTCAGTATGGATCAAAGCCATTAGTGCATTTTCCAGATAGGTTTTAATGAGGTTAAATGGACAATCAATTGTGCAAGTTTCTGTCAGTCTTACAATAAATCCAAGCAGTCAAAGTCAGCAGTGTCCTTTACATTTTAAACATTTTGTTTGCCCCCATAATAGCTATTCTATCTTCTTTTTCTTCTTCTTTGAGGCTAATGATCCTCTGAAGAAGGAGGATTGAGAAAGGCTATTAAATTGGCTGTCAGAATATTAAAAAGGTCATAGAGTAGCACCCATCACTTCCAGATCATATGAAGCATTCAGACTGGACACTTTCCTCTTAACATAATGGTTATATCAAGAGAAAAAGGAACACAGCCTAAGTCACAGACTTTGACAAAGAATACAAACCATATACATGTATGACATTTTTTTTCATGAAATTTACACAATTATTTTTTCCCAAGGTTTAATGATTTTAAACTTTCTATATTATTACTTTCTTAAAAAAAAAATAAAATTTAATATCTGATAAGACCATTTTGTTTCCAATAGCTGATTATCTGTACACTTCACTGTACATCTTCAAAAAAGGTCTATCACTTAACTATCTCTCATTTATACAGTTAAAGACAGCAAAAAAATTCCCCATGCCTCCTGTTTCAAAAATGAACAAATTCAGCTTTATTGGACACTCTTTATAAGACAAGTGTTCCAACTATCTGATCATTTTGATGGGCTCACTCTAATATTTCAATGTCTTTCTCATAATTTCAATGCCTTTTCCATTATTTATTCCAAAATTGGACACAGTAATCTATGTGCAGTCCTACAAATGCTGAAGTATGACAGTTTAAAATGATTTCAGTTTGAAAAGAGGATCAGAAATTAATCACAAAGACAATAGGCATTTTCTCAAAGTTCCTTTTTCACATTTGTATACTTAATACAATTAATTTCAATATCTTAAAGTTTGGCAAATATTAGCTGAAAAGCAAATTTTAGAATACATTACTAAGGAATTATTATTGGTACACGTTACTGTTGCATCAATCTAGTATACCAAATCTGTATAGTAGGCATTTGCTATGCAAAATCTGTTTTAGTGCAAGTTTGCAGGATATCTAACCTGAAGTACACAGATTCAGTGACAACAGTGACTCAAGTCTTCTTCTGAATTCTTCAATAAACAGTTGTCAGAAGGCCAGTCCTAAGGAACTCTCCAAAAATCTGAAAAAAATCTTATTTTTCATGACTACAGAAATAAAAAAAGCCAGCAAATAAACAACTTTTGCTGACAGGTATGTTCTGACTCTTTCACTTAGAAGAGGGACATTTCCCTTAGAGCTTCACAGATGCAGTGAAAGATGGAAATGAGGTCTTCATAACTCCTAGTTGCAGCCAGATAAAGAAACAAAGTACCGTCGTGCAATGATATATTATGTTCAGCATGTGATGAATAGTAGTGAAGCACTAATCTTCCTACCCCACCTTTCCGTTGGCCAAAGATCACTGATGATGCTGGTGATCTGCTGAAACAATTCCTTTCTAGAGAAAAGCATTAATTCTGACCCCTTGTTTTGTGTTAATCTGTCTGTATTTAACACTTAGTTTACTGTAATGGAACAAAGTTAATTTTGGAATTATTATAAGGCAGAGATTAATATCAGTTTTAACAGTAATGGGTGTCTATATAGGGCAAATTCTTTTTAAAAATTGCAGCTTTTCAGAACTTGACAATTTTATAAGTTTCTTCATCAAGTAATGAATTTTAGGGGTCTGGATCTGATTCTCAAATGCATTGAATAAAACTTTGTATCAGTTTAGTGTAGTTGATCCCCAAAACAAAATCATGCTAAAAACTGTGCTATTCTCCTCCCCTTCAAAAAAAGAAATTTTTTTCATCTGTCAGAATGTGTCAGTTTTATTTTAATGTTGGCAATATTTTCAAGAGAGTTATAAATTGATAGTTATATTTTCATAAATTTGGTAGAGTAGGATGGAGAAATTGGCAAACATATAACCCAAAATAAATTAAAAGCAACTTTTTTTTTTTTTGGTAACCATTTTCAATAAGGGATAGTAGCAGTAAGCTTCTGTGGAGTATCAAGCTGTATGTAGTACCTTATACCTGTGGTAAGTGAGATATATGTTATGAACGTTGGTGGACTATTCCCCAAATGGTAAATCTGTGGTAGTGAGCTTAAATATTGATCTCACTGTGGTTTTTCCAGAAGTGTTTGACAGAGGCTACTTTCCCAATGACCCAAGCAATGTGATTCCACTCCATATTGAAGGGGTGACTGAAACATCTATTTGGAATTTGTCAGACCATGTAGTAAATTGCGGCAAGAATATGTCTAATACAGCCACTTAGATCTGTTCATTTTCTCTCATGATTCATTTCATACACTGCTCCTGAGCCAGAAATACTATGAGTTGCCTCTGATGCAGAGCTGCCTGAGCAGTACTGATGCAAGGAATTTTTCTCTGGATTTTCCTAAACTCAAATATTAAAAGTCCAGATATAATGAGATTCTTCCCTACTTCTTCCTTTTTTTTTTTTTTTTTCCCTCCTTCATTTCTCCTCATTAAAACTGTGGTCACAAGGACTGATCTATCTTGTAGCTGTTTCCTGTTCTCATTACAATCTTTGTCAGTGGAATGAGGCATCAGAGAATTTTAATACCCAGCACAATCTCTGAAAGACAGTAATATACTATGTGACTCTGACCTTTTCAGTGTGCTGTAATTTGACTGGCAAGAAGCCATTCTAGTTCTCCTCGGCTGCAGTCCTAGCAATCCAAATCTCTAACGAGAGGCAATATGGGCAGCCAGGCAAAATGCAAAGCATGTCCATTGTAATGAGTAAGGCTCAGTAATATAATTTACAGATTATATCAGACACCACTGAGAAATGAAATTTTTGTGACCAGTCAATTATCATATGATAACAGTGTTGATAAACAGCCAAAGGAATAAAACAATTCACTTATTTAAAATAAGAGTCAAAAATGCTTTTTCTGTTCGGATTCTGATGAAAAGAGGAGAACGTAATAATGCCCACATAATATTCCTATATTGTCCTTAACATTTGATTAACTGTTTTTCCAAACCATTACTTTGGTTCTATTTTCCATTATTCTGGTTGCCATTTTGATACTTCTCTCTTCTGGTGTGGGAAAAACACACAGATGAACAAGGAAACAAAACAACAAACAAAAAACTCATGAAGACTTTAGTCTCTGAAACAATTCAAATAAGCATCCAGAACTTAGCAAAACAAATGGAAATCTGGATGATGAAAAACTTGATTTTGAAGCCTGAACTCCTCACTGCAGGGTCTGTTTCTAGGAAGGGAATCTGTGGTTTAGTCTGTCCTTAGGCAGGTGGGATGCAGTTCCTTCTGGAGACACCTCTGTCTCTGCCTTCATTGCAAAAATGGAAGCCTTGAGAGAATAGTTCAGACTTAAATATTTAAGTTTCAGAAAGGCACATAGAAATCCTGCTTTAGATTTCAGAAACAAATGACCCTAAACTCAGGGCATTCAAAATTTATATTCATATCTACCTTTTATAATACAATTGTATAAATATAAATCTATAAATAAACATTTTAGTACAGACATGAGTTTGCCACCTTATGTGCAGTACTTACCACTAGAGTAATACCAGATTGAATATATTACAGTAAATTTTCCACTTAAAATATTGTTTTTCAAATTAAGATGCATAGCGCCATAAACATAGCTTGTTTTCAAGTTGTTTATCAGTGTCAATTGTGCTTTTTAGTTGCAGAAGAATCACATTTATCTTTTATCTGTGTAGTTGTGCCTACAGTAAAGGCAAAGAGCCTTCCAGATTTCTTAATACTGATGTATATGGATGGATGGCACATTTGCTTTGCACATAAGGAAATGTTAGAAGACTGTAAATATTCCCTGTCCTCTCTCTTCCTCCCACATTTCAATTATGTTTGTACAATGTTTCACTGAAGAAGAAGGACTATCCTCCATATACCCATGCAAGTCACTCACTCCAAATACAAATAACAAGGAAGAGGGATCTGGTCTACACTGACAACAATGCATTTTGGTCTCCTCAAACAGTGCTACTATGCAGAACACCATGGCAATTGTGTTCCTTGCTGCAGTAGTAGTATCTAGCTATGGTCATGCTGAACAAAGGGGAAAGCTGATTGACCTCTTGGCTTTGCTGATGGGCAAAGAGTGACCCAGCTAGTACTGGTGGCTCTTCAAATCAATCCAGCTAAGTGGAGAGCAGGTAGAACAGGTGACTAAATTGCTGAAGACCCGACATGCCACATACAAGTGTGGCATGCAATATCTGAGTGAAACAAGATCAAACAAGTTGCCTGGAACTATTTGAGAGATACAGCGTTATCACTTGCATTCCACCTGTGCAGTGGTCCATGCTTGCATAGGAAAGCAGGCAAAAGGCATCAGAGACTCAAAAGAAATAGAAGATTCATGAGAGTTAGCATGAACATGGACACTCCACTAATTGAAACAGATGGTTAAGAAAGTGAGAACAAGAAAATTGTTTCTTGTTGCTAGCTAAAAACCTCTTGATGTATTTGAGAAAATCAATAGCACTGGCTCAAAAAAGACTAACCATTAATTTATTTTAATAAATAACCTGTAAGCTCAAGCAAACTGTTTACTTTCCAGGAAAAATACAATAAGTTCGTTTAGGATACTTAAATAAATAAATAGATAGGTCTTTCTCTAGATCCTCTCCTATGCATTGTATAAATATATAGTAATTAATGATAGTATATGTATATGTACAGTATAAATGATGACTCCATCAGGAGGAGTGTTGCCATCAGGTTGATGGAGGGGATCCTGCCCTTCTACTCAGCTCTGGTGAGGCCGCACCAGGAGTATTGTGTACAGTTCTAGGCTCTGCAGTATGAGAGGCATGTGGAGCTTCCAGAGAGGGTCCAGCAACACAGATGATTAAGGGAGTAGAGCATCTATCGTACAAGGAAAGACTGAACTGGCCCTGTTTTCTCTGGAGAAGAGAAAGTTGAGAGGGAATCTGATTAATATATATAAGTACCTGAAGGGGGAATGTAGGGAGGAAGGGACCAAACTCTTCTCAGGAGTCGCCAGTGATAGGATAAGGGGCAATGGGTGTAAATTGAAACACAGGAAGTTCCATCTGCATGTGAAGATGAACTTTGCTGTGAGGGTAACACAGCCCTGGAACAGGCTGCCCAGAGAGATGGTGGAATCTCCTTCCTTGGAGATCTTCCAAACTCACCTGAATGCCCCTCTGTGCCATGTGCTGTAGGTGTCAGTGCTGGATCAGGAGAATTACACTAGATGATCTCTGGAGGTCCTTTCCAACCTTAACCATTCTGTGATTCTGTATACTTTCTTCAAAATGCTATTTTCTCCACCCATACAGATTCCATGCTAATGTGATTATTGCTATGTATTCCTTTTCCTTTTCCCTGCACCTTAAAAATCCTTCTCCTCTACACTAGATCTTTCAGAAAGATCTTTCAGAAATATTTTTAAAGCTGAAATTTGATGTTGATCTGGAATAAGAAGGGACTGTTTCTAAACAAAAATAGCTCAGATATCTAAAATACTAGAAATAATCTAGTGTCATTGAAATTAGCATCATAATGAGATTGACTTAATCCTGATTTGCTTAAGTTTTTCAACTACTAGATTTATAAAATATTATTAAAATATCTTTAATAAAAGATGGATGAAAGACCTCAGCATTCTTACTTTCTTTCCTTTACTACATACCAAACAAAAATTCCAATAATCAGTGAGCTAACGCAGCAGGAAGACAATACTTTTGTTTCACTTTGCTGCATTAAGTTTCTGTGTCTTATGTATTTCAGAAAGACTTTCTGTCTCCTGATCTTTGACAATGTCAACTTTCTCACATGTAGCCTTCCACGTGTCTCACACTTGGTCTTATTCATGCTCCCTGCAACTTCTGCATTAGCGAAACCACAGGCCACAACAGGAACACTTTGTGCCTGTCCATCTAGGCTCTGCAAAGTGAGGTTGACATTAGTAAACACAAAGTAACATCATTATTTCATCAGTAGTTAAAAATGTGGGCAAGATGGACTTGACATGTTTTAAAATTCAAAATAAACAACCAGAGAAAAGTTTAGGGAATAAGAAAGGGAACAGCTGGTAGTAGCTTTCAAGGTGTTAAGGCAGCAAACATATCTTCTTTCTCAGCATCTGAGATTAAGATTTTTATCTCCCTTTCAGACGTGATGACTCTTGTCAAAAGAATTCAAGCAGACATCACTTCTGCTCCTGTTTTTATTTTTTTCAATGAGAAACAGAAAATGAGGGGGAAAAAACCCTCACTCTTTTTTTTTTCTTTTTTTTTTTTTAATAAGATATTTGAAACTAAAACATGGGAAATGCCATGTTATATCGGGTGCCCGACAGCCCTTTGATAAAACTTTATATTTACCTGTTTTTCAGTAATTAAATGGCTTAGACTGTATTCTCTCCTTGGCCCATCCCAGTTACATAGATATTTCCTCACCTCCATCCCCGGAAAAGTGATGGAGCAGCTCATCCTGGCTGCTGTCTCCGGACACTTGGAGGAGGTGAAGGTGCTCAGGAACAGCCAGCATGGATTCACCAAGGGGAAATCCTGCTTGACAAACCTGATCACCTTCTATGAA
>JAUBOD010000752.1:2236465-2258133 GCA_032353885.1 Nothura maculosa | reverse complement strand
TCCAGCGCAGGGCTACCAGGATGATCAGGGGCCTGGAACATCTGCCCTATGAGGAAAGGCTGAGAGAGCTGGGCCTGCAGCCTGGAGAAGAGAAGGCTGAAGGGGGATCTGATCAGTGTGTATAAATACCTCCACGGCACTGAGGAGGAGGGGGCCGGCCTCTTTTCAGTGGTGGACTGCGATAGGACTAGAGGAAAAGGCTACAAACTGAAGCATGAGAAGTTCCATTGCTCTGCTGCTCCTCTTCCCCCAGCTTGAGTGCACGTGCTGATTGACAGGCAGTACTGGGCATTGTTAGTCCCCAAAGTATCACAGTCATCCTGGAGACAGGATGTCGCAGACAAGAGGTGTGAATGGTGGGGCAATAGGGCTGAGATAGGCGCATCAACCAATGGTGGGTCTTGAGCTGATATCCGGGTCTTCCAAGCTAAATGATGCAGCAACAAGGCAACAATGCTGAGACAAACACAGTCCAAAACTATCTGGTACAACTGTCTCTTACAGCAGGACATGGTTTCCCTCAAATTGCCTCGCAAACATCCACAGATTTCCTGTATCTCTTCCTCTTCAGTCATATATGAGTGTAATTGTACCATTGATACTATAGTTCAGCTTAGTTCCTAGCTGAATTTTCAGTTTGTTTTCTCTGCTGTGTGTGTCATTCTGGATCTGTGCCACAATCACAGAATGTTTGTTTTCAAAGTCATTTTTGGAGTGTTTGAAGCTAAGTGACACTCCTAGACTTCTCCTCTAACTGCTGCCTAGCACTAAAGATGTGTGAGTAAATTATTACAGACATATTAGTTTTCTCAACTTAATACTACAGAGGGCAATGTTCTGCTGTGGGGCATCTTACCAGAGACTGATTTAAATGCTGTGAGGTCATCACATTTTCAAAAAGCTAGCTTAATTGTCTTGTGTCACTCTTACCTCATCTTTATTTATGTCTTAGAACTGGCAAGCACAAAGGTACAAAACAGGACTCAGCATCACATAGATGCAACTGAAAATATAGCATATGAAAATATATAGCATATGAAAATATAGCATATAAATATACACTAATACTATAATTTCAGAATGAACTATAAACTTGATTTTTAAACATACTCCATCATTGATGCATCAGGATGGAGCAACCCTGCACATTGTGAGAATGTGTAAATATGATTCCTCCTTAAGGATAAAATGTTTACAAAATGTTCAGTATTTTTCTACATGCTGGACTCTGTAAAACTGATAATGAGTTGAAAATTAAGACTATCGGCAGCACATTTTACAAATGGCCACATAAGCCAGTTAGAGTCAGATGCTATAATGAACTTTTTGCTTGGAATTTTGTGGGAGGGAAAAGGGCTGAGTTGAAAGGTTTGATTTGGGGATTTTGTGCTTTTTTTTAGGAGGAGGACAAGAAAGGAAAGATTATGGGAGGCAGAAAGGAAGGGGACTGATTAAACTTTAGAAAGAATTCCTAGACTTACTATTAAAGAAATAAAATTCTATGCTTTACCATTCTCATCCAATTCCCAGGTGAACTGAGTAGTTGAGGACAGAGAATAACATACACCCCTCTGGAAGAGATAAGTTTATGCAGAACTAAAACCCATCATGAATAGTGTTTTGAAGTGTAATTTGGATGATAAATGGTTCATGAAAATCTCAACTTGAAAGCAGGATTTTTCCCAGAGGTGTTACCTAGCCCTCACATCATATAAGTCATCTTCCCTTTATACCATTTTAGTTGATCTGGAAAAGCATCATAGTGCATATACTTTCTTTATGGGTGATAGCATTGTCACTAGGTAAACTAACTAATTTGCTATATAAATCACTTAGGCTGTGCTAGTAGCAAACCAATAGGAGAACATTATTTTTATTATGGAAGTTATATGAGTGAGGAGAGAAAGTTTTGGTCCATTTATAACTTAATAAAATGCAGAACAATATCATAGAGATAAATGCAACAAGATGAATGCTTCTGGCATTAGGCACAGATGTCCCACTCTTTTGTAGGAGAAAAAAATCTTGCATTTCCATCTGCAAGATTAAAAATACATTCTTACTAATTTTCATTATATTCAGTTTTTGACCATTCAGACCATTTTTGAAGATTGACAGCATATTCTAATGAGGCCATATTCTGGCATTTTTATTAACATTTAGTGGTACATTCTCCATACATATTTGCAGGACTAGGTTTAGAGGACTAAGTTGCTATTCTAGATTCTAGAACATAATTTGAAAGTTCACGTAACTGGACATATTTAGAAAAAAAACAATTTGAGAGAGATGCTAAATAAGCATGCAAGTCACATTGTACACTGCTTCAGTTATCTCAGATATAGACCATCGTTCTGAGTGAGAGGGACAAATTAGCAGCAGATGACAACCAGATAGCTAGAATCATGAAAAAAAAAAATCACCCACCTACAAAAGAGAAGAAGATTTCGCTTGGACTAATGAATAAACAATACCTGCCATTTGATTCAACCTGTAAGTGATTAATAGATATCATCATGGAGCTACATTAAGATAATGTGGTAACAAGCATGAATACCAAATGTTACTGCTGTGGATTGGATGAATGAGCAGACAAAAAGCTTTTGGTAGCAATGCCATGTGAAGATTTTCAGAGCAAAATACAATGTCTTCAATACTTATTCCATTTTTATTCCATTTTTAAGCCTAATTATGATTTTATGTGAAACACAGGTCAGGAGTAATTCCAGTAAAATTAATGAGGTTATATTATAAATTATTGAGGTTATATTCTAAATTATATTCTAAATTCTAAATTATATTCTAAATTCCTATCAGAATTAGGCTTAGTCTTGTCTTAAGCTAATGTTACTGTCCTGTTTTATATCTAAGTCAAAGTTGCCAGCTCTCATATTCATGTTTTCAGCATTATGTACTCAATTCATATTATTTTCCTTCATTAAGTACAGCCCTCATTTCAAAATGATTCTGACAGGAATAAAGTTAAGTAGTTCATATATATCTACTCTGCGAACTGTGTATTCTTTAGCTACCTTTTTTAACGTGGAAAGTTACTGACATTTTCAGAAATATTTAAGATATAGGAAGAATCATGAAGGCTGCTGTGGGAAAGGAACAATAAAACAAGAATGTTTAAAGTTCATTGGGAAAGCAGAGTAAAAGAAAATGTGGGAATTGAATCATAATGGGAGGGTCACAATAGCAAGGATAATATGGAAAAGTAGCATTAAGAGGAATTTACTTGCACAAAAATTCAGACAAGCTAGATGATAGCAAACATACTAACTCTCTGTCCTGTTTTCATAATATTCGTATTCAGGGAGAAAATAAAAACAACAGCAACAACGAACAAACAAACAAAACATCCAATGAAATTGATCTTTGTGAACATTTCTCAAGAAAAAGCTCATCATTATCAACTTTGTAACTCTAGAGCACAGTCTAGAAAGATGTCCAGCCTCAGTATACAACACAAGTATGAGTGTATCTGGAATTAATACTTTAATATACACAAAATCATTGCTTTCTACAATAATATTTTTAATCGGCTGTTATTTAGTATCTCAACAGTTGTCAAATATTTTGTTATCATAATAGAGGTGATACCCAACTTTAATGTGTGGGATTTTTTTTATATCAGTGTGTATCTTTGTAGAAATGAGAAACCAAAAAACAATAATATAAATAATAGAGAAGTAAATATGACACAGGAAAAATGAAAAATAGTTAGGCTTGGAGAGAGGTCTTTTGCATTTAAAATTTAAAGTCAGAATTGGGAGATGGATGTTGAAACCTTATGTGGCTATTAGTTTGCTGAAAATGTAATGGTCTCCCAGTCTCTTGCAGCTCTAACACTATTCACTGGCGAATGATGTTCATATTTTTTCTCTAACATACTAGAATTTTGACAACCACTGAATCACTTTCTGCAATATAACATCTATAATAAGATGCAAGTGAAATGATATTGTGCTGACTGATTAAATAAGCACACATGACAATCCATATGGTTGGTGGAATGCTACATCACACCAAAATAATTGCAACATAGATAAATTTGACCACTAGATTCAATTTCCCCAAAATAATTTATGATGGAGAGATTATTATTAATTTAATAATAATTATTAAATCAATTTAATAATTGCTCATCTAGTTAAAAGAATATACTAATATTTTTTTCTTCCTTAACATTTTCTTCCTTCACACTGTAAAAGTATAGAGAATTCCTAGCATGGGGAACCTGATACTGATAAAAAGTGATACTACGCAAGTTCAGCTTTCAAGTGGAGATTGTAAAATAAGCACTACAGTGATGCTCGCCGACAACTTCATACATTTATTTTAAGGGAAATATCACCACAATATTTTCTCAAAATCCAGTTTTAATTTGTGGCCCTAATTCCACAATTCAAACCTGGAAGCACTTTGTGTGGTGGAAACTTTATTGGGAAACTTTATGTTCACTCTTTGTGAACTCAAATGGAGTTTGGGAATCTGATGCCTTTCAACATACTTTCAACATCTGTATAATGAGTTCCTCTAAGATTTTGCTTCTGCTTTTCATTTTATAGAATTCTGTGATTTAGAAGAGATACAAAAAATAAATCAAGCTGCTTATGGTATCAGTGTAAATCAGACTGCAAATATAAGAATTTGTAGCTTTTTAATTCTTTTTTAATTCATTAAGTCTTTTCTTTCTGTTCATATCTATTTTTTAACTTCTAAGGAATAAATACATTTCTGTACTAGAATTCCTGATGCTTATTTGAAGATTTGTGAAGTTCATTATTTATGGCAATTGTAGCCAAGCAGGTCTGTCGCTTGTTATTAAAGAATATTCAAATTGTATATATTAAACTAAGAAGATAAACATATAAATCCCACTTTTTACTGCCATGCAGATAGTAGTAGCAGAACAGATTTTCTGAAGCTCCATTTCATCACTATTTATTTTCTCTGTGGAAGTAGAGCTCCCTGATATGCAGAATATTTTGAAGAAACTGCTATTATATCCTTCAAATACATTTTGTGGACAGACAAAATACCAAAGTACATGAAGAAACCATCCATACATGTCTCAAGGTAACAAATCAGTGGAGATACTGTAATCAGGTGGAGTTTCAGATTGCCCTGGAGATTTCCCCAGGCAGTTTATGTTCTACCTGTATGGAGGGACATGCTAGATATGGTGGTTAATCACCAGTTGGAGAATCAGGTCATCCTGGGGGCTCCAGCTGCAGAACCAACTTGGCCATAGGCAAATAAGACACTTGCAAATGGTTGGTAGAATTTGTTCTTGAGGGTGCAGTAATGTCCCTGTAGGACAGTCTTTTGTATACTTCCTCTGCCTAGTGTCCAGTTTGAGAGTCAATTCCCCAAGCAAGCAATGCCCTCTTCAAAAGATTCCCATATATTAGTACTTCCTTTTTTTCTTCTTCTTCTTCTTTTTAACAAACTGTCTGTAAGCGTCTGTGTTTAAAAAGACATGATTGTCTGACACAGCCTTCAACTATATCTATATGCAGAAAATGCTAAAAAGAACAGAGATGGGAAACACACACAAACAGCAGAGACATGACAGTCCTGGTACCGCTTTTCTTTATGCCAGAACATTTTCCATGTTCCTTCCCATCTGTGCTCAAAGAAGTAACTAATTTTTAAATAAAAGGTAAAAAGTGGACAACAGATGAAAAAAAGTGTGAAATTAGGCAAGTACATTTAAAACTTAAAGATTTAACGTCATCTTAAGGAAAGAGAAAGAATAAACTTATAGTTCCTCTTACTCCTTATTTCGCCAAGGGAACAATTAGTGTCCATTTGCACACTGGAATTAGCTGATTTGTTTCTACTGAACTGTGTATGAATAGTACCACTTACTGGGCTGTTGCTATGACAGGTCTTTGTGATGATTCCTATAGAAAGATTATATGGATGAAAAATTTAGCAGATGTCACAGTAAGCAAATCAACAGTTTTCTGTAAGAGCTATTTCATACAAAAGACAAGTAAAATAACAACCAGTGGTCCAGGAAAATTAGCCATAAATTCCTGGAGTAAGTTATGAGTTTATTTGAGTTACATTCTAATGTGAAGTTGAAAAATCACACTGTAGTACTTTAGCTTTCTTAGTACAGATAGCTTTCTTAAAGAGAAAGACTTATAAAATCAACTTGTTATCCACTAGTTGATTTATGAAACCTTTTTATTCTATTTTCCCTTTGTAAAAGGAATGAAAATAGTATCTGAATTTCCACATTCTATTTCTTAATACTGTAGGTCAGACTATACTTTACTGCACCTGAAAAATTTAGCTAAAACTGGTGGATTAAAATGGATACAGTAAGTTCAGAACATAGAATCACAGAATCACAGAATCATGGAATGGTTGAGGTTGGAAGGGACCTCTAGAGATCATCTAGTCCAACCCCCCCTGCTCAAGCAGGGACATCTAGAGCACGAGGTACAGGGTGGCATCCAGGTGTTAAAGATTTCCAGTGAAGGAGACTCCACAACCTCTCTGGGCAGCCTGTTCTAGTGCTCTGTCACCCTCACAGTAAAGAAGTTCCCCCTCACCTGCAGGTGGAACCTCTTGTGCTTCAGCTTACACCCATTCCCCCTTATCTAGGGCTCTGTCATCCGGAACAGTAAAGAGGTTCTTCCTCATATGGAGATGGAACTTCCAGTGTTTCAAATTATTACCCCTTGTTCTGTCACTGACCACCACCAAGAAAAGTTTGGCCCCATCCTCCCTACATTCTCCCTTCAGGTACTTATACATATTCACTCGATCTCCTCTCAATCTTCTCTAGGCTAAACAAGCCCAGCTTGCTTAGTCTTTCCTCGTAAGATAGATGCTTATCTATCGTAACATGATCTTGTCTAACAAGGTTTTATCAATTACAGGTTGCATTTTAAGATATGTCATACAAAAACTGTAATATTTCCATTTTCCTATAGGAAATTCCCAATCTGAAGAAATGAAGAATGATCCAGAATAAAGTTTAGAATATTTTTTACTGCTGCAGAATAGCCAAAATAGCTGGAATTCTATGGTTCTAGTACAGCATATTCTGTGAAAAAAATACAGTGTCAGACCTTTTTCTTCTAAATTTTTAGTGTTAAATTTGAAATGTAAACTCATTTTTGAATGAATTTGGTGTGAAGAGAGTCAAAAGGTTTTGTGATTTGTAATGTTTGCCTTTTTATATCTGAAAGAGACATGCTCAAACTGAAATACTGGTGAAAAAAAAGGATTTTTTTTTCCAGTTCAGTATCCTCATCATAAAATGAATGGGAAGACTTCAAGTATGAAATGTGGTTAAGCATATATACAGGTGACAAATATGAATGTATTGTCACATTTGGACTTAATAATCTACATTTCAACAGTTTATCATCTACTTTTCTTTCTAAATCCTTGTGGAAGTCATGATGGGCTAGTCAAAGCAGCTTGTGGTTACTCGATATATGATTTCTTTTCCAGCTCATGTTGGCACCTAGGTGATGATTTTCATGACAGCTTGATATGCCATGATGAGTGTATTTCTATATTATTCCACTAACAAGACATCTTTCATTTTTGTCTCACCTTATATGTCTGCTGCTCTACTGAACTGATCTATGCTACTGGATGTATGTAAGTATTTGATGCAATTTGTGAATCACATAATTTCTTCATCCTCTTCTGTCAATCATGCCAGTTACTCTCACTTTTACTACTAATCACTACATGTGTTGGTGATTAGTGATAAAAGTAAAAATGCTCTTTTCTTTTGAAATCCTACTTCTTTCTTTACAGATTCTTTGCTTAGGCTTCCACTTCCTTAACTACACAGACAAATCATTCCTTGTAATTCAGACTTACAGAACTTGTATCATTTTTTTGCCATCTGCTGCATCTTTTCAATTTCAACAAACATACTGCATATAAGGAGAAGAATAAAATTGCATGTGATAAAAAGAAAAAATCTTTTTTTTTTAAAACCATTATCTGGGGCCTGGCATAAAGTGCATTATCAGCAAAGTATTTCTGTTTTGAAGATAAGTATTAACTGTGAACTGAATTCAGCTCTCCTTGACTACAATAAAAGTAAATGCATTATAATGGGCCAAGGCGTTATGTTATACAGAGCTTTTCAGGCTAAATTGTGTTTCGCAGTCAAATGAGCCTGATGGGTTACCATAGGCATAGATTTAAGATTTACTAGTGGTCAAGAATGTGTGCGAACTTGAAGAATTTCATTGGATACCTACAGCAGATGCCATCTGGAGCTAAATGCCAGTATTAATAGGGGCCTATAAAGTTGTTTCTTGTATGCAATTAAATTGGAGATTTAAAATAGCATGTTTTTCCTGTCACTTGATCCAGGTAGGCCCATGGAGTTGAAATTAAAGTTTGAGCTTAATATTAAGCACATTGCTGAATTAAAGCCAAGTAACATCCAGAATTGTATAAAATGGTAGCAACTTAAAAGAGACAAAAATGAAAAAAAAGGAAAGAAAGACAAAAGATGAGATAAAAATACAATGAGATTATTCTGCCACCTTTTTATTTCAATTTCACCCTTTCCTAAGTATTGTGATCTTATTTCACTAAAATAAGAGGATGTGTGGTGTTAATGAATACAAGCCATGAAAACAAGTGTAAACACTTGATCAACTAGCTTTAGCCTCCTCTACTAAGTGGACAAATCAAGCGCTGAATTCCAGCATAGAGTGTTTTGATTCATACTTATCTTAAAATGAAATATATTGAGTATAACCTTTACTTTTTTTCTTTTTTCTTTTTTTTTTTTTTTTCATTTAAGACAACAGTACCATTAGATGGCACTCTGGGTAAAGTTGAAAAAAACTTTGCAAGGCTACTGCAGCTCAAGTACTTAAACTAAGCAGAGTAAAGGAGAAGACAGCAAATATGCAACAAAATGAAAAGAAATTCTTATTTGTTGTATTTTAAGAGTCCATAGAGAGTGTTAAATAATAATTTAGTTATTGCACTTGAAAGCAACATTTTGGACCACTTGTAAAGACTTTTTTTTTAATACTGAGATATACTAATTTATTCCTTTTCATTTTAGTTTAAACTTTTAAAGGAAATATTAAGACAGTTAAACATGCAGAATGTCAACATTTAATAGCACACGGTAAGCATCTTAAAAATGAACTTTTGATGTTATTATTCACTCTCTCAAAAAATAAGTTACCTCTTGGATAGACCTGATAATCATATGTATATTTTATCTGAGAAGTCTGAAAGAGTTTTTGATTCTCCTGTACTTTGTCTGTATCAATATTTGAATACCAGGAAAGCATTGTTTTGAATGCATGTTCTAAAATGCTGTATTTATTTTTAAGAAAGAGGTAGACATTCTGCAAAAACAAGTAAAAATTCTGAAACATAGTCAGTTATATTAGGGGGAAAATTTGCTCCTGGAACTTCATGGTTTCTTTTCACCTATGACTACCATGACAATTAGCCTGTATGTTAGTGAACACTGAGACAGTTTAATACTTAAGACATACAAAGAAATGCTAAAAAAGAAAAGGCCTATATTGCCCTCAGATAAACTTGGGCAGACATGAATTCAGTGGAATGCAGTGCAGGTACAGATGTACACCAATGCAGAGTTGAGTAACGGCCTTAGCAATGAAATTATTATCTATCTGAAATGTTCTCTATGCAAATATAGATTGCCGCGGTAAGGCAGTCTTACACTTTGGAGGTTTAAATCTACTTTCAAGCTGTACTTAATAAGTTGTCATCACCCAGTATTCCAAAAGGAAATAACAGCTGAAGGTTTAATCTCTAGACACCTCTATCCCAAGTAAAGTATCAAACATATTGTAAGCAAATGCTGTGAATTCTAAATTAGACTTTTTATCATGAACAGTAGCTAATATGCTTCTATCTGATTTGTGGTGTGAAGAAGCAAATGAAAGTTAAATGTCTGGAAATGTCCTCCAGAATTCATCTGGGGAGGAAAATATTCTCATCATTCTCCTACTGATTCAACCATGTGAAGCTTAAGTTATTCTAAAATAATATTTTGTAGGCTCTTCAGATTTTTAGGAGCAAATTGTCAAATGATTTCTATCACATGGTCCTTTCTGCATTGAGGGGCTCCTGATTAAAGTTTTGGTAATTTATGCTGGGAAACATATGAAGTCTCCTAAACATAAGATGAGGAAATACATAAGTTGAGAATAGTTCAGGTATTTAGTGACAACATGGAGTACAACTTTACAAGTCAAGAGCACTGGAAGATCAGCTGATGTTTCAAAACTGGCCCCTGCATTTTATAATGTGCTTCTATATCACTGCTGTTTGTAAATACGAGTTTCTTCTCCTTTCCTCCCTGCCTCCCTGCTCTGTGTATTGCCACAAGAAATCCTCTTCTCCTGGAATGAGTTATATATATATATATATATGTATTTTTATATATACTCTCATATATATATATATATATTCAGTCACAGGTTGGAAGTTTCTTTTTTTTTTTTTCCATTCACAGAAAATCTAGTTGAGCTCTGAGATCAGCTGCCTTATTCCTGCCCCAAGTAAAACAATTTAACCAAATAAAGGGAAAAAAATTAAAAGTATTTTTTTTAAAAAGGCTTAATTTTCAAATTTTCATTCATCTCAATGAATTGCTTTCTACATCTTGAATACAACCTAATAAAATATAACCTCTCAGAGACTGATTCTTCCAAATAACTCTCACTAAAATAGCTGTTTATTTGCAATAGTCTCTTTGACATCTTTTTTACATATCTTTTCTTGTTTTAGCTGTTACCAACCTCAAAAAAAAATCCTTAGAGATAGTTTTTCTTCAGCTATTTATCTCTTTTTTTTATCATTTATCCTTCCAGTCAATTAAACAAGACCAATATTGTCAGGTCAGCAGTTATTTCAACAACTAGATCTATAAAAACCTTTTGATTTAAATTTCTGTATGGAATTTCAGAGTTTTCTTTGAAATAAGGACTTTGGTAGCTAAACATATATAGTTATTTACTTGATGCTTTAGGACTTCATCAATAGCTGAGTGAAGTAATTGAACTGTTATCAGTCTAACACTTTGAATGATCTCTTTGCCTGAAAAAAAAATCCTGAAATATCAATATTATTTGAGATAAAATAAAAACTCCTAGAACAATATTTATTCAGTTTTTTCAATGATATCATTTATGCATATAAAAATAATTTTTTTTTAAGTAAAAAAAATGTGTGTCAGAACACAAAATGACACATTGAATATTATTTTAGATGGAAAATTCGATATTTCCCATGGAAGTTCACTTACATGAGAGAACACAGAAAGCTAGAATGCTGAGACCACATATTCACTACAAAAGATCGCAATCTTCTTGTTTGTGAAAAGAAAGAAAATAGCAGGAATTCAGCTTACTGCAAATTTCCATGAAAGTGTAGCAGAAAGTGATACTGACTTTCATGGAAGATATTATGGAGGAAAACCTGCCATCTTTACAAATGCAGTACCAGGGAAAGACCTAGTTATGAAACCCAGAGAAAATATTTTTTACTGTTGCCTATCCTCAAGCATCTGGCACAACTGCAGGTCAAATTGGTTTTGTACATGGTAGTTGTTATCTATCTCTTTCCCTTTGCCTTTTACAGGCAAAGCTGAACAGGCTGAACACCACAGCCCCCGTGCCCCAGGGTCTACAGCCAAGAGAAGAAACAGGGTCTCAGACCCCAGGGTCTGTACTACAGCCCAGAGAAGAAACAAGCACAAGACCAGAGTTACTCTTCCTCAGAGCTCGAGATGCATACTCCTATGAAGGCCAATGGGATGCTATTAACAGTTTACCTGAATTAAAATGCAGAACCAACAGCTAAGAGCAGACTCTGGAGAGGTCAGAAGAGTCATTGTGACCAGCTGACTGTCCTGCCTTTGGGTTCAGGGGATATGGTTGGAGATTATCTATAGTTTTCAAGACCTGGCACAGCAAACTGCAGTTTACTCTATATACATTTCTAACTACTGCTTGGTACTGCAAATATTTTATTTTTTGCTTTTTTTTCTACTTCCTGTAGTTCACACTTAACTCCTCTTTTCCATGATGATATTAGGAGGTCATGAACATGCTGAACAAACTCCTTTAGTTTCTTCAGGAAAAGAGCAAGACTTTATTATACCTAATTGTGTAAAGGTAGCTGCAAGCAGACAAGATGTCTAGGCATGTCACAAAATTTTAAAAATATAGGCATTCAACTACTGTAGCTTTCTACTACTTACCGTGAAAACAGTTATTGTAACAGTAACTTACTAATTAAGATAAATACACCTCATAATCTTTGTCATACTGTTAAATAGAGCTATGAGAGACTTGTCAAGATGTGATGGTCATTTACTGCCTAATAATTCTTTCTTAGCAAGATAGCATTGTTATTATTATTACATAATAGTAGACATTATTCTGTAATATTAGGTTTTATTTCTGTTACCTGTACCACCTTTGAATGGACTTTCTCAAGAGGGAAGATTTTATTTCATAACAAAAGTTAAAATTTTGAATTTGTTTTAATTTTGTTTCATAAAACGAACTAACCACCAACCAACAAACAAAAGCACTGCACAGGCATATGATCAAGTGAGATGCTAATGACCTTGATTACCCTACCAAGCATCTTCCCATCTAATTCCTGCAATATTCCCTGCACCTTTGTTCTGAGACTGGCACAAAAAGTTGTGATGCTGATAACAGTAGCATGAGTTCTGTGATGGTGTTATTGCAAAAGATCACAGATGAAGCTTTCTTCTGTTGCTCTCTCTCCCCCTCAAAACATTTTTGGTATATGCTAAATTAGCCATTCAGCTGTGAGGAATATTATGTTTGGTTGGTCAACCAAGAGGTATGTATGTCCTGAATGGCTGAACAGCAGGAATACCTGGACTACCTGACTAGCCAGATGAGATCTGAGCTGTCTCCAAGCTGCTGAATAGTCCAAACAGCACATACAGTCTCTTAGCCATTAGAGGGCCCAAAAATTGCTTTATGGATGGATACAGTTTATAAGGAATGTAACACACATTATACCTCCATCTAATAAGTAAAGCGATGGAAACAGATGTTAAGGGACTTAACTAGAGAAACAGAGGGAGAAGAAAACAAAAATCTTCTTCTGTGTCTATATTAAAATTTAGCACAGCTCATGAGGAACAGATCTATAGAGCAAAACAGATGGTACTGAAGAGCCAATGTCCTACATCTGCATTTCAGGGGGAGGTTTCAGATTAGCTCTTGTCTGGTCCTATGAGATGAATGCTCATTAATGCCAAGAATGTATTAAGTGTGCTTCTACTTTAGCTTCATCTGGAAGGAATACAGCTTGTGAGCTCCAAACGTGCACTGTGGCTACTAAAATCCAGAAACTGGAAGCAATCTGTACATTTGATTTGAAAGTGCATATTTATCCTAAACTAAATGTAGATGAATTCTTAGATATCAGGAATTGCTTGTTCCTTTTTCTCTGTTTTTCCAGTGCTCCTTGTCTGCAAAATCAGAGTGTTCAGTGTTGTTGAGTATCTAGGATATTAGTATTGACTAATATTAATTGGTATTAATCTAATGGGTAAACCCATTAAGAAACCACTCAGATGCAAGCTGAAAAAAATCAATTACTAAGATATCTATAAGTCTTTAAAGTCTAATTCTTGTAGGGGCCCACTCTAAGGATGGCCGTACAGTGCCTAGTAGCAGGCAGTGCCTTGTTAGTAGATAACTAACTTCAAGGCCGACAGTGCACTTGTTCCGTCAGCGGACCAAAAACAAAGGCAGCTGTGCGGCTGCTGGGGGACCCTGAAGCTGATTGGACAGTAACTGTGGCGCACTTGCTTTTAGGCAGAAAAGGTATTGTATCCACGACCCTATAGGTAAACTTACAAGGATTGGATGCCAGCCCTGGAGACAGTGGCAAGATAGGGATAAGAAGAGAACATGTCAAATCCTCATTGGACTGATGATGGATCGGGGGCATGGGCTTACTGCATAAAAGTGTGCCAGAATTTGCAATAAACGGGCAAGATGGTAAACTCATATTGAGTCAATTCTTATAACCAAGGTTCGATCCCCTACAAATTCTTGTTTCAGATACCTTAGATCTAGGCTGAGGAGTGACTGAAATTTTTCATTTAGTATCCTGACTATTTGTCTCCTTGTATATGGAGTCCAAATTTATAAATATCCTTTAAATTTCTTGTATTGTTTTTCCTCCCAAGATGCTGATATGCCCTCCCATACAGACTAAATTTTACTAGCTAGTTTTAGAACTCACAAAAATATTTAACAATCAGATGATCTGAGGTGATATAGACAGTTCAACCTTAAATTCATTTAAATACTGTAACAGTTCAGAAAGTTGAAAAAGTGGCATGAGAAATGGTGGCCAGACATGTTTTATCATAGCAGAAGCACTACTTTTTTATTTTAGAAAATAAAACAAATTTTCATGTCAGCATGTTTGAAACTTCCACTGAATCAGCTCTGATATGAGTGCCACAAGCCAGCTCAGTGCTGTGGAACTGTAATCCCTGCAATATTTTGCAAGCTCAATGGAAGCAAGCTCTAAAAGGGTGTCCAAGGACACCAGGGCAAGATTTATAAAGAACCCCGAGATTTCAGGGATAATCAGCAGGAGTCCACAAAGATTTGCGGCCAAAGAGGTTTTTTTATAATTTTATTTTTATGTAATGATACAAGAGCATATAGCTTCAGAAATTTTAACTAGGTAATACTTAAAACTATTTAACACTTGCTAAGAGAGGGAGTTAATTATGGAATCTGTTTCTCCTTCATTCGTAATGAATGGTCAAAATTTCTTCTGACTTTGATGGGATGAAACTCACCATCAACACAAAACAGGGAATATATGCTCCCACAAGATCTTTATTCTTAAAGCAAAGCAACGCGAAACAAAACAAAAAAACACCGCCATGTTCAGTGTGCCTAAAAAGAAGCAGGGAGATTAAGTGACTGTTTTCTGTGTGAAAGAAAGAATGCAATGGAAGCAGTACAGTTCTTTAATCCAGTTATATTTCTCTGTTCATATCTTTTGGAATATAATGCCAGAAGAAGCTGTTAAAAATCAACTATGTTTAAAATGATGGTCTTGAAAGACACTAAACATAAGCTTTGAGATCTAAAATATATAAAGGATCAAAAGCTTTTGAATTTTCAAGTGATAAATGTAGTTCATGAAAATCAAACTAAGCCCTTTTGATCAATGCATCCCAAATGCTTTTTTTTTCAGATATTTCATCTAAATATTCACAAAGATTTCTCCTACTTTGCAACAGATGTTTTTGTCATCTTTACCATTTTTGTGAGTAGGTAGCTATTTTCTGTGATGCTCCAGTTTGGACTCTGTAAGAGTTGCAGGAGCTGAGCAGATCTCAGTATCTATATTGATCTTTCTATCTTATGTAGTTACTTAACTGTGCTTACCACTGTGGTATTAGAATTTTGTAAACACTGCTAGTAAACATATTAAAGAATATCTGTATCTTTCCCTACATGCCCAGCCAAGGAACTGCTCTAAAATATTATTTTCTACATTCAATTCTAAATAATAAAAGAGATTTATATTAAAAATGAAGAGTAGGTAAAATTGTTAAGTTCTATTTTTAAAGGAGAATTGTAAAAGATTTGTTTTGTTTTTAATCTCCTCTGGGAGTGAGGACAATTTGCCATGAAAGATGTAGTTTATCAGTGAAAGATCCCAGCTGAACTGACAGTTCATTTTTCTTCAGCTAATTAGCAGTTGTAGGAAGCTATGACTTTAGAAAGTCATATTTTACAGGTAGTTCAGGTACACTTCATGGATGAATTTGAAAGCAAGGACAGAGTCCTTGAATTACAATAGCTAGGCATGACACAGAACTAGGGAGCATGAAATGTAGTAGGTGTAGTAGGTGTGAACTGGGCTAACACAAGTAAATATGAATATTTTTTACCTAAAATATTTGCATATAATCTTATTATCTGTAGAATACATTGCAGAACATTGTATGTGTGATCCTGTACCCACAAGCACACATTACGTTTTTTTGGTTTTTTTTTTCTGACAGGCATAACCAAGAGCAGACACAAACATTATTATGATTATTAAAATAAAGCTATTAGTACACACTTTCAATTATAGATGTATAAAATTAAGCATCTACATTCACAATTTCTTTTTCTGAATTTTTTTTGGAACTATTGAACTATACAGACATAACTAACTATGACATCTTCCCTCATCATACATAGTGCTATACATCAGATAAATTTAAAGTATGGAATCTCTAGAATTAATATTAACAAGTGTTCAAAAATCACTTTGAATCTTTTTTCTAAGATGGTAGTTAAAAAGAGGAGATCCAGTGCAGATTTGGACTATTTTATGAATTATCTTACTTCCTATGAATTATCTTACAAAAGATCTAGATCCTAATCTCCTCTAGAAATCCTCTGAATTCAATGATAAAAAAATTAGACATAAAGCAACATTATCATGATTACAGTCTGTAGATTATACAATCTGTATAATCTGCTTCCCACTTACATTTACTAAGTAGCAACAGCTAATAGTTGTACTGTATCTGGTTCTTATCAGAAGGCAGACAATTGAAATGAAATACAAAGCAAGTGAAAAAATCATTTACTTATATGAATTTGTATATATTATAGTTCATCAAATTTGGATAGGAATTCATAGGAATATGGATATTTAAATAATGATATTTGTATACATCATAGTACAATAGGTCGATAGACTAAAGAGTTCAAAGATATAGATTCATTTTTAAATCTTACATAGCTTCTATTTATGTGTTAATTTTTATCATTTCCACGATTTTTAGGCATGATAAGTTTATGGGAGCGGTTTCCTTCCTATAAACATATGTAGGTATAAAAAGAACAAAGTAAATGGTATTAACATGAACTTGAGCAAGAATAGAGCACAGAGCTTTTGTTTCTTAAAGTCTATTTTTCTATTGTTTATATAAGTTAACAGCAATAGTCATTGCAAAAGTTGCAGTCATGACCAGAAAGAATCTGATTCAACTGCTGCTAGTCTTTTGCAAACATAGAGCTGCTAATTGAAAAATGTGATGAGAAGCACATTGGGCAGAATGGTATAAAAACCATGAAACATCTATACTAGCCTATCTAGCCCATCTAGAAACATCTAGCCCAGAATAACAAAGCATAGCCAGAATATATGAATATATATGAAACATAGCATAGCTTTGTTTCAGATGAACTTAATGAAAACACTGAATAAACAAGAAAGTGGGAGGCAGGATGAAATGATAGTAAAATAAATGAAAGAATATCACAGAATCACAGAATGTTTAAGATTGGAAGGGACCTCTAGAGATCATCTTGTCCAACCTTCCTGTTCAAGCAGGGACACCTAGAGCATGCGGCACAGAGTGGCATCCAAACGGGTTTTGTAGCCCTCCAGAGAAAGGGATTCCACAACCTCCCTGGGCAGCCTGTTCCACTGCTCTGTCACCCTCACAGGAAAGAAGTTCCTCCTCACATGGAGATGGAACTTACTGTGTTGCAGTTTGCACTCATTACCCCTTGTCCTATCATTGGCTACCAATGAGAAGAGATTGGCCCCTTCCTCCCTACATTCCCCCTTCGAGTACTTATACATGTTAATAAGATCCCTTCTCAGCCTTTTCTTCTCCAAGCTAAACAGGCCCAACTCACTCAGTCTCTCCTTGTACAAAAGATGTTCCAGTCCCTTTGTTGCCCTCTGCTGGATCCTCTGTAGAAGCTCCACGTCCCTCTTATACTGGGGAGCCCAGAACTGCACACCGTATTCCAGGTGTGGCCTCACCAGAGCTGAATAAAAGTCCAGGATCACCTCCCTCGACCTGCTGGCAACACTCCTGCTGATGCAGGCCAAGATCTCAATTGGCCTTCATGGGGTTATTCCTCCCCAGGTGCAAGACCTTGCACTTGTCCCTACTGAACCTCACGAGGTTCCTTTCTGCCCAACTCTCCAGCCTGTCCAGGTTCCCCTGAATAGCAGCACAGCCCTCCGGAGTGTCGGCCACTCCATCCAGCTTGGTATCATCTTCAAACTTGCTTGGGGTGCACTCTGTGCCATCATCCAAGTCATTGATGAACAGGTTGACCAGCACCGGGCCCAGTACTAACCCCCTGGGGGAAACCACTGACCACAGGCCTCCAACTGGACTCAGCCCCATTTATGACCACCCTCTGAACTCTGCCATCCAGCCAGTTCTTGATCCGCTTCACTGTGCACTCATCCAGTCCACTCTCCTGGAGCTTCCCTATGAGGATATTATGGGAGATGGTGTCAGAAGCCTTGCTGAAGTCAAGGTAGACAACATGCACGGCTCTCCCCTCGTCTAGCCGGCCAAACTAAATTCTGTATTTAATATCTGAGCTGAAGTCTGAGTACTAGTTTTTGTTGTAGCTATCTGAATTTTCATCTGAAAGTGACTGCCTCCTCTAGGGAAATAAAATGCACTTAAATCTCCTAACAAGTTAGAAAATCTTCATTTTTATAGGGTCCTAATACTACTTAGACATACTCTACCACAAGAAGAGTCACATGACCATTGTAAATATTATAAATCTACAAACATTCTTCTTTTCTATCTGCCACGAATTAAGCAGATGTATTCTGAAGATTTTTATTTCTGTGAAATTTTGTTTTTTGCTTTCACAAGAAAATATTTTCTAGAAATAATTACAATGTTGCCCTAAAAATGGTAAATGATATTACATTTTAAATAAATTTTATGATATAAATATAGCCAAATAGATATGAGAAAATGCAATTACCACACATGGTATATTATTTTATATGTACCTTTATAGGATCTATAAACTGAAGAGCATAACATTTTGGTATGTCGTTTGACACAGTTCTCACTTATACAACTATAAACTGATAGCAACACAAATGATTTACTGTAATTACAAAAATATAAATCAGATAGCATAAGCTAAGTCAGAACTAAGCCTTAAATTCAGTGTCTTCTGGTTTAACTTTCTACCACTCATTAATATCTTCTTTTGTGGCAACATACAGTTTCTCTGCACTGAACGGTGCTGTAGCAATTGTGAGGTGCGTTCAGTTTACCCAAAAAGGATAGCCCAATTTAACATAAGCTAACTGAACATCCTGTAATTTCTTAATAATATCTATTATTACCAGAGTTAAAAATTATGGAATCAAAGAATATGTGTTCAGGTACAATGCTCATAACTGTAGGTCCCTTATTCATTGCTATGATTTTATTGCTATGTTTCAAAATCTTCTTCCAAGTAACCATGTGAACAGTTGTAGACAACATTGTCTTACTGAGCAATGTTTTGGAAATCATAGAATCATTAGGATTGGAAAAGAATTTCATCAAAAGACCTTCTTGATCAAAAGTTCATCAAGTCCAACAACATGCCTGTTAAACCATATCCCTAAGCTCTTTGATAAATCTTGTATGTATATACAAGAAAATGTTATGCGATGAGAAACCTCATGAAGTTCAACAAAGGCAAGTGCAGAGTCCTGCACTTGGGGAGGAATAACCCTGGACACCAGTACAGATTAGGGGTTGACCTGCAGGAGAGTAACCCTGCAGAGAGGGACCTGGGTGTCACGGTGGATGACAAGCTGACTATGAGGCAGCAGTGTGCCCTGATGGCCAAGAAGGCCAATGGGATCCTGGGGTGCATTAAGAAGAGCATCTCCCGCAGGTCAAGAGAGGTGATCGTCCCCCTACACACAGCCCTTGTGAGGCCACATCTGGAGTACTGTGTGCAGTTCTGGGCTCCTCAGTACAAGAGGGATGTGGAGCTGCTGGAGAGAGTCCAGCGCAGGGCTACCAGGATGATCAGGGGCCTGGAACATCTGCCCTATGAGCAAAGGTTGAGGGAGCTGGCCTATTCAGCCTGGAGAAGAGAAGGCTGAGGGGGGAACCTGGTCAGATCAGGGAAGCAGTAAGGAGGAGGGGGCCGGCCTCTTTTCAGTGGTAGACTGTGATAGAACTGGAGGAAATGGCTACAAACTGAAGCATCAGAAGTCCACAGGAATTTAAGAAAACATTTCTTGACTGTGGGGGTGACAAAGCACTGGAACAGGCTGTACAGAGAGGTTGTGGAGTCTCCTTCTTTGGAGATCTTTAAAATCCGCTTGGATGCAGCCCAGTGCTACATGCAGGTGACCCTGCGTGTGCAGGGGGGTTGGGCTAGATGATCTCTGAGGTCCCTTCTGTCCTTGGACATTCTGTGATAACTGCCTTCTCACTTCCCCTGTTTTTCACAGGATATTTGTGATAAATACTGAGTTTCCCAATCTGGGCTTGATCTTCTTCAGGTGTGCTTCATATATCTATGAAGGAGCTGGTATGGACTCAGCTGATGTGACTTGCTCAGAATTGTTTTCCTCCTAGTTTGTATTACCAAGCACAGAGGAAGGTCCTTAGGGTGAAGAGGTAACATGCCACTATTTTGTTTTCATACAAAACAGTTTTAAGAGTTCAGTGGCAAAATGAGCCCAAATTGACCTTTGGAAGCTCAAATTCTTTCTTTGGGAATTATGAAGCTTGATGGAATGAATTTGGAGAGAATACTTGAATTCTTAGTCCCTTTAAAAGAATTAGTCTGCTTAATTGAGGTATCTTAAAAATGCTTGCTGTATAAGTATATTATTCGGCTTCTGTGAATTCTCAAAGGATGTTTGACAACTGAGCTAAAGATATGTATCACAGACATACAACCAGAAAATAAAATAGCAATTTAAACTTATGAATAAAAGCTCATAACAATCTCATTTTCTAACCAATATTTTTTTGGCATAAAGAACTCTATGTATGATATAATGATATGTTCAGAAACAATATAACCTTTTTGATAGAGCATTTTTCCAGAAAAATCTTTTTTTCCTATTCTTGATGTAGTCACAGAGTGCCAAAGTCTAATTAAATCTGATTGAATGTAGATTAATTTAATTGTATAGGGCTTGCAAATACTGTCCTGGATCTAGTCTCTTACCAGGATCTGTTGTCTTCAGTGATGTCAAAACACTTGGCATATTTGATCCGAGTAATTGAAAAAGAAAACAAAAAAGGAGACTTGTAAGCTCATTCTCTAGAAAGAATGTGAAATCTGGATTCTTTTTGGGGAGGAGGATAGTCTCTAAATAAAATCAAGTCTAAAATATTGATTTGTTGAACAACACATCTGCTGAGCTCTGTTCAGTGACACCAGGAAAAATGAAAAAGATAGATATGAGACTTAAATTTATGCATCATTTTTTCATAATCATTGACTCTTTTTGTCAAAAGTGCTGATTTTTAGTGCTATGCTAGTAAGAGCAGTTTGGTCATCGAAACACACACCTCTTTAATAGATTACTTAATAAAATAGCAAATTTCATCACAGTTTCAATTTTTTTAGCTAGTCAGGAAGTAGCTGTAAGCAAGTAACAAACTAAAGTTGGCATGGATGAAATTATATGAAAAATGGTAATGAATGCAGTTATGCAGAAAACTGAAAAAATGAGTTCCCTGAGCAAGTTTGCAGATGACACCATGCTGGGTGGAGTGGCTGACACTCCGGAGGGATGTGCTGCCATCCAGAGGGACCTGGACAGGCTGGAGAGTTGGGCAG
>JAUBOD010000752.1:2215078-2228778 GCA_032353885.1 Nothura maculosa | reverse complement strand
GAACTGCACACAGTACTCTAGGTGCGGCCTCACCAGAGCTGAGGAGAGGGGCAGAATCACCTCCCTCGACCTGCTGGAAACACTCCGCCTGATGCAGGCCAGGATGGCTACAAGGGCACACTGCTGACTCATGGTTAACTTGGTGTCAATCAGGACTCCCAAGTCTCTCTCTGCAGAGCTGCTTTCCAGCAGGTCAGCCCCTAATCAGTACTGGTGCCTGGGGTTGCTCCTCCCCAGGTGCAGGAGCCTACACTTGTTCTTATTGAACTTCATGATTTTCCTTGTGCCCTTTCCAAGTCATTGATGAACAAGTTGAACAGCATCGGGCCCAGTACTGACCCCAAGGGGACACCACTGGCCACAGGCCTCCTACTGGACTCAGCTCCATTCATCAGCACCTTCTGAGCTCTGCCATCCAACCTGTTCTCGATCTACCTAACTGTACACTCATCCAGGCCACACTCCCAGAGCTTCCCTATGAGGATACTATCCTCAGAGGAATATTATGGGAGATGATGTCGAAAGCCTTGCTGAAGTCAAGGTAGACAACATCCACGGTTCTCCCCTCGTCCAGCCGGCCAATGTCCAGCTATTTCCTACTTTAAGCACTTTAATAATATGGTAGCTTCTATTACTGCAAATATACCAGCATTTCCACAGCAGGATATATATCTGTTTACCTTAAAGATAGAAAAAAGTGCATTTGAAATGTATGTATTTTATTTCTTATTGCTATCTATTTCTATATAAAATTTTAGGGACAGAGATAATTTAGCCACTGAGATAATCTTCCTCTCTAAAACTAATACAATATAAAGTTTATCTTTTTAAATAATGATGCTGGTCCTACAGTGACGCAGACAGTTCTTTAAAACCTTGGAACTGGAAACAAGCACACCACAGAATGAACCTTAAAGTAAACAAACGAAACGAAGAAGCTTCATTACTTTTAAATCCTGTTTGCTCATTAGAATTGTAACTTCTTGCCAGCTGGAAGTGATAAGGGTCAAAGAAAAGAACTTGTTCTGCTAATACTTTAATTTTTAGATGTCAGGTTGCCAAATCTACTTCTTATTACAGCCATGGACTCTAGTCCAACAGATAGAACTTGGCATCTGTTACTGTAGTAAAGAATGCCTCTTGTCAAAACTTCTGGAAGCCAGATCAATTTACCAGGGAGCAGTCCATGCCCTTTCCTTGATTTGCTTTGTTTAAACATCCTGTTATATTCATTGCAGGAAAATAATATAGCAAATAACTTCTTTCTGAAATATAATGACAAAATCAGGAGGTTAACAAAGACAGCACTAAGCAGAAGAAGCCTGTTCAATTGATGAGAGGATAAGAATCCCATTTCATAAACAATACTTAGGTATTACGATGTGTTTTTATGTCTTTTGGAAAAAAAAAGAGTCATGGAGTTTTGGAATTTTTTGGATTTTGTTTGTTTGTTTTTTGTTTGTTTGTTTGTTTTGTGTTTTTTTTTCCCCAAGGAAGAAGAAGAAACAAAGAAACAAATAAGAAACAACAGTACAAACTAGCACAACAGATCTATCTTTGGCCAGAGTACATAGGAGCCCAGTATTTCGGCAACTTGATTTTGATACAAGAATTTCAGGGCCATGTCTCTTAATTCTGAACAAGTAGGGCAGATACTTGAATCTTGGTCTCTCACCTCTCAGTCAAGTTTTTTGTTTCCATAATTAAAAAAAAAAAACAAATACTTGAATCTTTTCCCTCTTTTTAAACAAACAGGTAACACTGTGAAAGAAAAGACTGACTTTATATTCTCAATGTTTTGTTCATGTATTACTGGTTTGTTTTTTTTTCTAACTGGGAAATTGATATTGCTCTGTAAAGACGAGAACAAAGGAAGACTAACCTTAACTTCAATATTTGTCACTTTATCTGTTATATATTGCCACTTTCATCCGTTTTTCCTTTTTTGGCCTTTTGCGAGAGGGAGTATTGAACAATGGGTGCACATTGCCATAACTGTCATAAATTGCCCTGTGTTTCTCCCTACTGAAGATTAAATCACAGTCTCTGTGCTAGATCCATTCCCATTACAGCTGATTTGTTTCCTATGTAGGCTGTAAATATATAACTACAAAGACGAATACAGGGGCTACTTCAGTATTATCTGCTTTACCAACTCCTCTTCCAAGGCACAGGATGACAATGGGTAAAGATGCATGGCAAATATTCTGTCAGATAAGGTAACACTGCACTGCCAGAATAACCATTTGGTTTGGAAACACTTAGATACAGAATAATGCACCAGGAGACAAGCATTCATCTATAAGCCAAGAAAATCAGAATCAAGGAAAAAGTTAAGGCTATTTCTGCTCGTTTGGCACAGCACACATTATCTGGCCTGACAGAATAGCTCTTCTCTCCATAAGAAATATATTGCTCCTAGTTTTGCAGACATTTTTCTTTTTCTATTCACTTGGCATCTTCTTTCTATTTATGATTTTTTTTCAGATCTTAATTACAACCATACTATTATTATTACTGTTGTTATTATTAATACAACTATTTGACATAGCACATGATGACAGAAAACATCTGTTGATCCCAAGTAGATTTAGTGAAGATCAGTTTGAAGTAAGTCTAATGCTCTCTTGCAATGTCCCTACAGTTATGTGACTTCCCTCTCTCATTCCTTGGGAGAATGTGGTTTTTACTATGATAGTTCATTGCTTCATTGGCTGTTCATTGCTTTGATGAGCTAAAAAGGTCTTCATTTAGAATGCATATTCAAATACAACATGCATTTCATCTATGAATTGTACATAATGAATAATTAATAGACATTAAAAGACAAAAAAAGAAAAAAAGGAAAAAGAAAAAAGGAAAAAGGAAAAAGAAAAGAGAAAAAAGAAAAAGGAAAAAGGGAAAGGAAAAAGAATCTTGAGAGAGTTTTTAAATTTTATTCCTCTATTTTATAGGAAAAGGAAACATTCCTTATTATACAAGTTGCCATGGCGGAAAAAAAAATAGGAAAAAAAATAGGGAAAGTTTAAAGCAAAAAAAAAGCACATCTTTCATTGTAAATTCATTTATAAAAATGTCAATGTTGTTAGTGCCTATGAAAGTAATTATATTGCAGTTAGACATGGGATAAGCTAACCTGAAATACAGGTATTTCTTGTCTCTCCCAAACTATCTATCTAGGCTTTCCAGTCCTGGCATGCCCTCTATATTACTGTTCCATACATCTTAGGAACAGGATCTGACAACTTAGATGGAAATACAACATACATCTTATTCCAAACATCTACTATGTCATATATCAAATTTCTCTAAAAAGGGAAGTCAGCCAAGGTACTATGTGTTGTCCAACTTTCTGAGAACAAAACTTGGAAACAGAAGTTATTGAAGGCAGAGAGAGAGAGGAGGAGAGAAAACTTTACTACTTTATCTATTGAGAAGGGAGTACAAACTCTGCAGTAAGCTTTAGGAATGCTTTCACTTTAAATCAAAATATTTTTTGATCTTAAATATGGTGTTCTGGGTGTAAACTTGCACAGTTATTTCTACTCATTTAGGAGGATATGGTTGGGAATTTCAGGTTGAGTTGTATCTTAGATGATAACTGCAACAATGAAATAAGAGCTTTAAAGAACCTTAATATAGAAATGATATCTATATTAATATATAAATACTAATATATTAATATAGAAATTATATAAAATCAAAATATTTCAGACAAAATACTTCAATAAACTCAGTTAATTTAACCATAATTGTAATAAAGGGTTTCTCTGAGTATACAAAACTGAAAGAAATTATAGAATACAGTAAAAGTGCAATCAGATTAGTTCATCTGATGAGTTAATGAAGATTAATTCAGTATATATCTCAACCATAATAGGGGAAAAAAGACAACAAGAATGATTGCAAACACTTAGTATAAACTCTGAAAAACAAAATTATATGAGGCTCAAAGTGAGATGTAAGAACAACCAGAAGTCCAGTGGTAGCTAGAGTTGGACTGATATGCCTCTCAATGGAGAAGAAAAGATATTGTCAGTTATATTAACTCATTTTAAACATATTTTTTTCATATAGAAAGTTAACTGAACTCAGGCAGTTATCACAATTAGTATCAATGGCAGGGAGACAAGACTTCAGTGTGATAGCAGCAAGACAGGTTAGAGAGATTAGTTAGATAAATTCAATGTAATCACATTAACTAGGCCTTGGGGATTTCATTTTAGGACATTTAAGCATCTGGTTGATGAAATCTCAGTTTGTCAGTGATCATCTTAAAAAATTAAGGAGGGCAGATGAATTTCCAGATGACTGGAAAAAAGAGAGTATAATGAATGTCTTTATAAAGAAGATTTGGAGATCTATAGAGATTCACACTGTTAATGTAGAATTCTGAATTAAATACTAGGTCAATTAGAACAAAAGAAGTACTTGTAAATAGCTAGAATGCAAGATGGAATTCAGAATTATAAAATATAGATTTTTTAATACCAAGGCTGAAGAAATAATCATTTTATCAGTGAGTAACTGTAAGTAGGAAAAATAACTATAAATATGTATAATATGTATTGGCCTTGGTAGTGTAACACTTTCTGACATGTACATACTCAAACTAAGGAAATTTAGTATGTCTGAACAAATTTTTGGAATATAATGTGCCTGGAAATTGTCTAGAAATGTATATTCTAGCATTAGATGCCCATGATTAGGTATTGAAAATGGAAATCTATGCCAAGTGGTGTTCTTCAGGTTCCTTCCTTACTGTTCATCATGACCATGAAGTAAAAGAAATGATATTAAAAAATGGCAGAGGAAGCAAAAATGAAAATGACCAAAAGGGTAGATGTGAATGATCTTGAGAAACTGAAGTTATTGTTGTTGGGGAAATACATGTATGTGTATATACATATAAAGAAGACGTTATTTAATAAAAGAGATGCAAGATACTGAACATAGGAAATAAAACTAAACAGATACAAGACAGTGAAAAATAAACTAGATAGATAGAGTACAATTGTTAGAGTAAATCTCAGTCTTGTAAAAAAGTCAACAAATGAAATGGTAATGCAAAATTAATTCCATAATGGATTATATAAACAAGAGTGCAGTATGAAAGAAACATTAAAATACTCCTTCCACTTTGTTCAGTGCTACTAAGGCTCAACTGGCAAGATACAGAAAGTTGTGCAAACTAAGCAAAACTCACCAGGGATTAACAAGCAGAATCAAAGCATATCATTAGACTAAAGCCTGAATGAACTGGAACTGTCTACCTGAAAGAAGATCAAGGAAAACTATGAAAACTCTTCTTAAATATTTTAAAGATTTCTGCAAATACAACAGAAGTAGTTGTAGAAGTAGAAGTAGTAGTTGTAGAAGTAGTAGTTGTAGAAGTAGTCTTCATTAACTCATCACACATCAAAATACTGCATGATGGAAGGGGCTTAAAATTCTATATAAGACCAATCTCAAATCTATAAAAAGCTATGAAATTGTACTTCTTACATTTACAGAAAATTTCTTTTTTTTTTCTGGTAAATTTATCTTATGAAGAATGTGCAAGATATTCATCAATTCATTTCAAAATTGAGTTCCTCAGTCAAAAAGTGATATATTTCTCAAGCGAACATCTAAATATTTCTTTGTTTCATAATTCCAAGACTTGTCTCAAGGACGTTCTAAACACTGTGATCTTAATTCAGGAAAGTATTTATGCGCAATTCAATAATGTGTCCATTCTTAAACATGAGAAGGATAGTGACTTAAATGCTTAAGGAAAATAAAAAGAAAATAAGAAAATAAAAAAAAATATGTGTATGTGCTTTCTTGAATAAACCTAAAGACATAGCATCTCAAAAATTAGTCTTCTCCGCAGATTGTCTTTTTTTAGAGTCTGGAAGGCTTGTTGGAATAAGCTCATAACAACTGAAGCTTAATTAATAATTCATATTTTTGTTGACACTAAAAATATTCTCAGTAGAAACAACCCAAAGACTAACCTTAGTTTATGGAAGTAAGAATTCTTAGGCTTCTGTGCTCCATAGGGAGAGATTTCTCAAGGAACAACTCTTAGTATATTAGTTGGCTATCCTGAATCACTTTTAAATAACAATTTCTTCTCTCTCCATATTCTGGGAGTTCAACTTTTATAGACTTATGGACTTACCCTCTTCTGAGCCTATGTGCCTGCAGCTACTTGAAGCAATTGTTAAACTTTGCAACTGATAACATAGAAATAAATATGAGTTTTCTGGTCATTTTTACTACATTTTTAGATATGAGATGAAATATAATTAATTACATTTTATTCCCTTTTAATCTAAAACTGTCCAAAGTGCTTAAGATATCAGACAACTTTGCATGCTATTTACTTCTGTCACCTCCCTACTCTACATTCTAGCCAATGCTACATGTTTAAGATTCAGGTCCCAGGAACAGCTGGACTATACAAGCTCTCTATAATGGTTGAAAATGAGTAAATAGAAATGATAAAACTCTTCTGAGCAGTATGCTTAGAAAATTTTGCTTAAATAGTCATTTGCTTACCTAGTTACATTCTTTTTTTGTTTTGTTCATTCTCAGCAGTTACTAGCAAATTTACAGGCTCTAATCTGAAAGCCAGTAATTGCATCTTGACCCTCAAAAGGGGATTATTCAGATTATTCATCGTAAAACAAGCAAACAAAAGAAAGAAAGAAAAAAAAAAACAAAAAAAACTCAGGTGCTCATCCAAAAATGGAGGTAGGAAAAATCATTAGTCATTTTAAAAAATCTTGATGGAAATCTTATCTGAGTAATGCAGAAGATTGAATAATACAGAAGATATGAGAGATGTTGTGACGTAAAGTTCCTCCATTCTAAATACTTATATTTTCGCTATCAGCAGAATCCCCATGAGTTGCAAGACTGTCCTCAGAATGAATAAAACCTCACTTGAATGAATGTTTATTTCTAGGGAAGGACTAGAGGAATAAAAATTGTATATTAATGAAAAAAATGATGAATAGAGAGGAATGATATATTGTATTTTCTTTTTGAAATCATGCCAGCTATGCTTTGAACAACAGGCTAGAGATGCATCATCAGCTATTGACCTGTTCTTCAGGGAACGTGCCCTTGAGAAGACAATAATTCTGATTTTTTTTTTACTCATATAGCACTATTTGATAACTGAAGGAAGTCTGAAAAACATTTTGTCAGAAACAGTGTCTTTTCATTCCTGAATGATTATTCAAGATCTTACAAGATTTGTCAGAGACATTTCTGGGATTTTTTAGCTACACAATGGGAGACCAAAAAATACAAAATAAAAAAATAATGAGCTGTCGGCAACAGTTTCATTTCAGTAAATGAAACTCATTTTTTTCACACTATTCAAGTGTCGAAGAATGGAAGATCAAAAGGGAATGATGTAACCAAGCAGACTACTAGCTCCTCTGTTATTTTATTATCCTTTTCCATTGCTGATGAGTACTTAATAATTTAAATATGGGCAATTTCACATAAGTAAATTAATAATGAGGTACAGAGAGGAAATTACTATTTCTTATCAACTTGCACATTGAAGTGATTATATAGCAGCTTTCATTCAAAAGATTCTGGGAGTTTTCACCCAAAGTTTTCAAAGAATTCAAAATTTCTAAAAAAAAAAGGTATTTTCCATTGAATACAGGAAGAAAGCTCAAAACATATCCTGTTTCATACTAAAATTATGTGAATATTCACACAAAAAAAATGGCAGCAACCTATGTAAATTTGCCATATAAGAAAAAGGATTCTACTTGCTGAGTATTGCATAACAGGATTTGGAGGGTATGCAGAGTATACTTCCTTGAACATTTTTGCTAAAGCAGTTTATTGCAAAACTTATTGGCTGCTTGAACAAGCCTATTTGCTAATAATTATCCCAATGTTTCTCTTTCTCCAGAAGGTGACTGTAGGCTCCAATTACTACTGTGTCTCCATTACTAAACACATCAGGGGCAGAGGCAGCTGTCTGTCCCTGAGGCCAAGTGTCATCACCAGAACACTAGAAGTACATTTTTCCCCAGGGCTCCAATGAGCCCTGCATAACAGCACTCTAACTTGAGAATGAAAAAAAAAATGTCCCTCCATACCATCACCTCAGTTCAAAAAGTCTGAAATAATGTAAAGGATATTTTCATGAAATAAAAATAATAATGTTGAATGAGCTTGCATCAGACATGACCGCATGTGTGGATCTTTGAGGGTACCAAACTTTGACATGATAGCATTGGATATTGCATAAGCACATGGGGTGCAGAAATGTCTATTTACTATTTTTGGAAATACTCAATGGCAGGATGATCAGACAGTGCCTGGTCACCATCACTGAAAATTCCAAGAATGGTTGGAACAATATTTGGGAACGCACTATAAAATTAAGTATTACTGACTTTAGTTGTAAAGATGAATGGTAAGGAATTAAGTATATTTTCTGGTTCACAATGCAAAAATGTTTTGTTGATTACTGTTACTGTTTACTGGGAATACAGTAATAATGAATGGCTTTTACAGGCATAAGATTCTAAATTTTATGAGTTATTTTAGGTTAAAAGTCTGTTAGACCAAGCTACAAAGAAAGAGTAATGGCAAATATACTAATGTTTTGAGTAAAAAGTTTTTACATTTAGTTGTTAGGATTCCTTTACTTTTCTCAGTCAGGTTCCTTAAAATTCTTGAATCCTTAAAAAGTCTTGAATTCACAAATGAAAGTCAAGAAAATATCTCTCTACCAGGAGAAAGCTTATTATAGCTATCATAAAGGAATATAGCAGAAATATGCACCTTTTTTGGTCATTGAAGAAAAATCTGGAAGCCTTGCATATCAAATTTAACATATACAATGTCTTGCTGTTTATTTTTAGATGCATTTCAAGTAAATTGCATCTCCTAGACTAATCAATTCATTCTTTAATGAGACAATTGCCCCAGTAGACGAGGAAAGAGCAGCTGATGTTCCTTATCTTGACTTAGAGAGGTCTTCCAGAGAATACTCACCGTAACACTATGGGGGTGGGGATGAGTGACAAAATGCACTTCACTCGTATGAAGGATATAATAATAGGATTTATTGATATGGACAATGATTTCATGAAATCCTATGGCAAGGTCACTTATTATGCACTGCATGGAGGTTCAAGATAACACACGATTATCTTAGACACCCTCCTATTGAGTCACAAAGTTCAGAGTGGACTCCCTTCTTTTCCAAGCTCCTTCTGAGCAGTGGGTGTGGCTGGATCCAATCCTAGTCTGAGACCTGGACAACAGTTTAATGGTTTCTGTTCAAAGTTACAAAGTAAAGTTTAAAGAAAGCACACTATATTCACTTACCATGAATCTGTTGTGGAAAGGCATCTCTCAACCTCAAGGAGCAACCTTGAGAGGCATCCCTGCTCAAGGGGAGATCCTGATGTGCAGCCCACTGTCACTTCAGGAGAACTCAGGAGAGTCAAGGGCTTGGGCTGTCCCCGTATTTATAGGATAAGATGATTGACTTACGGTCATTCTTTCATTTCAGAAGACCATTGGCTATTGTATTAGCCTTATCTCTCCATTGGGATGCAGCCTTCAGGACTCATATATTGACATCTGAGTGGAAGAAGAAATTAGGAAGGTGCCTACCAGGATTAGATAAATTTTTAGCATATCTGTCACAATACGGTTATAGAAAGATAAATTGAATGCCTATTTTCAGTGAAATTTCTGTAGATGCTGAACTGTAAATCATATTTAGCACCTTACAGAGTAAGACTGCCATTTACAGTGATCTTGATAGGTTGTAAGCATGGATGGCAGAAGCTTCATAAAACTGAAAAAATACAAATGTTAAGGTCTTGGACAAAACAGTCTCATATGACAATACTGCTTGAGGAACAACTTGCTAGAAAGGAGCTTTGCAGAATGAAAAATGTCCTTATAGACAATGTGCTGAACATGAAGAGAGAGTAAACCCTTGTAACTGTGAAGGCCACTACATAATAAGCTACATTAATAACAGGGTAACCAGTCGCCTGAGGAAGCAATCATTCTCCTGAATACTTTTAATTCTGCATCTGGATTAGGAAGAAGAGAGAATGAATAAGTTTAAGAAGAAATTGAGTGACTTGTTCTCTCTGGAGAAGGTTGAGAGGGAATCTGATTAACATGTATAAGTACATGAAGGGTGAATGTAGAGAGGAAGCTCTTCTCAGTGGTGTCCAGTTATAGGACAAGGGGCAATAGGTGTAAGTTGAAACACAGGAGGTTCCATCTTCATGTGAAGAACTTCTTTACTATGAGTGACACAGCCCTGCAACAGCCTGCCCAAAGAGGTTGTGCAGCCTCCTTCTCTGGAGGTCTTCTAAACCCATGTGGATACCACCCTGTGCCACATGCTCATGCTGGAGCAGGGAGTTTGGACTAGATGACCTCTAGAGGTCCTTCCTAACATTAACCATTCTGTAATTCTGTGGTTCTGTATACTTTCTTCCAGTCTGAGCTGCCGAACATGAGAAAGACACTGACATTTTGTAATGAGTCCAGCAAAGAGTCACTAAAATGAACAGATATTTGGAACATTTAACATACAAGGGGATACTGTAAGAGCAGGATTTGCACAGTCTGTAAAAAAAAAAAAGAAGGATAAGGACAAGCCCAATTACAATACTCAGTTACTATCAGCAGGGACTAAGCAAGATGGAGCCAGATTCGTCTCAGAAGTATATAGCGAAAGGAAAATACAACAGAAGTTATCAGTCCCACAACCTTTCAAAAAACTCTGTTGTATTGTTTATCCATCTTCACAAGGGGGAAAATGTCAGAGTAAAGTCTAAGACAATTAAAACCGGATATGATTTTGAGGATGGGATTAAATTTGAGTTTGTTCCTGCTTGGTGAGGCAGATTGGATCAGATGAATTTGAGAGTTCCCTTCTAACCTATGCTATTACTTATTTCTATGATTTTATGACTTTGTATTGCATGGAATCCTGGATGGAAAAGCTGCCAGACACCTGAGAGAAAGCTCTTATGAAATAGCGAATTTAGAGATTTTACTATCCTGGTTCTTCAGGAAGAGTAGCTCTTTAGGAGGGATGTCCCAGATACACAAGACTCATGGGAAATATATAAGACTTTCATTTGTCACCAAAGAAAAATAAATAATCAGAACAAGCTGTGCACTGATCCTCAAGCAAGGATCCTTGAACAAGGTCCTCAAGCTTGTGCTTTTTGTCTTTAACTACATGTGAGGACAGCTAGAAAATATATTTTTCAACTAGAAAACATAGATTCAAATACTGAAAAATGTATAGAAGATCTCTATCATTCCCAGATGATTTAAATACAAGACTTCAAGTAGAATTTCTGAGTTGTTTCTAGTTCAAATTTAAGTCATTGAATACTATGTGATTAAATTCCCAATTCAACACACATTTTTTTTAATTCAATGTAAAAGCAAGAAGAAAAGACAATATAAATTAAAAAATAGGTAATTTCTGCAGTAGCTCTGTTTTCCCCTTGAGAGAGGGCAACTAAGTTATTTAGTGCTATTGGTTCTCTAAGACAGAAAGAATCTCTTTGTTAACTGTTTTTCCACAAAACATGACCTTCAGATTTGCATTGTCTAGATACTGACTGCTTGATCTTGACATACTTGTCTAAAACAAGCTAGGCAATATACAAGCCGTATATTGACTAGAAGGGATGGTCAACCCTTGGTTTGTTTCGCTAAGTAAAAGAAAATAATAATTAAAAAAAGTTTCTTTTTTTTCTTAGATATTCATTGGACATCATTTTTCTTAGTATCATCAAGGTAATTTCCTTCATTTGAAAAGTTTATAATTAAAATGAATTTCATTAATGATTGATAAGGTCATCCTAATGCATTTATGTTTATAAGCTAAAAGTAAGAAAGTAACCAGAATTAGCTCTTATTCTTTATGGCTAATTATGACCAAAACAATGCATCTTTTACTACTCTCTGCTGGAAATAACTGAACTCACTTAGATGAAAGATTCTGAGATGGTTAGCCTGTAGGAAATATTCACCATCAAAAACATCAACCAAATGGTTAGAGACTGATACAGCTACAAGCAGTTGTGCTAATGGTTAGGTTCTAAAACAGACTTTTAGATGTGATGGAGTGGAAAAAAGATCTAAATATTTTTGGGAATATCTGGGGAAAAAAAAAGAGAATTATAAAGTTTTTATGCAGTCTTCTGGAAAAACTATGGTCTACTTCTCAAAAGCCACTAAGATTTGGCCAGATTTCTGAGAAAGGATATTGTTACATAAAGTATTTGGCAACCACGAACACAAGTGACAATTACCAACTCCCTTCACAACCAGTATAAAATACCAGTGTTTTCATCTGAATACACAGTGCTATAAGAGAATACTTAGATGAAATTAAAAAAAAACCCTCTATATATGTAAATATATATCTATACAGACATATAGATCTGTAGATCTATACAGATATATAGATCTGTAGATAATATATATCTGTAGATAAGTAGATATATAGATCTACAAATCTATCTATACTTAGAAGTCTGCCAAAACTAATGTCATGGCCTGTCACTTTATTTTTAAAACACATTGAGCAGCAGATAGACCCTATTTGGTTTCTATTATTCTATACACTTTGAAAGATGATCAATCTTTGGATCACATTATTTGACATCATAAGCTTTGGGTCGCATTATTTGACATCATAAGCATCTATGTATTATTAATAACACTAACAAAATCTCAGAAGTTCATTCCTGAAACTGGTCATTTGTTATATTTTGCATCCTGAATTCTTTGCAACAACTGCAAAACAACATTTCAAATTAAGTTTTTATTGCAAAGTATATTAAACAATTAACACTATTAAAAATACTAACACAATATTAATAGAATAAAACTTCTTCCTAGGTCTTTTCACAGCAAACTATAAAGCATCTTAGATATTAAATCACAATAGAAATATTCTGTCATTTTGGGCTCTCTTACTTTATTGTAAGATTGAGGTAAATAAATACAAAAATATAAATGTCATCCTATTTCAAACTAGGAACAAAAAGATATATGCAAATTACAAGACAATACAAAAGATATCCTATGAAAAAAGTTGTCTTTTTTTAGCTTTTGAAAGGAAGAAAAAATTTTAACCTAATATTTAAGAATTACTAGGAAATAATATTGTTGATTTTTGTTGTTTCTTTTGATTAAGTATGAACATACTAACCTAGAACATAATTAAAGAGAATGATTGAAACTTGGAGTTGTTTGTCTTGAAATTACAAAATTAATATTACTTCCTATTCAAAATTAGTACAATTACCACTGCACATTATCACCATACTTTAAATTTATTTCCTTCCATTCTCAAGAAATATTTAGAAAGAATTAGTTTTATGTTTTTTTGTAACAGCATTTCCTTTTCGCCTTTGTTAACATCCTGCTATTGGGGTGCGATGACTAGCTGTCTGGACGAAGGGAGAGCTGTGGATGTTGTCTACCTTGACTTCAGCAAGACTTTCGACACCGTCTCCCATACTATCCTCACACGGAAGCTCCGAGAGAGTGGACTAGACAAGTACATGATGCAGTGGATCAAGAACTGGCTGAATGGCAGAGCTCAGAGGGTGGTGATAAATGGGGCCGAGTCCAGTTGGAGGCCTGTGGCCAGTGGTGTCCCCCAGGGG
>JAUBOD010000752.1:2185982-2214978 GCA_032353885.1 Nothura maculosa | reverse complement strand
ACAGGAGGTTCCACCTGCAGGTGAGGGGGAACTTCTTTCCAGTGAGGGTGACAGAGCAGTGGAACAGGCTGCCCAGGAAGGTTATGGAGTCTCCTTCTCTGGAGGTCTTCAAAACCTGCCTAGATGCCACCCTGTGCCACATGCTCTAGATGTGCCTGCTTGAGCGGAAAGATTGGACCAGGTGATCTCTAGAGGTCCCTTCCAACCTTGTAGATTCTGTGATTCTGTGTGATTCTGCTATTCTTTCATGCCTAAGCCTGGGAAGAGTCCAACTACAATGAACTCAGTTAGGTAAATGTCTGGTTTAACTGTTGACATTGCAATTACTGACCCACATCAATCCTGGCCAGCATATGAGCAACATCATTGACAAGGTACAAGACACTCTTTCTCTATCATGAAAAAATTTCAGCTGCCTCTTTTTACACATTTTCAAGAGCAGCTAATAGTTCTATTTTGATATTTTTCCGTTATAACTCTTGTTGTACCTTTTCATTATCAATCTTTGCAATGTATCTTCTTACAGTTAGCATTTAACAATATTTCCGTTTGATTTTTTGCCCTTCTACCTAATGGAGTTTGCTTTCATGTAACTAACTATTAACCAAGACTATTCGGTTGTCATAGGCAAATGTCTCTGGGTTGTTTTTCTTTTGAATAACAACTTCAAAAGCAAAATTAAAGGTTGGCATCTGGGATTTTTCTATTATTTTAGAGAGAAATAATAACTCAAATTAGGTATTCTGGGAAAGGATCTTAGACATTATTAAAACATTAACTGCTCCATGATCTGTTTTTCATAATAAGAGTCTTCTTGCTATTCTTCCTAAGATCTCATGTGTGGCAGTGCCATTAAAAAGATGCCGTCACCTGAAATTCCTGATTTAAAAACTCAGCAAAATCTCAGATTGGGAAAAATGAATCAGTGCAGAGGCTTCGCATCAACAAATTGTAGCTCTTTGACAAAGATGGATATTTACTGAAATAGTGCTGAATTTCTGAGGTTTTGTTTGCATCAATATATATACCTATTTTATTAAAGAATTTCATTTTAAGTAAAAACAAATAAAGCCATAAAACTTGAATTATGATATCGACTACTCTTAGCAAACCTGAATTCTTCAAGTTCAAGTCAAGAGCTTATGAGGAGAATTTAGAAAACTCGAATTGATATGTGCTTGTAAAATAAACTTCCGCTTCCTAAATATTTAGTCAGAATCAGATAGAAATATATTCTGTAGTCTCCTGTATTGCACAAAACAGACAAAATAGATTCATTAATTATTGCATCATGTCCTTAATTTCTGATACAATGATGCTACTCTGCTTAAGAAGAGAACTAATCTTCAACCAATTCCAGTTTAAAAACTTCACAGACTTCACACAATGAAAAGTCCTTTATTTGTCTAGCTAAGTCTTCTAAAGGTTTATTATATTCTTTGTTAAAAATGTACATTATATTTCTTAGCTGAAATATTTGTTTATCTTCAGTTTCTTCTTGTTCATTATTTTGTGCTGTAGTATATGTTCAAGTACAAATTAACATTCACTTTATTTTCTGCATCACTTTTATATTTAGCTTACATTACATTACAAAGCTTATATCACATTTATGATTATTTTTGACATCATCTGAAATATCAGGTCAATAATGCCTTGTTAATAAAGTATCTGAGAGGCCACATTTGTAATTGTGAACATCAACTATTTTTTTTTATATCTACAGAGTAATATCTTACTAGTAATGAATTTTGAATTTATGTTGTGTATAGAAAGATTAAATTATTACTTCACTCATTCTTTCTTTGTTCATCTATTGAAATAGTCTATTGTTATGATTGAGAAACTCAAAATCTTTCTAAGCATTACAGAATGTATCATAAGTTTACTAATGAATAAAAAATGTATTGCAGGCCAGTGCATTTCCCTTAGTTTGTAAACTAAAACTAACAAGTTCTTAGACATTCTATGCTTCCTTTTTTAACAAATTTTAAGACAAACATATCATTTTGATTAAATTGATGATGCTTAGAAACTGACTTAAAAGAAGTGAATTAGTGCAATGTAAAATAAAATTTAGATAGTCCTGTCATACAACAAAATAAATGTTTCCAAAACATTCAGAGAACTCTTGATTTTCAGTATAATAAAAGAGTCTTTCCTATATTTCAAATGAGGAATGTATCTCTATCTTTACATGGGATTTAATGTTATTCTCTAATACTATTTTATTTCAAAATATTTTAAGTTTTAGAATATTATTCCTTGTCACATATGAGACCGAACTATATTGCACTGCTACGTGTGTTCACACAGGAACACATCTATAGTGATAGTCTACAACACATTTACGGGACTGTTGCAAGAAGTCCACATCCTATATTTACAAGGCCCTATATTCCACTCTTTCCTTTTTCTGTCACAGAATAAGAATGCAGAAGACCATGAAGACCATGATCTGTAGTTGTAGTCTAGAATAGAAGGCAAAGGGGAAAGGGCAAAGCAGTTTGAAACCTTCAAACTGCTATTGTCTGTGAAAAAGATGTAGCTAGAAGGAAAATCAAAAATGAAACTAATAAACAAATGCTTCCTACAAACAGTAATTAGGGGTGATTAATTACATCCAAACAATGAAGCATAACTGTTATAATTTCTCTTCTTTTTATATAAATTGTATTTTTTGAGACATTTAAAAACAAAAACTTCAAAATAAACTTCAATCTTTGCTTTGTCACACATAATGTAGCTTATCAAATTCATATATAAAAAAAAAAAAGATCCAGATCCACATGCTCCATTTTTTAAGTAATAGCTTGGCTTAAAAACATGATACTGCACAGTTTGTATTATTATTTGATCCATAAAAAGTATTTAAAATTTCAAATTTACTGTAATTTCAATTAACATGCTAAAGAGGCTTGACATAAACAATGACTGAAGATACAGATATTAGCTAATAGAGAAAAAATATTTTTCTTTGCATGTATTAAGATCTATTTGGTAACTTTCATATTAACCCTTACAATTTCAGGCTGTAATATTTTTTTTTTCCTCAGGTCTTTTCCTTGGAGCGAGGTGAATTGACTAAAGCATGGAAATCAACAGCAACTCTTTTCCGAACACAGCACTGGCTACAGTTCAGGAACATTTTCTTGTTTGCTTTCTGAAGGTTGAAAGACTGTACTCACCATGATATATGTCTTTCAGAGCCTATTACAAAAGCACATCTAGGTTCTGTGTCTTCCTTCATGCTAAGATCTAAACAGTTTACAGGCATCGCCTAATTCCTTACCAGTACCAGACCAAGAAGACAGATAATTTTTAAAGAGTATTGGATACTATCACTGTAAAATTATTTCTAAAACATACATTAGGAATCTGATCAAGTGTATCTTTCTACCATATATTTCCTGTTCCTCTTTCTTTCTAGAGTAAATGATTGTGTTACATTTTCACATCCCTAAAAAATAAATTCAGTCTGCTACAAATAGTGTATTTTATTAAGTACTTCTACTAATGAAAAACATTTAAACTATCTTTGAGAAGAAAATTTTAAAAAAGACGTTATTTTAATCGTGAATAATAATAAATGTAAATCATGGTTAGCATAGGTCATCTCAATGAATCCACCATAGAAGAAAACCAAATGCTAGACTGGATATAAATATATCAGTTCAAGACATCCTTGGTCCTCATAGACAACTCAAATTTATTTGAGCTCAAACATGATTCAAAATGAGTGGAGATAGGAAACTCAACTTTAAAAATGATTATTCTCCAAGAAAAACAGAGAAGTATGATATCCACAGTAAAGCAAAAGAATGTTGGGAAATGGAAGAAGGGTTCATTTTCTGGTCTCTTCCCTAACATAGTCTCACAGCACCGTAATCCACTGTATATATATATTTATATTTATGTTTATACCGACGCACATGCACACACACACACACATACACACACACCCACACCCACTATTTTTTAGCTATGGCTTCTTCTGTATGTAAACTCCCTACCAATACACTTCAATATATGTTTGCATTTTCCTTGTACCCCAGCATCACCTGATTAATTCTTCTTTTTAGAGCTGTTCTGTAAATTATTGTTTGTATTATTTCTGGATCTCTCAAAATTGACCTTTTTATTGTTAGCCTAATATTTTACACTGCTACATAATATTGTTCATAAACAGTATCACCAATACTGAGACCTTGAAATAGATGCTTCCCTCGTTGCTGTATAGAATTTTCAGATTATTTGTGCAGAACAAGTGTTCTTTGTGGATAAACTTGCATTCACAGAAGTGAAATGTTTGTCTGCATGTAAATCTCATAGTGAGCTACTTTATACTTGGACTGTTGAAAATGTCTTTAATCTCTGATTTGATCAAATAGTCAATCCGTTTTCTTAACTGAGAGCAGAAAGGAATGAGAAGCAGAAGTTCGAGGTTCTCTTTTTGTCCTTGGCACTGACTTACTTGTTGCCTCAGGCTGTCACTTATTCTCTTCAATATTCACTATTCCTCTTTGCAAAGGGAGAATGAGAACTTAATCAAAATAACTTCATTAACATTTGACTATGACCTAATAAACAACTGTAAATCATTTCTACAACCTCAGATAAAGAAAAGGCTAAAAGGATCCTTTCTCTTTTAAACCAGAAAAACATTTCTAATAATAAAAGTCCATCTCAGTGAATATGTAAAAGATGCATCTCCTTTTTTTTTGCACCTGAGGCACTGTTACCATCTTGTCATACATTAATTCTCTCAGAAGATCTTTCAGGACTGTTAACCTGCAGATACTCTTTGAGTCAAGCCACCATTGAAAAGATACAGAATAGTGCATAAGTTAAGATATCAATGAAATGCAGAAAATATCTTAAAGGAGGATAGTAATATAAATGGTTCTTTTCCACATTCATTTTTATCTTTGAAGTGCAGAATATCTGCATTTGGTCACAAGAGTATAAAAGTGGACTCATATTTTGGACAGTTTTTACTTTAAAACATATGTCACAATGTGAAGACTATCCAAAATCAATGTTCACATTATTGAGACTAGCCCTAAATAATAGAAGGCTAACTGCCTAAAAAACAAACAAACAAACACATAATAGTCATGATAGAGCTCAAAAGCTCTGGACTACATCTGTCCTTCTATAATTGGTTTAGAATTCTGTGAGAAAGAACCAGAGAAGCACAGATGGACTCTTAACAGCTTTACATAATACATGTAGGGAAGAAAGCCAGAAGATAATAATAACACAAGTCTCAACAGTGAGTTGGCCTGTGGGCAGCATGAACAGCAATGTCATTGGATTTTTTTACTGACCTTCTAGACCATAAAAAGCAATAAATAGGAAAAACCATAAACCCTCAGAGACAATATATTCAAAAGCATGCTGAAAGCTGAGCCCAAAGTGAAGCCACAGTGTGTAAAACAAGCTTTCACAGCCAGGAGATGGACACCTGGACCAGCTGCTGTGAGCATTTTGTTCTCTGGAACCAGGTGTTGGTTCCAGAAAAACTAGAGATCTTGGCTGGTGTGAATATGCTATGTTCAAAATGTGTACATGCGTGTATGTGCATGGATGTTCTGGTTGTCATTATGTGCATGCAATTTAGTAAATAAATCCTAGATGATATGTCAAGGAGTGATGTGGTTCTGCTCTTGGGTCTGGCTTACCACTAAAACCCTCCATGCTAAACATAATCTTTGAATTATTTGCAGAGAAACTACAACACAGTTTCTTCATCAGCCCTCAAAATGTGTGTCTAAATGATTACCTTTGAATATGTGAGCTTTGATGGACAGGCCCCCAATAGCTTGCATTAGTGAAACTGTCCACTTCAGCAATTCAGATATGTGATGATAGTTATGAGAGGATATGTTACTTTAAAAAAATATGTGCTTGGTTTGAGATTTTTACCTATAGTGTTTAAGAAATGTATGAGTTGAATTAGAATGTGTTCTCTGTAGTATTTACGATAGGAGGAACACAGCAGGGTACTTCAAGAAGACAGGAAAAAAATTAAATGAAAATGCTTGAGACAAAATCAAAAGCTAAAATTTCCTCATCCAGAGGTTATAAATGAGAGAGTGTGTCTCATTTTAAAGGTCAGTCTATTCATCAGGGAATTAAAAAAATATTATTTTTCATTGGTGGATGACTGTCTAAACTATTAAATAGTCAGTTAAATTGGTAGAATTTATGTTCACTCTGAAATTAAACAATCAATGTGTCTATAAATAGTCCTTAAATTGACGCATAGCAATGTGACTCTTCTGAGGATGCTCTAGTACTTGAATGATTAACGTGCCTTTTACCTATTAAAAGTGTAGTTATGCTTAGTTTAAATTATAGCTCCCTCACTTAAGGTTAAGCATGACAAGGAAAATGTTATATAGTCTAATCTTCACTTTTAACTTATTTATTCTCTGTATTCAGCTAATAAATTACAAATACTTCACACAGATAATATAGATGTTTGTTTTAAATTAACAAAGCTGGCTGTGTCCTAAACAAAAGAATTTTTTTTATGCTAAATATTTGGCAAAATCATTCACTTCACACATTATTCATTTGAAGTTTAAATCTCTTCTTTTAAAGCTCATTACCTTCCAAATGATCAGTTGTGTCCTTGGCCTTACACACATCATTTCTGTTATTCTTTTTATTCATATCTATTTTTTTAAAGATTTTTTGTATGTTTTACTAAGCTGGAAGAGAACATAACGAGCATCCATTGATGTCCAAGTACTCTTGAAGGTGTTTGTGATTTGGAGATTATTGATCTCTCAGGTTAGAATTAATGCAATGAAATAAGAAAGTGTGATTTTTTAATTTTATATCAGTAGAAAATAGTTTGGAATGCTCTCTGGAAACACAAAAGACTATTTTAATAGTATGAGTCAGTGAGTAGATTTTTTAAAAAGTATTGAAAAACTAAAATATTTTTCTACTTTGACCAATGTTGCCTTTTCTCTACGTAGGGTCTCGGGTGGTCAAATGCTTGGTCGTATAATAATTATTGATTTGGAAATTAGAATGATAGTGAGCAGAATTTCATTGCATAAGTCTCGTTGCCACCAAAGAAGTTCAATCAAAGGGATATTATCAAATATATTTGTGTATTTGGTCTTACATTCTTTTCTTCTTTTGTCTTCTGACACAGATCAGAGAGAAATCCTCTTGCCTGATACACATTATCTATGGATAATTTGTACATTAATACAAATTATCTGTGGATGTAGGTTTTTCTACTTATTATACTCAATAAATTCCATTTCAAAAGTTTAAGAATTCCTCTGAAAAGCAAATTTATTGAAAGGAAATATAATATTTTTAAAATATTAGAGGAATTACCATGACACTTTAATCATATAAACAAATGAATTGTCAAAGAGTAAATAATCATGATTCATGAGAAACTCCTGCTCTGTTCTCAGATCATGAACTTAAGAGTATGAAATAACACGTGTGAGTAGTTCATCAAATTGACTCTATTTTACAAGAAATATTTGGGCATATAGACCCTGCATGTATATCCAGGATTTACTCACCATAGTGTAAAGAAGAGCTATATATGGGCACTGGTGATGACTCATAGCAGAAATCAGCGACCAAAAGGAAAACTCAATGATCTAGGATAATGCTTTTCTTTCAATAAGAACTTGCACAAAACTAGTGAAGATTGTGGCACTGCACTTCTCATATGCTGTCTGTTTTATTTTTCTATTATTTTTTAAGATATTGGTCATATTTAGTGTTAAAAAAGGCATGATTATATACTTTTGTAATCATTTTTTGTGCATTGTAGAGCTAATTTTCTACATATACAAATGCTAGAGTAACAAGAGTGACCTTTTTAACCTTTATAAACTTAATAATAAATGGGTAATGCCAATTTATTCCCATTCTTGTTCATTCTATCCAATTAAGACTGTTCATTCTATCAGAAATTTAGTTAAGACACTTTTCTTTTTGCAAGAACTCTTTAATCAGAAGACTTATTGATTTTTTTTTCACACAAAGATGAACTAAATTTATCATGTAAACCTTAAGTGTCCAGGTATTCTCCAAGTGAATTCATCACTTTTTAGCTTTATTCTCTAGGAAAATGGCCAACAGATTTAGAACAAAAATAGACAAGACTGTTTAACTACTAAAAATCTATGATTTCACTTAAATCTGTTCAGTTACTCTTACAGATGACCTCAACGGTGTTATAAAAAGCAGATAGCAAATAAGCAGAAAATTCAACTTGAAATTTTGTTGACCAGTGACTTCTGATACCAACTGTGAAATAAATCTAGTATAACATGTGACATTAAATTCACAACTGGCTCTATAGAAACTGTGGTAACTATAGAAATTTCAGAGCAGTATTTCAGAGATGAAATATGCTGGAATCTTTATTCCACTGAGTATCTGAGCTTCATCCAAAACATGAGTCAAATAATTCAAATGCTGCTGTCTCTGCTTGTTCTTCGGAATCAGTTTGGCTCATTTGTACTTGAACATGACTCATTGGCATTTTCTCTGACACACTAATATCACCTCTATTTTGCTCTGGTTCCTTTCTGAGCAGACATAGGAAATTGCAGGTTATGTGAAACACAAAGCATTGTGCTGCAGTCTACAGCTGCCTGTTCTGTAGCTGATAATTTTGGCCCCTGCAGGTCACCAAATCGAGAACGCCATTCTCATCTGCACTGCCGCTACTTTTCCTGGAAATAGATGATGTAACTACTCTACAGAATAAATAATCTCCCAAAGAAATTCTATCTTTTATCTATCACCTAACTACTTTAATACAACAGATCAGGCACACACTGCAAGTAACCTTTTATTTGATACGACATTGGGAGTGATCAGATTAAAGATAACTTTATCTCAGCTCAGAATTAATTCAGGCTGAATCAGCCTGTTCTGCATTCAGGACACTTGTGCTCAGATGCTTGAAATACCCTGGGATAATGAGAGAGTTAAACAAGAAAAAACAAAGCTATGATAGGAATTCTGTTGATTTTTGTCATTTGTGTTGCAACATTTATATTATCATATAGCAGAGCATTTTAAATATCAGTATAATGTACATGGTCTGTTATAGTTTTATTTAGCAAATAAATTGTTGTGCAAAGCACAAATGTTCAATACATAACACTGAAACATGCAAAATCCATCAAACAAATAATTTTGCATGACTAATGTAATGTTTAAAAATTTTACCTTCAAGACCTACTAGAGCCATTTTATTTGAAGTTTCAGAGGGACAAGACTGCAAATGACAGATGAAAACCTATTTCTTAAGCATTGAAAAATATTTTAAATATGTTTAATACACACTTGAGTTGAATACTTGAGTATTCAAAAATATTTTATATATGTGTATGTATATGTGCTTAAGCTAACATACTTATATTTATTAGTGTTTATCACTTGAACATGGAATCTTTAAAAGCCCCCAAAAAAAAAAAAAGACCAGAAAAAAAAAAAGACCAGATATTTATAATAATAATAATTTATTCCCATGACTAGATATAAAGTCATGAGAAGCATGTGGCAACTGATATCTCAGAACTAAAATATTTAAACCTGACTTAGCTATTTTGACTTCAGTGATTGAATTCAGCACATTCTTTTGAGGACTTTTAAGAATGAGTTAATAAAGGAAAATCCTAGTGTCCACTAGAACTTTTAAAAGATATATGGCAAAATAAAGACTAAAACTTATTACAATATCATCTATATTTGCTGCCTTTCCTCTGTTGATCTTATAAAAACACTTTACTACAGAAATGTTCACAATTATCAATTGAGTCAAAGATTGCCTCACAGAGTGAGACAAGAAACATCACAGCGTTACTAAGCCAATGGCCTACAAGGACATTAAATCAGATTTTCTGAATTAGTTTTCAGAGTTCTGATCTTTAACAAGTGCTTTAAAAAAGTGACAAACTTGTACTGCAAATAAAACACAAAATTGTGAAACATTGTCTATTTGAAACACATTCTACTGCAAAAATATTTCTTTAAACTGTCAGCACAATGAATATACATATATATGATATTTCATATTTGCAGATTACCATAAACCTTGAAGTATAATTTAAACATGCTCTCATCAAATATAAATGCATGCTTTGTTCCCAAGAAAGATATAGATAATTAATATTTTAGAAGTTCTTAGCTTTTTTAATTAATTACATTGTGATTTTGCCTCTTTGCCTCTTTATGCCTCCATCTATCCAGTAGGTTTATAAAAACAATTTAAGAACATGGCTGTGCTGTTGATTTGTTTTCCTCTACATCCAATAGAATCCATCCAGATTTTCCATTGATAACTGAAAATTCTGTTCTGCAGAACAAATGCAAAAGGAGTTATATGGAAAAGTTTCAAATGCAAAGAAAACTTTCTACTGAAATTTTTGCTACAGAGAAAAGTGTGTTTTTTAATACAGTGGTCTTGTATAGGTGGACTTCATTGCCACTCCTTATCTCCCATCTACTTTTTCTTTTCAGATTGTTCTGATCCTCCAGTACTAGCTGGGGGAGTAGGATTTATAAGGAACAAAAAAAAGAGAAGCAATCAACAGAGATGTGCTTACAGATATGGCTCACATCTCAAAAATACTCTTTGGCCAGCTTTGTATTAACAACAACAACAAGAACAAATACTATCCCATATTCTTCAAAAACTGGGAAGCATTTCTTTTCTTCATGCCATTGAAGAATTCTCATCTCAAAATCATCAGTGGTTTTCATTTTTCTTTGTCTGATCTTTCTTCATTGATTATAGCAACTCAATAAGATATCTTGTGCATATAGCTGGGATGAACAGTACAGCCAAGAACATAAGTAGCGCAATAAACAAAATCAAGAGTAATATGCAATTCCTTCCCACTTTTCAGAATGTTCTGCAAAAGGTTCTTAATTCTGCTGTAATAGTGTTTATTCAAATTCATGTCATTATTCTGCTGAGATATTTGTTGTGATGTTTGTTTTATATGATCTGGGGAGTATCAACAGTTGACTCTTTAAATCTACATAGTGAAAATAATACTCAACCCTAAGAGTCACAGAGAGGCTCGTTTACTTGAAAAAGTCACTTGTGTTGGTAAGCAATGAGAGTTTTACTTTTATATTTTTACAGTGTAACCTCAAAAACTTTTTTTTTTTTTTCCAATTTCATAGGTTAGAATTCCAGGACTATTATGTTACCTGCTACTTTACTGCTACTTCTTTAACAACTGTATTGGGTTCAAAAGTCAGCAATATGGCAATCAGTTGCAGTTGTGGCTTGAACTACTAGTGACTAGAAAAATCTTTCATACATACGCATGTAAAAATGTTTTCTTTGGGAAGATTTTGAGAGACCTTGTGAAAAAATTAAACTACCATGGGGCTGGCTTGCTGCTAGGGCAAAAAGCCCAGCTTAAAGCACTGCTGAGGCTCACTCACGGCTCTGGGATATGAACTTATGTTCTAAATCAGTCAAAACAGATATGTAAACTGGAGCATACAATTCTGAACCAGGAAGACTAAGTCAAGTCTCAATCCAAATACCAGGACATCTACACTTTCCAAATACAACAACTCTTGTTTCAATCACAATCTTTGACAAAATTCTGTTTTCTGAAGAACATTAAAAAGAACATTTCTACCACTTTGGAAAAAAATTAATGCATTTCAAACTCTAGAAACCTATTTCAGAATGAAGTTAGTTCTTCAGCCAGCTCTGACTCTGCTGAGTAGTCAGTAGTAGAAGGTTCGGGTATTCTTACATTTATTGTTTTGTCAAATCCAAGACTTTGACACTCATAAGTCAGGCCTGTAGAACTCATTGAAATTTTATATATCATAATATTTTTAATATATTATTTTTAATTTGTTTAAACCAAAGTAACTAGAGACTTTGGGAAAGATTTGATTTGTTTTGATTTATTTTCATAAAAGCTGAAACAATCATTAGGAAGTCATGTCTTAGTCCATTTTTTTTAAGTGAAATACTAATTAAAACTTAAAGCATTGTTTCACCATCAACTATGAATGTGAGACAGTATTTGTATCCAGAGCTAACTGTCTTTCTTTCTCCTTCTAACAGTTGGAAGAAAATTTTTACCTTTTGAGAACTGCGAATCAATGATCTGCCTCTGACACAAAGCATCCTCAATCCTAGACCATTAATGTGCTTGAAATCAAAATTAATGCCATAGTTCCTCCGCATATATGCTTATCTCTGGCTGCAAAATCTCTATCAGACTCTATTCTCTGGGAGGAAGCATTTATAAGAAGTCTCAAATGCTCAACTGCTCTTTCAGTTATATCAATTAATATAATACATCATGTACAGTAATTTTCACATATGTAAACAAATAGTTTCCATTTAAGAAACATGCTTTTTTCTGTGCAAGCTTAATGTAAACAAGAAATGGCTAACAACTTCATTTTAGAGACTGCAGACACAGAAAAGAAATGGTTATGACTTTGTTTCATCTTCTGAACTATGTATTCCGTAGTTCATTCTGAACTGTGCAAACCATCCACTTTGATGGTTACATGATGCACTGATGAGCATATAAACCTGTTCCAACAGATTGAGGTAGTTTAAAATAGTCATCTATATCAGAATATTCCTAATTTAATTGCCAAAGTAAAGTAAACTGCATTTTATAATTGTTGAGTGAGGTTCAAACCTCACTTCACACTTTGAGTTATCAGGTAACTTATATTTTTAGACTAAGAACACAAAAGTGTACATTTTAGTTAAATTAAAACAGAATAGGAAAGTAACAAAGTTATAAAGATAGAAATAATTTTTATATTAGAAAAGCAGTGCTGATTAGATCATTTGATGTAACTGAGATGAACTGGGACAATAATTATAAAAAGTTTTCTTCTTCAGCAAGTGACAGTTTACAAATGAAAATAAAAGCAAGGAACAGAGATATACCTATAAACCACCTCAAAGACATATCACAATGTGATTTATGAGTCTAGGCAAAGCCAGATACAGTTATGCTAATGTGACCATCCAAGAGCAGCAGCATTGGCCCAGCAAAGGAAATTACTACGCAAACTAGTCCTAACTAAATGATCCCTTCACCATCCAGGAAAATGAGCTCCTTTAATGTAACAACCAATGTCACATTTCTTCTATGCAAATTTAATGTGAGTATGAATCACACAGATTATTTGTTAAATATCCTATAATTTAGGATTCCATTGTGCTCTTTAATCCCCAGCACACTGCTCCCTTTCTTCAATAACATTGCTACCTTGCTTTTTCCATTTACTGCTCTTTTTCCCAAGGTAGTAAAATTAAAAATTAAGGAAAAAGTTTAAAATGTCACTAAGATTTCATCAGCCAGTAGTATCTTATGTATACTGGCCAAATTTATTTTTCCTGTTTTTTTTTTTTTCTCCTCCCTTCCTCTCCCCACCCATTGTGTCTGTGTCTGATTTTATGAGTGCAATTTTTCTGAAGCTTCAAGTTTGCTGAAGGCTTATTTCAAAGTTATAATACTTTAAAAGGCTAAATAATGTCTAAATTGCATATGTGAGATAATAGCTGTCCTTTTCATGTAAATATGCTCATGCAGATGATATTTACTACTGCCAACACTTGATAAAGAGCCTGCACCTCTATTTTTGCACATTAATCAGACCAGCTGAGTGCTATTCCCTCGGTGCCGTATTTCTCCTTCCTCACACCTCTTATTCAAAAATTGTAGAGGGTAAAATCCATAACTGGAGAATATGAGACATTAACTAGAGGCTGATCTTCGTTTGCTTCCTTCTGACTACAAACACTTCTAAGAATTAATTCCTAGAAAGTTAAATATATTATTTTCCAGATTTTTTTTTTGCCATTTATTTGTAGAGACTATATTATACTCTTAATAAAGGGTGCATTAATAGAGAATGCAAGGGATGCGAGGTGGAATTTGTGATGTTTCATAACTAGTATGAGAGTGAGCTATGTCAGAGGCAGTAAAGTACATGGCTTTTCTTACTCACGTAGTACAGAGCAAAAGAAAGTTTTCCCTTAGCAAATGTTTGTAATGCAAAATTCAAACTTCTAAGACATCAGCTCCTGCAGAGAAACAAGCAATTCCCTTGAAATATTGAGCCCTAAATAACTATTTTTATTTCCTGACTGAGAGTTTTTCTTATTTTCTTATCTTTTATTTCCATCCAGCAGACAATGCAATGTTCCCACTATGAGAGATGGTGAGAACTGAGATAAATACAATAAATACAGATGCGGCTGCTAGAACAGAGAAGATATCAGGGTGCATGCAAGTCTTAGGGTAGATTCCCATTTAAAAGGACAAAAAGGAAAACAGAAGAAAAAGTAATTATGAAGCATACTTGTTATTAAAAACAAAACAAAACAAAGATCTTATTTTAAAGAGTACTGTCTAGCTCCTAGGCATTAAATAATTTGCAATGTTAAGTCTCAGGAAATGTGAATTCGCTTGACTATGAATTTGCATTTTTAATGGCTATGCATTACTTATTACTTTTCATTACTTATTACATTTCACATAGATATTGTCAGTACAAAATAGAAGTGCCATTTGACAAAGCTGGAACCAATATCATTAGTGCCATTAACCTGCACTATACTGCCATCTGCAAAATATAAGGTCCAGGCAAGGCATTTCATGGATTTTGACAGAAAAATAGGTTATCTGAGTATAAGTCTGTATTCCTCTGACACTTGTTGACATAGCTGTCTCAGTTCTCAACCGTGAGTTTGATCGCCAAAGGTTGTCATCAAAGCAGGTCACTGCATACAAAGCTTGAGTGGGAATTTGGATACGCAGCAGCTCAAATTACTACTTCTGCCATTGTGTTCTGCAGTTCTTTGGACAAACATTGAGTCTATTCATTCCATGCAGCCACTATGAGGAATCTACTCATTGTTTCAAATCTAACTCTGATCACAATTCATAATTCAGGCTTTCTTGTGGCTTTGAAGTAACCTTGGGCATGAAGGGAAGGGAAGGAAAGGGAAGGCAAGGTAAGGGAAATAAAATTACATTTATTTGTGGAAAAGGAAAGGAATTACCAGCAAGATATGACATATGGCATTTTTTATATACAAGTGGTCTTATATAATATGGCAACTAGAATATTTCAAAGATTTATGTTGTGCTTGATTCATGTTCATGTGGTTACTTTAACCATTTAACTACACACAAAAGCATTAAGGTTTATCTACATAAGGCTTACAATGTACGGTGACTTTAAACCATGAAGCCCCTTTACAAAATGAGAAAGATAATTCAGAAACAAAGTAACTGTCTGGAAATAATATCTGGGCCTCCAAACAAGAGCACATTCAACCCACAAGATGTCAGAGTAGAAAAAATTTAATATGTCAGAAACACACTTTCTAAAGGACAGAGTACAATGTAAAGTATGACAAATAGTGTAATGTTCCTGCATTCTCTTTATGGTCACTGCTAATGGAATTTCTCTGCTTAAGAACGTGGACATATATAGTCATCAGACAGAGCTAGCGTAGGCTTCTTGACTTTAGTTTTAGGAATTTTTAGAGAGTGAGAAAGAACTGGATACAAAGAGGAAAGAATTACGAAACAAACAAAACCTAAAACAAACAAAAACCTAAAGATTTAGTAATTGGTTTATCTCTCCTTGTCTCTCTTGCTTTTCTTTATGTGTCTTTGTGTCTTTCCTGGAAGGTTTTTTCAGAAAGAGCAGCACTGTTCTAAGTGTTCTAGGTAAGGAAAGAAGAGGGGTGACACTTTTGCAAGAACTACCACTAAGTAATTCAGGTAGGGTTGTTGCTCAGACAAGATAGACTGCGTTTATCAAATCTGCACTGCTTCATGATGTCTGGTTCCCACTCAAGACTCTTATGTACATAATTTCTACAAGACTTACTGTTATTTGTGGGAAAAAAATAATATGATGAATAATTGATAACTCTTGGACTCTGCTTATCCCCCATCTGTAAGAACAAAATGTAAACAAGGAAATTTTGTGATCTTTTCTTCCTTTTTCACATGGAAAATACATTAGTTTATAGATTACTTTTTCAGAGGCAGACAAGAATCAGTTTCCAGAGGAGAAATAATAAAAAAACCTCCTCAAATAAAAAATTCTAGAAATATGCTTATTCTCTTGAAAATAGCTAAATGATATAAAGGAATACCAGGAATCCTGAAGGGGTTAAAACTTTTACTTATTTTAAAACTTTTACTTACTGAAGGGGTTAAATCTTTTACTTATTTTATTTTATTTTGTATTTCATCTTTGTTGTGTAATATTTTCTTAATTTAAAATAAAACCCATAAGATTTTACTGATAGTTACTTCATTATGTCAAAATATGAAAGGGTGATTTTTTCCCTCCAAAAATATATGCTGAGTAAGTGTCTTATTAGAGAGGAAATGATATAGCACTCTTCTTCAACATGTAATCTTTGTGGGAAAAGAAACAAATATTATGATATTTGCCATTCTCCCTTCTTTTTAACCATTTCCATAAATTTCTTTAGTCTCTAGATTGTCTCCTTTTCATATGCCAAGTCAAACATGGAGACTTCATTTTTACAGGACTTAAAAGAACACACATGATTACCAGTTCACATCTGTATTCACACATCCAGTTAAAAATACAGTTGCTGAGGGAAGGTAGGTCTTCTAAAAAGGTATATTATGAGATTTCTGAGCACTATGTTTATTGACAAATTTCAATCTCTTTTCCACTCACCTGCAATCATATGATCATATTTAAAAAGCTTACAGACATATGTGAATCCATCTACACAATTTGATCAGTATCAGGAGGTTATAAAAATAAATAAGCTCCTGAAAATTATGTTCCATGATTTATTTTCTTCAGTGGTAAACATTGCAGTAGAGTCTAGAGGTAATAATGAGTTTGCTATGTTGGATTCTTTACAAAAGGTATAGTGAAATAAAAAAAAAAAACATATTTGATAGTCTGCAAACTAATTTTAATAAAACACAAATAATAATTCTTATTGATTGTCAAGGATATTGTGACAATAAAATTTGTCATTAGAAAATTAGAAGTTGAAGTTACATTGACTTGTTATTCTGAAAAAAAGACTGGAAATACTAAAACCTGGAATACTGTGGTATCTCAGATAAATTTTTCTTCATGCACGGAAGAAGAGCAGTGAAAATACCAGTAGTGATGAGAATTAGAGTTTTAGGAAGTATTCTCTATAAACTGACAGATCTATGTTCCAGATTTTTTATTGTTTATTTATAAAGCTATTTTCAACCTATTCCAGCTTTTTTTTTTTTTTTAATCATTCTGGCAGAGCTTGTTATTAGTTTTGTTTTACTTCTTTCTGTTCATTTTGCTGTACTTCTACATATTTTGCATATCAGTTTATTAAAATCATTTTTACTGATCACAATTGAACAATTTTATTTTGTATTGTGTCTTATTAATCAGTAGGATTTCTTTTAGATCAACACTAGCTCTTCTTTTATTTTTTAGGTCTATTCATTTCAGTCTTAACTAACTTCCCTACCCTTATGCATTGCGGGAGGAAATCATATTAAAGATGTTTTAACTTCCTTAGTCACTCAGTCAAAACCCTTTACATTTAAATTATTCATGTTACATCTGTGGAGTGGACTGTCAGCTTTTGAGACACTGCACAAGATGATCACTATCTAACCAATGAGAAACCTGTTGCAAAAAGAGAGGACATCTTGGCCTCTTCATGCATTCTAACAGTTCACCTGAGATGCCACCACCATTACCACAGTATCTTTCTGAGTTCCCTGCTGCTGTTAATGATTATTCTGCAAGAAAAACCAGAGGACTGAAAAATATTTTCTCAATTTTATAGAAAAGGGAAATGAGGCTTGGGGCAGATGATTGGCTGATTTTTCACCTATGCAGAGAAGGCAATAGTTGACAGAAGGTGTGATCTCAACATATCCCCACAAACACTAGATCTTCTACCAGCCGCTACTTAATTAAGCAGAAATGAATCATACAGACTTCTTGTGGATGATGAATTTTAAAGGAAAGTTCAGACTTTTGGGGGAAAAGGTTATAAACACTGACTGGATAGAATCTGTAAGATGGTGAACAGGCATGACTGGATAAATTATTTAAGATATTTTCATAACAAAATAAAAAAAAGAGAAAAAATGCTAAAGCCAACAGCTCTTCTTGCATAAGAGATTTTCGTAGTCCTCACTCCATCTTAGAAGTTGAAGCATAGCACTAAATAAGAATTGTTTATCATTATTACCTGAAGATTTAAATCTGACAATAAATCTAAGGGACCTCATAAAACATATCTTTGTAGAAGATTTTTCATAGTATGTAAATGTAATGCATCAGACCTATATGAAAATCCTGATGAATCACAAGACATTATTTTCTATATTTTAGATCAGAACCACAGACGTCTAATATTCTACTAAACTTGATGTTTGTTGGCAGAGGAAACTGCAGTCAGAAATATTAATCCAGCAATGTGATTCTTTTTTTTTTCCTTAAGATTTAGGTTAGGTTTTTTTCTTTTTTTTTCCCAGGAAGACAGGACAATCAGAATATGAATCCCTATTCAAGTCCTTTTGTGTTTCACAGCCCTGCATGACCACCTCTTTGGCATGGCAGTTGAAGTTCTGCTGCCTCCAAATGCACATGCTGACAAGGCAAGAATGTATTATTATGTCCAGCTAATTCAGAAAGCCAGAATCACTGCTAGTAGATGAATACATAGATTATGCTCTTATTAAGCCAAGATTTGTGAGGCTAAGACTTAGCCTATAGAGCTCCTTTCAGGTACTATTTAACCCAAGTCATATTAATGTTGGAGCTAAAAGTATGTTTGTTTTGCATTCAGTTCTAAAAGTATTTTATTTTCACTTATTTATCTGCTTAAAAAAAAGAACAAGTTATTATAATGCTCTTCTATGCATTTCTAACATAAACTCTCTTTAGAATTGGTGAAAATTTGTCTAATAATGTACTAAAACACATAACAGAAATCAATGTAAACACAAGAAATGAGTGCAAAGACAAGATGAAGTGGGAAAATAGAATAAATAGCCTGTTTTCAATGCTCCGCATCCTGATTGGACCAGACTAAAGAGTCCTGATTGGACTCTGGCAGCTCTGCTGTACCAGCCTGATGCCCAGAGGACGACTGGCAAGTTCCAGTGGGACAAAGAGGTTGTATCATTGTCTGCTGTGTGCCGTGGAGCACCTGCCTAGCATGCCACTCTCCAACCTTCTTTGCTACCAGTGGCAGGATTAGAGCAGGCTTATGGCTGCCAAAGAACAGCAATAGTCATCCTCAGGCAGTATCTAGGTGTTAGCAGCAGTCCTGCCAATCCCAGGTGTCTCCTGACAGCTCTTGTGGCCCACAGCATTCAGCTCTACTGCTGAAAACAGCATCTTTGCTCACACAGAAGCACCTGTGCTAGGGATCTGGCCTTCTTTCAGCTTCAACTCAGTCCCCAATTTTACATTCCCTGAACCCTGGTGGGTTCAGCAGCAATCTGTTCTCATTCCTTCGGCTTTTTACTTAGATTGCAATACTTCTGCACATGCAGTCATTGTGTTTATGTGATTTCTGTTTCCTTCACATTCGGCCCTGTTCCCTTAGCTTGTTCTTGCTTTAATTGATTTTATCAGTTAATGTCCGATCCAAACTTGCTCTTAATAGCAAAATTTTTTTTTTCAATATATGTAGGAGTGCCTATACCTTCAATAAAGGCATAGGAGTGCCTTTAAACTGTCAAGAGCAATTATTTCTCTGAGAACTTCAAGAACTAAAGTGTATATCTTCCTCCCAGTAGCAAATGGCCTGCCCATAAGAGAAAATCTCTTCTAATCCTGAGAAGGAAAAGGTAGATTACAGAGACACAAACAGCTTAGGTCTGAGTAAAGAGGCAACATAGCCTCATGACTGTTGCTACATTGTGCAATGCAGAAGCTTGGAAATGGCACTGGCTGAAGGATGGATGCCTTCTGTGTCACCTGATAAATCAGACCTTAGTATGTATCCTCCTATATGTAAATTGCCCTAGTGTGATTGCACTGACTTTTAAAATGAACTCCAGTTCCTTCTTACTATCCAGAAGAGACAGTGCTAAAAATCTGGATTCAATAGTAGCTGCATTAAGAGTTTTCATTTGCCTTTCAAGTAAATTAAATGTAAAAATGAATTGAAAAGGGTTAAGTACTGGTTTAAATTGCCTTAATATTTCACATGTAAATAATTGTCAATTAACTAAAACTCCATTCGGAAGCCAATAGTGGACAATTATTTTTAATGGAAACGTTCTCACTGCTTTACAGCTTTGTCAGGTGAACCAGTACAGGCTATATGTTAAATCACCACAGTGTTCCAACAAGCTATCTGAAATCTGTGGCAGACGGACTTGATTGATGCAGGGTACCAGAAAGCATAAGTATTGCAGAAAATGCTATTTCAGAGTTCAAAGCACTAGAAAAAATGCTGTTTAATAATTCAGAAGTGAAATGAAAATAATGTAAAGAAGATTATGGTTTTTCTTGGGTGGTATTCATAGTAACGTTCTCATTTCTAGACCCGTTTTTTCAAGTGATATTTTTAATCAAATGCTTCTGAATGAAAGCTTTGTTCTTTTTTTTTTCCTTTTTTTTCTTTTTTTTTTTCCCCTGAGACTGGGGCCAGAGAAGGGACCTCATTGGAAAGAACAAACTATCTTTTATTCAGCATTGTGGCAGAACTAAAATTTGTTCTGTGTATCATACTTTCCTTTTGTTTCTGTAACGAAGATACACAAATAATTCAGCCAAAATCTGTGCCTCTTTGGAAGCTATTGTTTCATTTTGTAAAGTGTTCAAAAGTAGTTGCAAACATTCAGCTGCATCCTGGTTTTTAGCTTATTTCAGATGAGAATTGAAGCATGAGGATAACTGTGTTCCTCATTCATTTCAATGCTTCCTGTATTTCCCAGGCTTTCTTTAAGCTTAACATGAATTAACTGGTCATGGTATCATCTATCTTAGTTATACCCACTCCCACCTATCTGTATTTCTTAAGGCAAAATTCTCTGAGAGCTGGAACTCCTGGACAGTCCAAGCTATGTATTTCTTGATATCAGAGAAGATTTCAAGTTGCTAATTTAATCAAAAGAAATAGTCTTGTCAAACAGCATTGGATTTGTCTGTGGAATCTGTCTATCACTAAAAAACAGAGGATGGAAATGTCATAGCAGGTAATGGCTGGAAATGTCATAGCAGCCATTAATTTATTTGACAAAAGGTTTATTAATTAAACAAATATAGAGTGTTGGAATCCCAGACAAAATCTTAACAATGTAGAATTCTGCTGCAATATATATTGCCCACTGTGCAAAACATCCCCTAAGCCATTATGAGATTAAACCAGTCTAGAGATGTTGTTTAAAGAAAGACATCAAAAGTTCTATTTATTAGTCTGGAACTGTCTTATTTAGCAACTTGTATTCCAGTACTTCAGTGTTACACAAAGATTCAAAATCCAATTTCATGACATCAGTCATCCTAGATGCAGCTATATTTGGCTCATCATGCCAATGTCTTATTGCAGGATGGTCTTACTTTTGAGTAGTAGTTTTCTAAAAGGGAGAAAAAAGTACATGCTCATTAATGAAGTGTAATGGAGATTTTTATCAACTTAAAAGTATTTAGAGGAAGAACTTAAGAATTTATTTCCCTAAATGTTTCCATTCTCATGTGTCTTCCTATGATCTGCAAAATGACAGTTCCTTTTCAATCAATATACTTGCGTATATTCAACCAATGCTTGTGTAAAAGCAAAGGTAAGAATGTATCTTTATATGGATGGTTTATGTATAATAAGGGATGATTCAATAAGATTCTCCATTATCTTTTCAGCTGTATGAGAAAATAAAAATACAGACATTATTCCCAGACAAAATATAAGGTATCAAACACATAACTCTCAAAACTGTTTTCTCATTTTATATACAGTCTTATAAATAGCTAAAGCCATACATGTGCATAGCTCTGAAAATATTGGGCTGCAGGGCACCTCATATGTTATTCTGTCACATAAAGCAGAGTTGGGGAGCACAGTGCAGTTATTTGTTCTTATCACAGATGCTGCACCATATCTTGCAGTTGCTAACAAATAACTTACATTTTGCTATAAAGAAAAAATAACCAGAAAGCATGCTGACCTTTTTTAACAGGCAGTAAAATCACTTTGTGGTAGAACTGCTCACACATTTCAATTTAGTCAGCAGTTTAGCTGCTCTACTGGAGCCAAGCCAGCGTGTCCAGCTTCTTTCAGTATCGTTATAAACACTGTCACTTTAACTATTTAAGCCGGTGCTGTCAGTCAGGATCCTTAAAAAAATTAAATAGAGATGGAATCAACTTAACCAAGTTTTGATGTGATATACCGATATACTCGTTTTTCTCAGCCGTTTTGACATACCAGAGATCACAGATCAGAGGTTAAAAGAATTATTTATTTAAATGAAGAAGAAAGATTTATCCAGAGAGATATCCATCAAGTGAAATTATTCAAAAGATCTTAATTAGAAATAAACCTTACAGTAAATTAATAAGGTAGAATAAAATTGACTGTGCATAGGTCATACAATTTTATATAAAGAATTACATATTGATTTATTTTTTTCCTATGTAAATTCCAAAAATCATTTCTGTAATTAATACTATTTCTGGATGTCCCTTTAAATAAAAAGGATTTTCTGGTTGGAGATTTGGGGGGAAATCTCATAAAACTTATTTAAACAATATGTATAAATGCACAACACACAAAACACATTTAAACTCTTATTTTTATTATTGTTTATTAGATAATACATAAAAATTTTATGAACCTCTACTTGCTGAATGGGCACTCTGAATATGAGTTTGATTATTGCATAGGCTATCAGAAAATTTGAAGTTTCATCTTTACTGGGTAAAGAGAATTGCATATTCATTTTTGAATAAGTTATTTAACATGCCTCTTTTTCCATCTTCATAAATCAGTGGTGCTATACTCAGTTGTTGAAAGAAGTCTGCATTCCAATGACAAGATCATCGTTTTCATCTTGTTACATGTTCCTGTATCTGTGCAAAAGTACTGAGCTGTCAGTAGCATATTGTTATAAAGCAACAACTCAGACTCTAATATAAAGCAGAGCTTTACTTCTGTTTAAAGACAACATTTTGAGGCAAGAACAAGCAGACTAGGAAATGAGATAGGCTTTGCACTATAGTCTGCACTACAGTTTATGATAATCACCAAGGAAACAAAGAAATCTGGTCTCTGGCCCTACTTGTAATAAAGTAACGTAACTTTATACTTGTGTTTCTCCCTTCCCAAATCATCTAATCTTTTCCAATAAATAGTGACATCATAACAATAATGATAATAAAAACACAAATTCAGAGAGAAACCTGGGAGAAGTGCTCAGGTCTTCCCTTTTCTGAGCTGAAGTTCTGAACAGGTTGCAGCTTCTGTCTGGATACAGGGAAACCTTCTGTCCCTATGATAAACAGATTCTGTAGCTCAACTTATTGTTTAAGGAGCTCTCTGGAAAAACATTTTGTCTCCTCTCAAGTTGAGACAGATCTAGAATTGAACAACAGTGGGTATTGCAGAACCATTGCCTCATGCAAACGATATTTAAACCCCTCTCCATTACGTATCAACTCAGAGAGGATGACTTTGGGACTAGTTCCAAGGTGACAAGGATATTCATCTTGAAAGCAACATAAGATACTTTTAAACAGGCCAGCCTCTAAACTCCAGAGGCAGCGGTCTTGATATAGATAGCAACATTCTTGTCCTTCCCTATTGATTAATGCCAGGTTAGCCCTTCCATACTGCATTCATCTTTTTGGATTGCAATTTGGAAATGTTTCAGGCTTCTCCCTGATTGTGTGCAAAGCACAGAAGTCCAACTCTGTCTGCCTTGGGACATTACTCAGATGAAAGTGTTGAATTAGCCTCTGCAGACCTCAACCAAAGTTTGCATTTGATTAGCAGTTGCACTTCTTTACGTTTCTGCCTCTGGAAATATTCCATTGCCGATATGTAACATTACTTTCCAATCTGAGAAAAAAAATCAATACGTGAACATATTGAAAAAATACAAAACAAGCTAACAAGTAACAATAAAGCATTAAAATATTTGTCTGTCTATTTTCTGATTCCAAATATGGCCATAAAAATATTACTTCATAGGCTTGAACATACTCCGGCTAATGTCATATCACTACCATTTTTGTTAGTAGGGCATTCGCAGGGTGAATTTTTTTATTCCATGGCAGATTGCTTTTAAGTTCACTATGCAGTAAAAGCAATCAAAATGAAAACGCATATCAAAGAAGAAGGCAAGCAATCTGTAAGATAAATGTTGTATTCAGAAGCCTGTGGTATAACCATGTGCCAGCAGACAAAACTTCATAAATGTGCACAGTCAGGGATATGTAAACATGCTGCGGCAGTATCACTGCAATTATATGCATATGCAAATGCAATCCAAAGTGCAGCAAACATTTGACCAATGAGGCAGACCGGGTGTATGTGTTTCCAGTTGTGTTCGTCTGCTCCTACCAGACACATTAGTGACGTCAAAGGGGTGGCAAACTTCTCTCAAAGCTATCCACAAGCAATCCTCTAGATCATTTTTTCCTACAGTGATAAACTGTGGGGCTTGCTTGGTTTGCTTTAGTTGATTTGGCCAAAACTAGTTCAAGTGATTTTCTGCAAATTTTAAGGAAATCTTGTTTTGCACACATTTTCTGACATTTTTTGCCAACTAGAAAATGAAACTGGTGTAAGCATTGTTTATGGCAACAAGACCATTTTCATAGTAATAGCTCATTGCAAGCTGACATCTGAAATCACAGAGAACAAGAAATTACTTTGTAAGTGTAAACTTTGACCAGAATCTATACTTTACTAATTATCCCTCATTTCTGAGTTTTTATTCCTAAAGACCCTTGTATATGGACCAACCTCTCAGCACTGAGTTTGCTTACATGAAGAGCTCTCACATCTTGATCTGGACTCTCTCAATGGCCTCTTTCACTTCAGTGCTTACAAAAATAACCTCCTAAACCGTCAACTTCTGAACATTGAAGAAAGTTGATCAGGTCTTATGATTTTGTTTGTTTATCAATAAGAAAAATACTTTCAAATTATTGAAAACAATCAGATCACACTCACAGCTAATCTGTGTAATTTAATTCTATCTAGCACTATAGTCATGACCACTGCTCTCCCATTTCCTTTCTGCTTATCTGCTATATCCACAAGTCAGATTTCAAATTGGATGGTGATTCTTAATGGTTGCTTTTCTTAGCATCCATAGGACTACGTTCTGACTAAAATTAATTAAAGACATTTATTTGAGGTCACAGGCTTGGCAGGGAAATAAGCAGTCAGATGGCATTTACTCGCTTGCATTAAGGGTTCATGAAGTTTCTAGTTCCATAAGACTTACCTCTATTTTGTCAGAATCAGGAAGGGCCCAAGTATATGAGGAGCTTCTGTGATCCAAGGACAATGAGCACAGCTTACTAAGCAAATCAGAATCATGAACAGCCTAAGGAGTAAGATATTTCAGCCAAAATATTCAAATAATGAGGGAAATAGTTCATTATAATGAAAATATTTTACTATTTTTACTGTGCTGTAAAGTTCACTCCCAACTACTGGATCATATTATTTAATACCTATGGGAAACTTCCCATCTTCAAAGAGTGAAAAGTCCTATAGAAATGCAAGCTATTATTAAAAAATGCAGAAGCTACTCTAGTGGCAGTGCAGTAAATAAAAGATTTATGAAAGTCCTTTTTTGTTTTTAAAGCAGATCCAATATGATTCTAGGAGAATATGCTAAATACATATTTGGATATATCCACTTTGCCCATTAGCAAAAGTTTTGTTTTGACTTTGAAACTTGAAATTTTGAATCTCATTCACTGAATATGTACATACTTATGTTGTTCCAGTGGTCAAACTAACTGGATGTTCTCAGTGGAAAAATATTCACATTATCATTGTCATAACTATGATTTACTAATCTTGATCAAATCTCAAATATCTGCTTATAGAGCCTTAACTAAAAGGATCTTTGCTTCCTGTTCCTTCATTCCTTCACAGAAAGAAGTCATCAAAGAAAAGTATATCCTCACTTGCTTTTGTGTTTCCTTTCTTCAGAAAGGTCAACAGTCCTTCTCTATGATAAAACCATATTCATATTTACCTACCTTAAAATCATCCTTCCCATCAGATAAAATATTGTTTAATTCAGCAGGAAAACAATACATATGCAATTTATAGCAGTTCTATGCTATACTTCCTCTAATTTAGTTGACCTATAAATGTTACTCCTTAACATGCTTGAGAAATTTTATGATTTCATCAATATATTCACATCCTAGTATTTATATAAGAAAGCACTGCAGACAGGAGTCTGCAGTCTTAAATTCTGATTGTCTTTGTGGTTTGGCATCTAATTTGTGCCTTTTTTGGGAAATGCGTATGTCAGGATCTCCTCTAAAAGCAGTTGTTCCTGATCTTTCTTTACAAAGCTCAATATTACAAGCAGGTTTTAACTCATACACAAAAGTCTAACCTAAGTAGGATACTTTAGATTCCCTGTTGATATGAAAATCAATTGTTGTTTGGATCCAATCCTCATATGTTGAGGAAAAAAATACACTTCAGGAAACTATCTGGAAAACAATTTCCTCTTCCACCTTATGTAGATGACGGAAATGTATCTACATAACACAAAATACATCTAAACCTATTTTTGTTTTGAGCAATGTTTTAAGCTGGAATTAGTGAACATTTCCAGTAGAACATTTCTCCAGTAAATTTTGAGTCATGATACTCAAAATGCTCTGTAGAGCAATATGCATACATGCATAGCTATGCCTATGAATACATATATGTATATATGCATATATATACATTTATAATCACATTAATATACATTTATAAATAATTTTAGATGATTTATAATAATTTTATTAATTAATCCAACATATCAGAATGTAATTTTAATTTTTTTCTGTAGAGAATAACTTTCTCATGATAAATTTTACATTTTATGTTCTCATACTGCAAAATAAAATTAAAGAAAAACAAATTATATTAACTCAATTTTAAAACTAAATTAATGTTGTGATTTACTTGTCTAAAATCTTTTTTCACAATTGAAGGGAAATTTTTAAAAAATATGCTTAAACTTCTTTAGAAAAAGAAGTTTTGAAATAATAGAATTTCTTATATAAATGGAAATTCCTATTAGTAATTCTTATAAAAACAGTTGTAAATGTCTGCTACTTCACCTTATTTTCTCTGTGTATATGTATGCATGATATGCAAATTTATGCTGAATGAATAGAGCATGTGTTTCCAAAGTTTTCTGATGCTGTGAATATATACATCTCTCTGGGAATAGAAGTGTCTTGGAAATGCATGGTGCTTCTCACAGTATAGTATAATGGCTATATATTAAAGGAAGAGTTCTATTTGTCTTAGAATATGCTTAAGTAGCAATTCTCGTGTTTTAACATGATGTTAAAATAATAGACTCAAAAGATACAGGATCTGCTCAGTAAACCTAAGTACTGTCTATTGATAAAGTATGGGAGACTATGTTAAGAATTAGTGCTTTTTTTGTATAGTCATCTGTCAAAATATCTGAGTAACACAGAACACTTAAATTCTTAAAATTCTAGCTCTTCCATTCTCATATATTTTAACCTATCAGTACTTCTGCAGAGTACATCAGCAGTCCGATAGAAAGTCCTTAATTATCATCAATTGCCCATATTTATAATGAGATTATTCAGTATTTTTAGAAAAAAACAGTTTTAGTTATTTACCAAAAATATCAATCATGCTGATAGGTTAAAAATATCATGGGCTCAATTTCTTTTTTCTTGAGTAGAACAGAACTCAAAGACCAAATGAGGTTACCTGCTGTAATTTCTGTTTAGTGTACTAAAGATTTGGATAAATATCCACCTAGAAAATTGAATTTTGCTTTTGAAAATAATGCAAATTGTATCATATCATAACAATCTAGTTTACTGAAAGATTATCTTTCCAAATTTCATGGTGGAGCTCATAATGATCAAAGTGAAGGAAGAAGCAAAAGATAATCTGCTTTAATAAATATGTAACAAAAACAGAGTACTAAATTCCTCACATTCTGCATCATATACATTGTTTGCAAACTTGTGCCACTCTATGACCGACCATTGGAGACCATAGTGTCTACCCTCTGAGAGGAAGCATGTCAATACTAAATTATCTTCTTTATTTTCTTTTATTTTTTTTCTATATTTCTAAATATATTTCACCAAGTTACCTTTACTCTTGTATTCTAGATAGTTTTCAACTTTTTCTTTCTTTAAGTAGTTATGCTACAAAAATGGAAAAAAAAATTAATCTAAGTGATTACTCATTACATGGTAGACTGATGCAGTAATCAGATTCACATAGCACCATTCATTTCAAATCATTCTATAAAATGTTAAAGCTCAGAACTTAAATAGCTGTTTGCAAGCTTTTACACATATCGTTTAAATGATCCTTTTTTATAGATACTTTTATAGAAATTTGAAAAGCTTTGTTACAGTAAAGTGTCCCATGACCACCTCATTGCATGATTTTTTGTTTTCTGTTGTTTTCTACTCTTCTGCTAAACTTTCATTTCTTTTCTGATTAAATGATATTTTTATAATATATCCTGTCAGCAAAGATCAAAATCTGCTGTAGTATATGGCCTTTGAAACACCTTTAAACCAAAATAATTATCTGGTCTTAGTAAAGCATAAAATGAGCCCAAAACTAATTTATTCTCTTTTTGATTAGATTATAAATCTATCCTACTTCGGAAAAAAAAAAAAAAAAAAAAAAAGGAACCAGGGAGGGAGATGAGGCAAGGGGGAAAACCTTTAGAATTTCATTGGAGACCGA
>JAUBOD010000752.1:2164988-2185882 GCA_032353885.1 Nothura maculosa | reverse complement strand
CTAGTCCTATCACTGTCCACTACTGAAAAGAGGCCAACCCCATCCTCCTCACTGCCTCCTTTGAGGTATTTATAGACCCCCCTCTTAGCCTTCTCTTCTCCAGGCTGAATAGGCCCAGCTCTCGCAGCCTTTCTTCATAGGGCAGATGTTCCAAGCCCCTGATCATCCTGGTAGCCCTGCCCTGGACTGTCTCCAGCAGCTACACATCCCTCTTGTACTGGGGAGCCCGGAATTATGAATGTCATTCAAGACAACCAGCATGACTATAGTGCCCGATTGTGCAGACAGTGAACCAGTAGAGAAACTTGACACTTCCTGCTCCACTTACAATTCAGTTCCATGAGATGAAAGAGTTTAAATTTAACTCTACCCACTTTTATAGTTCTTTGAAAGAGGATTAAGAGGACTTAAATAGCCTCACTCTGTATTTTGCTACACAGATATCTAAGTATCTGCCTTCTAAGCAGACTCTGACTGATGCAAAATAGCTCTCCACACACAGCCTAAGGGAGTGAAATAACTCAGAAAGATGGAATTTCTTTGAATATACAGAGTGGGAGATGCCCAAAGTATCCCTAAAACGGCTGAGCACAGAGACATATCTTAAATCTTGATGCTTTTCGTGGTGTGGGTTGCAGAAATATGCCTGCTCTTACAATGTTGAACGAATTTCTAGAAATAGACACACAAGACCTTTCCTTTGCTGTCCCCTTAAACAATAAGTTCAGTAGCTGAACACTCATCTAAGATGGGGAATCAGAGCCAGTATCACCGTGATGAAATGAAAGTTATGTCCACCATCTCACCAGCTGACCTAACTACATTACTGCAGGCTACCCTGGATTAAGGATGTTGCTTGGAAGCTAATCCATTTTCTGTTACATAATTACATAGCTAAGGGACCTGATAAAAAGTGGCCCTTAAGTTATGCATTGCTGAACAGCTTGATTTACCCACAGCCTGCAGCATCACTGAGCATCTGTACATCAGAATTCAGTCACATGAGCCTAAATACTCAAAGGTTGAACATCCCTTTCAAATAACAGGGAAGATGATGCTTACTATTGCAAGTCTGAATCTTCATTTCTAGCATCCTAATGAAACTCTCCGAGATTTCTGATGAGCTAAATGCATTTCTTCATTCTTCATCTGCAGCACAGTATGCTAAGGATTAAACATTTCAAAATCCATTATTGTAGGGATACTCTGATTCCTTACAAATGAAAACTAGCTAATAAAACAACATTGAAATTTTAGAGTGTCTTAACAATTTTTAATAACTGTATAAAGGAGTATTGTTCTTAAGCTGTGGCTAAAATAAGGATGTAGTGATGAAGGAACATTCAGTGAAGTGAAAGTGTACATACACTTCTCAGCAATATTCTAGTCTACGCATCCTTATTTAATGTCTGTATTAGTTCCTAGCTGAAAAGAACTCTAAATTAAATTCTTAGGTCCTGAATAGTGGATGACAAGTAAATTTTTCTAAGTGACAGCACAATCATTAAACTGTAGATTTGTTAAGTAATCCCAAGGTGATATTGCAAAGACGAATAAATTTGATTATAGTTTATATTATAGCAAAAAAAAATTGATGTAGAAAGAAACTAATTGTCTTGGAGGCCTATTTGATTTACTAGGCATTACTAACGAGCAGAAATGCATAGAAATTTTGGCACTTGTGCATTATACAAGTATAGAAAGCCTCAGTTCCATGCATATGACTTGTAAGGAAACTTCATATCAATATCACAGAAAGACTAGGACTATTTTCACAAAGCTTATACAATCTTAAAAAGAAAATGAATACCTATGTTTTTGAAGCAGGTACTATTTAAAAATAAAAAGTCATAAGCAGAAGTTCAGAATTACAATAACATGAGGTAATTCATTCATTAACTCAAATACGCATGGCTATAGAAGGAAATAAGTATAAATTCAAGCATCAATATGACAAATGTGCAGAAAATGGACATATCACAGGACACATCAACATCATACATGATGACATACGTGAGACAACCATCATTTAAGAAATCTCCTTTCTTGTTCCCCCTAAAAACTGTCATGCTGAAAAAAGCAGTGTACTACTGACTGTTCAATTTGATATCCTGCTGAATATTGCAATTTTCTAGTCTTTAGAATTCATTCATATAAAAAAGCAGTATTGTCTGCAAAAACTCACCAATGAGAAAAGTAAGAAAAAAATATATTCCTTAATTCCTTAATTTTTAGTTTCTTTCCTGTGACTTCATTCAATTAGCAGTGTATGCTGACTGAGCAATCACATCATGTTATCACTACTTCTTAATTTAAATCAGTAACAGATAACCATTATGTTTTAAAACTTCTGATTCAAGAAAAGAAAATGAAAGAAAAAACAAACCCTCAAATAGAAAGTGTCTCCTACTTCATTATTTTTATGTGCATTCTTTGATTAAAACAGCTTAACTTTGAGCTTTCTGAAACATTTGATTCCAAATGTAACGTAAAGACTAAAGACTAAATTAAGAGTGAGTGGGTATATAGTCTCTTAGAAGTAAGCTATGCTGCTTGGGAATTGTGAGGGCTTAGAAGATTCACCTAGCAAATGAGTGTTCCTTAAGATAAATAGTGTAAGCCACCAAAAAACACAAGCCAGAGGAGAGATTAGCAGTATTTCTAGATGTTGTTCTCAAATGATTCATCTATTGCATCAAAATGTTTTTATTCTAATTCACTATTAAATTCTGCTTTTCTTCTGGTCTGATTCATCCTTTTGTGTAAAATTGAAAAGATTCATTTTATTACTTGATTACTGGAAATTTGAAAGAAAATGACTGATAATAACCTATGAATCTATGAGCTTGAAGTACATGCACTGACTGATTATCACTCTTTGAATGGCTAAAGTACTTTGAGATGGCAGAATTCAAAAAGGAATTTGGAAGTATGTCAAAACAGACATAAGAAAGATTTATGGGTCAGTGCAATGATTTAGTAAGAATTGCTTCTCTACTGTGTGTGAAATGATTTTTTTGATCCTTTTTTCCTGTGTTGTTTTCTATGATGATTCAAATTATTATCAGGAGAAAAAAAAGCAAAACAACAACAAACAAAATAACAGCAAAAACAGTAAAGCACAATAGATTCAGTACTTATGCATTATCAAGGTGAATGACTTATTTTTTGCGAATATTTACAGGAAGCTTCTGAAGAAGAAAAGGCAAAAAACAAAAGTGGGTAGAAAATTGATAGTAGGACAAAATGACACAGGGTTACAGCCTTTCCTTTAGCATAAAGAATAAACAAGGAAGTGCTGTATATAAAAAGACAACATGTTTATTTCTTGAACTGATTAAAGAAATGTATTCAGTTTGACAAGTCACCAAAGACATGGAAAGAAAAAAAAACACACAGGACAAAGAAATCCACACCATAAGCTTCCAAGAACAATGCCTGAAGGATTGAAAAATAGGTTGAGAGTAAAAGATGTGAACTGTTACTTTAGGAATCAATAAAGTAGCAGACACTTCACCATGAAAAAAAAATAAATAAGATACTCAGCAAAGAATGTATGTTTGAATAAAGAAATTATAGTTACTGGTGACCACTTTAAATCTATGAGAGCTATTTCTTCATTGGTTTGATGTAATGTAATGAACACAGAAGTTTAATGTAAAGGAGAAAATAACTGTAGAAATGGACTTCACAAAGATGAATGAAGGGCCTGAGACATAGCACTGCTCTTCTTCATGTAAGTACACCTGAATAATAGGTTGTAAATCACTTAAGTGTTTGGGTTCTTCAGTCCAGTTGGAATCCACTCTGTCTCACTTCAAGGTATTTTTAAACATAATTCATTTTAATTGCATGCTTCCCAGAATACAGATGTCTTTCTTTAAGATTATGTTTTGACTCTCCCAAGTCATGTGTAGAAGACCTTATTGTTGCTTATATAGACAAAGTTTCTCTGAGCACAGAAGGTCATAATGTGGAAAAAGACATGCTCTCTAGCAGCCTGCAAAAATTTATTAAAAAAATGCTTAATGAAGTCTTTATTTTTACACAATTATTAAAAAAAATCACTGCTTGGTTGCATACAACTGAGAAAACAATGAAAGCAGATCCTTAAAAAAGACTTACTCATTGCGCTAATATATTTGCTCTGTTAAGCCCTAATCTGTTTCTCAAAGACTACTGATGTGTCATCACAGCATTCAGCAGTTTATGTACAAGAATGTCCTCTTATCTATAACATGTCTTGTGCCATTTCATGAGCATTCTTGTCCATTAATAAGCATCGACTCACCCGAGAGGACATCCATCTCTTGCACGCTATACTTACCTACATAAATAATTACTAAAATATTAACTGGACACTAATTAACATTCAGTAATAATAATTCAAAAGCAATAAAAGTGCACAATATTTTATAAGGAAAGCAATTTCTAATTAAGAAATCTTGAGTTAAATCATTCTTGATACTAGTCCCTTAGTTGTTTGGCAGCTGGAAAAGCAGAATAGCTCCTAACAAGGAATTTTGATAGCTGCTTACAAAAAAATGAAGATAAAGAGAGGAGCACTTGATCTTGAATTACAGTCTGGAACATGTTACTTTCTGTATAGGAACTAGATAATATTTATTGGACAGAGATCAGGAGTCATCTAACTGAATTTTAGACAATTACAGGGATAATCCAGATTCCCCTTATACTAACAGAAAGAGGGGAATCTATAAAGGGTCATCCTGTGATGTTTCTTAAATAGATGGGATGATTACATTTATAGATGACTGTTTCTCTCTAAAGATCACAGTCAGATTCTGACTTCTTATAGGCTAGAGTTAATTCCCATCCTGAATATTGCTCTTAATTGTGGAAAAATGCTTTGGGGAGTGGAGAGGAGGTAGGTTTCTTCAGGGTAACTCCATCCTTGATTGAGCGCTCTCGGTGCAAGTGAGAGGCAGAGATGCATCACCACCATTGGAGAAACACCAGTGGTGACTTTTATACGTAATAGCTTTCAGAAAATAAAAAAGAAAATAAAATGATAGCTCCATCTTAAAGAAGAAAATAGTACATCTTTGTGGCCTAATCAAATAATTTTGTATGAATGATATTGGATATTTTAATGTCTCTGCTATTCTAGTGATTTTCAGAAAAAGTACACCTCAATAGAACTTATAAAATGTAGTGTACTTTAATGTCAAAATTGTAAATTTAGCCTTCTGAACATTCAATTAATTTCTTTTCTTATTTTTTTATAATCATTTACATTTCTTTTTGTGTTCTGCATTAATTTCCATAAGTATGTTAGTCCTTTCTTCTATAGTGTGCTTTTAGAGAACATCTCTGCTTACTGAGATGTTATTGCTCTCAGTAAGTACATGTATTACTGCACAAGACAAAGAGGAATTCAATCCATTACCTTTTAAACTACATTGATTAAGATAGAATAACAATATGCAATAAAATATTAAACTTATTTTCATGATTAAAGTTTGTAATTATTCTAAATACACCTCAGGGCTTCTGATATAAAATGGTACTGGTTTGGTGATTTTCTTATTTTTTTTAGAAAAAGTACATTTCTAAATATTTAAGCATTTAGAACCAACTCTTCTAGGAATAATTCCAGTAATTAAGGACAAAATTATATGAACTATGGACTGTTTTTATCTTTTATATTGAATTTTCCAGTCAGGTGAGTAATTTTAAATATTTGATATATATATTTAAATAGTCTGTAAGTATTAAAAATCTCACATTGCTTCTACATATTATCCATAGGTTTCTTATGTCACAGGATTGTCATTTAAATAGAAATATGTGTCCAAATTAATAACTATTCCCATATTACACTGTCAACCTAAATACGCATGTTAATCCATCATTGTATTCACTTTGGTGACTGATAACTGAAGTTGTTTGATTGGTGTGGATCAACCATTTAGGCAGGACTAAGACCAGATTTTAACCATTGTTACAACACAGACTGCAAATATAATACAAAATTACAAAGCCTATCTTGAGTTTTTCTCCCTTGTAAGGCTGTAGGTGTTGCCTCCACAATAAATGAGAAACTACTGAGACTTTAATGTTGCAGAGCAAATTGAAATTTAAATTAAGGGCATGGTACTTTAGAGTGAAGAGTTGCACATGCATATTGACAGATTCTGATGCATATTAAACAAAGAAAAACAAGCAGATTATATTTAATTACCTTCTCAACTTGTTCTGTCTAATGTCTTGAATTTGGCTTAATCCAAATTTTGTTTTTAAATATGAAAAGGATTAGTTTTAGCATTAGGTTCATCTTGAGATACTTCACGCATTTTGCAAATATATGAAGTGTATTCAAAAAGAGTAAAAATGGCTTCTCTTCCTCTGTCTGCATATGTGTTTAAAATGTATCAGGTTCCTTTGCTCTTCACTGATTTAGAGCAAGGATATGTAGTGTATATTGTGTAGCCATAAGAGCAGAGAGATGCATGGCTGCCACTCATGTGTGTGGGGCTGTGAACATGCACCTTGTGCACTGCCTGTGTGCAGTGCCAGGTATGCTGGACTGTGTAAGAAACTATTGTGGATTGTGCTTATGTAAAAGACTATTGTGGACTGTGTTCTGTCTCGACATTGTTGCCATATAGTTTAAAAATTCCTAGCCTCTTGTCTCCAGGAAGACTGAGATATGAACTCCAGGTACCTTATCTTCATACAATTATTAACTTCTTGGCCTTGGCATCCTGTGGAAAGAGTCAGATACCAGCTTAAAGTTTGTTATCTCTACACAATTTATGACTTCATGGATTAGCCCAAAACCCCAACAATGCTCAGCAGAGCCTGACAAGCGGCACTGGCAGTTGAGTGGGGGCAGGGGGAAAGAGGAGCACTAAAGCAAAAAACTTCAAGAAAGTGGGTGGACTCTTCAAGAACTGGAACAATAAAAGGACTATGTTTTACCCCCCAAGGGAGTAGATGCACGGAAACAGAGAAGCTTCTTTTCCTTATTCTCAACTCTCTTCCAAGAAAATCACCAGCTGCACCGAGGCAGAGCCAATGAAATGTACCTGAATTGGTGGTGGTGGTAACTCTTGGTTGGTGGTAACAGAACTGGTGGTGCTGTTAGGAGATGTCTCCTACCTGTTTGCATACTTTTCCATTTTTCCTTCTTTCTCCCACTGTCCTATTGTGATTATTCCTCATTATGAGAACAGAGTTTCTGGACAAGGTCATATAGCATTTGAGTCTGAGTCTTATTTATCTCACTCTTGGGATCACATTGAAACCTCTTCTCACAGTGGATCAGGACAAGCCCTTGAAAAATCCATTAGAGGAAACATAGAAATGTTACACTGCTGGCTCTTACTTACCAAATATATAATTTTTCATACTGCATATTAAATAGTTTTTGGCAGATTTTATTGTGTTGTTGTATTATTAATGAAAAGATTGTTTTAAAAAATTGGCAGATTTACCGTGAAAGTGAAACCAATCATAATGCTGAGATGTGGGAATTACTGCAGGACTGGCAGAATTGCATTTGTTCTATTAGCACGGAATCCTTTTAAAGGCCAAAAATGACCAAGAAATATTTATCGAAATAGACTAATCAAGTAACTAGTTAAATATGACCACGATTTTCCTGCAAATGTTTAGCTTTACAGGCTCTCCACGCTCAGCAACCAAGAAGAATATAGAATAAATATGTTTTATGATTTATGATACTATTTCTGGTTAGTATTTTGATTCTTCAAACATTTTTATTTATGGAGATATCCTTTTGCAGTTTTTAAGGTGTTCTAATTTCAGCTGGACATCTTGAGAGCATCCAGTTCAGATCATGTTTATGAGAGATACCTACTATATCTCTGAACTTGCTCACATGGACATATCAAGAGTAGAATCTCTGTGCCTTGTGCCTCTGGTGCCTTTTCCTTCAGGATCAAAACTTAAGTTTACAATAACAGAGCAAAATACATGGTAAAAAAAAACTTCCAGGGAGCCTTAGAACTATAAATGTTAAGGAAGGAAAAGATATGCAGTCTGTCAGTTTAGCAATGGATTCTAGCCACTATCCACATTTCCTAAGATTTTTTTTCAGTTTGAGTTTAGCAGATAATTATGATTATTAGGATTTGCCATACAAATCTTCATTTGTAAGATCATTTCACAGTGTAACAAATCTCATTCTTCAGGAATCTTTTCCCACTACTAACTTCAGACTTTGTGTCTTAATTTCAGCAGACTATCCCTATTTATTGGGTAGAGCATCACCCCAAATGATGTACCCCTTTAGTCATGTCACATCTGTGTATTCTAAACTGGCGTCAGACACCAGACTGGTTAGCTTAAGTGCTGGACACTACATGACCATCAGCCTACCCAGGTCTGCAAGTGGGAGTACATTGCTCTGCTCCAGCACACACATCATCAAACTGTTCTCAACATCTGTCTGGTCCCACATGGCCGAGCAAACTAGAGCCATGGTGTTTACTAAGTTCAGTGATGCTGAACAGCACAGCAAGCTCTCTCCTGTGTTGGTGAAGTCAAGATGATATGAATTGTTTTGTCAACATTTTGTCCTATGCATGAGGGAATTTTATTATGGCTTTGACTATATTTCATGGTTGCTGTGTTCCTGATTTTAATTTCTCCTGACTGGAAGGCTTGAAGCCAGCATCATTCTCATATGTGAGCCTGATGATCCTTTCTAAATCATGTTCCCCCAGTGATATCTGGTAAAAATATTTAAAAGTCTGTGAAGGTATATTTCAATGCTTGTCCCTTTAGCTTTCTGTTTTTTTTACTGAAATAATGAAAATAGAGTGCCAGTTATGAAGATGAAGCCCACACTAGATATTTTTAAGGGCTCTTATCCTTGTGTAAAATTACAAAGTCTTTCAGATAAAATATTTACCTGACTCCTGCTGTTGTATATATGGCATCATATTTCACTACCAGCTTTCTTTCCAAGCTTTCTCATTTCTTTGCCTATTATTATTTCTTATTATTCCAATAATGTAAAATAAATTCAGAAGATATTTACCATTATGATGCCTTCTTTAGAATTATCCTAGATAGAATATACTAAGTTTATTAAGATTTAATGACATTTTATTAAAATATAAATCTCTCTGTTCCTCTCAGTGAGAGTCAATATCTACTTAAATTTAGTGATGAATTATTGAATATATCATTGTACTATCAATAGGTCTACACAATCATATAAAATGTGTAATTTTCTCTACTTTGGTCATATTTATAGTCTTGGATAATTTTTATGGTTTTGATGCACAAATCCCTGAGAACTTTTTTGGTCAACGTGTAACTTTTCCATCTTAAAAGACTTGAAATATTCTCTTAATGAATGTTTGTAAAAGATGTTTTGGATAATACTTCAGGAAAAAATGCTGTTTTTCTGAGATCATGATTCTTCATGACATTCATAATTTCAAATTAGACTAAACAAATTCCATTATATTGAGATTCAGTTGATCATAACACTCCTGCATACTATGTTAATTTGTCAGATATGTTCTACTTTAATAGTAATTTAATACAAAGTTACATATTAGTTCATAACAAATTTATTAAGATGGACAACATATAGATGTATTGTTCACTGTAAAAAAGTGGAAATAATATGGGTTCTATATTCTGCTATATAATGAATTCAATATTATACAATAGAAGATAGTGTGCTCTATCTTGTATATACATCTTTAATACAATAATTTCATGGAAAACCAATCATATAAATATTACCTGAATACACGAAGTACTGCTATTAGCACCTCTCTTTAATGGATCTTCAGAAATGTATCAGTCCTTTAAATCAGATTTTCGCAATACTTTGTGATGGTGTGAAAGCCACATCTACTCCAAACAGTTCCAAACTTTTGCTCTCAGTGAAAGTCAGTGAAAGTCTCAGTGAAGTCTCAGTGAAACTTTTAACCACTACAGAACAACTTACAACAAGTCAATGTCTTGCAGGAGAGGATAAAACTCAAGCCTAAAAATGTATGCTTTAGCCTTAAAAATATCAGCACAGGTAACAGACTAAATGCAGATAGAGTCTTCTGCAGAAAAGCATTAAGTAGGAATGATCTGTCATATTTCCAGTTTGACTATTTTCCATAGTGTTATACTCCTCTGAGTGGCATTACATTTAAAATAGATACAAGACATCTCTTTTAGACTAGACATAAACATGTATTTTAAGCAATTTATTTAATTTTAGCTATTCAATTTAGGGACCTAATAAGATATGTCTTATCTGCCCATGCATAGATTTGTGCATATTGCACTGCAGTGTAACAATTTGACATTATGTCAAATTTAATTTAAATCAGCAGTGGAAAAATATTATAAAGATGGTTAGTTGGACAATGTGCAAGCTCTACATACTAAGGAATTCCTTTCAATAGGCAGATGAAATTCCCTCTTTATAAATTTTAATTCCAGAATACTTTTCTACCATTACATTGTAGTAGTTAAGTAGTTAAGATGGTATTAATTCCTAAATAGCATACAGATGCAGAAGAACGAAGAAGAATGCAGAAGAAGGCTGAGGTAGGGATCTGATCAGTGTGTATAAATACCTCAAGGGAGGGAGTGAAGAGGGTGGGGCCAAGCTCTTCTCATTGGTGGCTAATGACAGGACAGGGGGAAATGGATATAAGTTGAAACACAGAAAGTTCCATCTCCACATGAGGAGAAATTTCTTTACTGTGAGGGTGACAGAGCTGCCCAGAGGGGTTGTGGGTTCTCCTTCTCTTGAGGTCTTCAAAACTGACTTGGATGCCCTGTGCCACATGCTCTAGATGACCCTGCATGAGCAGGAAGGTTGTACTAGATGACTTCTGAAGTCCCTTCCAACCTTAAGCATTCTATGAAATTGTGAGGAACTTTATCTTTTGTCTTAGTATTCCATTCTATTTCCAAGAAAAATGAAGCAAACATTAAATACACAAACATTTCCTATTTTGGAAAGTAATGTTCATGAACATTTCTATTGATGTATAATGTAGTATAATGAACGCAATGAAATTATAATCTAATGATATAGATTCAGATAAGGAAAATCACAGACTACGATTTTTTAGAATAAGTATTTGAGCATAATGAGCAGAATATTACCTCTATTCCAAAATAAGGAAAGAACATATGACCTAAAATTATCATTGTTTTTATAAATACATATATATATATGCTTGTATATGCATATGTACATATGCCTGTATCTAACTATATATAAATTTTGCCTCCTAATATACTTTTAGGACTTAATTTTAAGCTTATAAGACTGTCCTGAGAAACCAAACCCACATTACCCGCTGGCATGTAGAATGTCAAAACAGGTTACACGGTATCACTGCTCTGTTCTGGATGAGAGATGCACCATTTAATAAGCAACATATGCTCTGTGACTTCAACTAGGTGCCTCAGTGTTTTTACAGATATGGCAGAAGTGCTATTTCAGGTGAAAAATAAAAAGGTGATATGTATCAAGGTTCATATATGAAAAAATAAAGTCTACATTTTGAGGTCAGAGGAAGATGGATAAAAGAAAAAAAAAAAAAAGAAAGGTTATCTGCAACAGTCATAATCCAAGAGCAGCTCAAGGTCTAATAAACACCTCCAAACAAACAAATAAACAAAATATGGATGCTTTCACCCTAGAGCAAAATATCCTGCAAGGACTCCATTTTTTTCTTTCAAAATACTAATAATATTGCTAGATCCTGAACAAAGATTGTCCTAAGTATCTAAAAGCCTGAGAAACTATTGCAAACAAAGGAATTGAGATCAGGATATGCTCGAAAAGTTGTGTCAAATCTCATTCTCCGTAGTACACTAAAGGCATTCGGAGATGTTCACTGTGCTGGAGTAGGTTGGTTGTACCACACAGGCAGACAGTCACCCTCACGCACCACCTTTAGCATTCCAGTTGTTAACCACTATCGAAGCTGCAGATATTTATTTATTTCTAGGTTTGATTTTTCTAGCTTTGACCTCTGGCTCCTGAATGCTGTTTTGCTGGATTAAACTGACACTCAGAACAAAGTATCTCCTTGCTACATATGTATTACCAGCTCAGGTCACAGCATAAACATCTGTTCAATAATATAAATTCATTTATTTCTTATATTTCATAGTAGAAATGCTTTTTTTTCCACAAATGTTCTTGTGGTTTTATATATATTTTTGAGTAGTAAAAACACTTATTAAATATGGGCATCAGAATCAGACTATTCCAGTGTATTCTCATGCAAGGATTATTTCTCTCACAATGTGTTTTAGCTACTTAAAGAAGATAATTTCAAAAGTTTTCTCAGCCCATCTATCTGTCTTGAATTGTGCCTCAATAGTAGAAATGATAAATTATCTGGTTCACTTGCAGGGTACCAAGTAGCTTCTCTCTGCTACTTTTTGAATTATTTTGAGGTTGCTTGTGTCATGGTTATTTTGGAGAGAAAAATAGGGTTGCACTTTCACAGTAACCTGATAGAAAGAACAACTTATCCCTTGGAATTTCATTTTTAACTGAAATAGGTTAAAGAAAAAGTATATTTCAGTTCCATCTTTTATCATAAGGAAGATATTTAGGATAGTGAAATCATATTCAATATGTTTCTTTTACTCTAAATGATAGCTACAGTTGTTTAATCCTACATTCCATTCTGTCTTATTTCTTTTTCTTTAGTCTACATCCTAAACATCGTCTGACTAGAGGGATCTTTCAGAAAAAAACATTTGAAAACAGTTCTTTATCAAGCTAAAAAGATTCTTTATCAAGCTATAAAGCATTTTGGAAGATTGCACACATCAAAAAGTTTGGAAATACAGGAGTTCTAATGCTCAAATTTATTGTACAGAGGCATATGTATATGGATTCACTTGTTTTAAAAAGCTCATTTACAGAATATATAAGACCTCTTGAACATAGAACAAATTATCCTCTCTTCTTTAAATATATTTCTTTATTTCACTGTGAAAATAATTTGCATCAAGAGGAAACGAAAATTTTAGCAAAATGCAGTTCACAGAATAAAATATATCAGTGTTTTAAAAAGCAGTAAATATTACAAATCATGAATATCGTGACAGAATCACAGAATGTTCAAGATTTAAGGGACCTCTGGAGATCATTTACTCCAACCTTCCTGCTTATGCAGGGACACCTACAGGATGTGGCACAGCTTGGAGGAAGTGGTGCTTGAAAATTAGCCAGCTCTCCCTTTCCTTCTAGGACCCTGACCCAGGGGACTGCTCCAAGCAGCTCCCTGAAGAAGTCAAAGTTGGCTCTCTTGAAGTCTAGGGTTGCAATACTACTTCTCACCCAGCTTCCTCCACACAGGATTGTGAATTCCAACATCTCTGCAGTGGTCAGTGCAGCCAAGACTGCCCATCATGAACTCTTTCACCATATATCTCCATATTTCTGTTAAAACTACGCATTCATTTAACTGGAAGTGGCATAGTTTAGTCATACTCAGAGTTAAAAACATAGTGTAGATTATTAGATTTACTCTTATTCTTCTGCCTCTGTAGTGGCTTGGCAACATTGACAGATTGACTAGCCATTTAATGGTGCGCTGTGCGCGATTGAGAGACAGGATGCAGCTTGATGCAAGCAAATGTCTTTATTATTCCTACACACACTTTTATATAAACCATATAAACCAGAAGGTACCATGTCTTGCGCGAATTGGTCATTTCAAAACATCAGGCACTCCCAGGCGCCCCTTTATTGGTCAATACAGAAACAGCTACAAACAGGCAATGGAAAAATAATGGCAGCAATCAAAGCCCATCTCAAGACAATACTTCCCTCAAGATGACTCAGCCTCACTTTGTTATCGCTAGGCCTTGTGCTCCATACCTGAGGCCCCGCCAAGGCTAGTCGAGTCCTGGCCCACATCCCACAGCTCTGTAGTAAACAATCTAGAAGAGCAGAACAAACAACCTCTGCCTCCCCTCCAAAGCCTTTCCATGTGACTATCTATAGGATCAGTTAATGAAAAATCATGATTGTGCAAACAGTTATTCAATCATGCTCCAAAGGGATCAGAAAAACAAAGCATAGGGATTGTTTGTGGTATGTAAACAGAATTATCAACTGTCCTGTTTCTCCTTTTAGTATTTTCTTTTTCTTGTTTTTTTATTTGATGAAAATGAGGGGAGGATTCAGTTATATGCTAATTGGGAAAGATAAGAAAAAAGAATTACTGTAATAATGGCCAGAGAGAAGAGAAAGAATAGGAAAGAAAGAAGAGAAAGACTGAAGTGAGGATACAGAATTAGGGACAATGATCAGGGACTATATCTTTTACTCTTTTTCCTGTTGTAAAGGAAATGTAAGTCCATTGTTTTTGACTAGAAATAGAGATACAGTAAAATAGAGGGGAAGGAATTATTAACTCACATTTTTATCATAACTCTAGGCATGCTCTAAATAGAGCCTGGGACAAGATTACATCCTAAATTCATTTGGAATATTAAGGGGAGACGGGGCAAGTGTGAATAACAGAGAAGAATATAAAACCACAAAATTATTAGTCTGGCCCATCTTTCAAGGGCTATGTAGCTGTTGAAACAGCGTAATGCTGCATTAAATATATATTTACAAAGTTAGAATGTGTGGTTTAAGGTAATTCTTTAACTAAAGAACTATGCAGCGCCTAAAGTTGCATACTGAAATACTGAAAAATAGTTGGCAATTTCCATGCAAAACAAGAACTGAAATTATTTTCTTTCTCTTTAATATGTTTTAGATTTAGAATCATATAAATGCATGAGCTACAGGCTGTTTTACTGTTTTGAAACATAACACTGATTATAAATAATGGAAAATCTCATAACAGTAGCTTGCAATATTCTACAAAAATGGATTTAAAGGTATCGAACACTACTGCGCCTTGCTAATAAGTCATTCAGACTCTAAGTGTTACTGTAGATATAGAATCCGAGAACTTTTCCTGAATATTAAATACTTGTTAAACAGACATTTACAGACAAAAGAAATTCACCATGTGTTTCTGAATTACCAAGCATGATATTAATATTCAATTGGTGAACTGCTGTGTGAAAAGAAAGGCCTGCTAGAGGCTTAAAATGCTAAACGTATGTCTCCATTTACTGTAACTGCATACTAAAAGCATTCCTCTGTCATACATTAGAAAGAAAAGTTCAAGAGCCATTATAATGCTGGCAAAGTCCAAGTGTAAGGTACTTTGGTTGCATTTTTAGAATTGGTAGAAGCCACATGTACACTGAAGGAAAAAAAAACCAAAAACTACATGCATCTATAGTGCTTGGCTTCATAAAATATTTCCATCCTTGGCTTGTGTATTGATCAGTATTTGAAAAGATTTCTGCCAGAGATTCATGAACTGAATCAAACCTTCTGCCATCACTTACATTTTCTAAACCAAACTGAGTAACATTCAGAAATGTTTGGTTATGAACTTCATCTAGCAAAATAGGAAAAAAGAAAAATAAAAGAAAATCTTCCTACTGTCCTCAGTTCTTTTTTCCTTGAAACGCCAAAACCAAAAAATAAATTCCAAAGGGATCTGAGACACCATGACCCTACTTTCCCCCATCCACGTGCTTAAGACAGCAGGATTGGACACTCCTACAAGATACTGGCAGCTGCAGTGGGCAGCACTTTGAAGTTGTGAGTACAAAAAGTGGCCCCAGGCATCTGCTGAATGTGAGTGCTTATGGAGATCTTGCTCTTGTGTCAATGTGTGCCCGAGGCAGACAAGTCAAATAGGTCACATGCAGCAGGAACCAGCATTTGCAGACCTGCTGGAGAAAGGCCACAAAAGAAATTGTTCAGATAACCATGGATGAGTAGTGTTATTCATGAATGTAAGTGACTGAGCTCCTTCTACATATAGTAAAGAACACGAGGACACGGTATGTCAACTGGTCATGGCATATTTTAAAGATGAAGAAATTAGAAGGCAGTGCTTTCTGGTTGCTTTGCTTCAAGGATTGCATTGACTAGCAGTGCACAGACAAGCACAGTTCTCTTGGAAGCAGTAAGACACAGCTGTGGACTGGGAGGCAAAATTGGACTTCTTGCAAGTCACATACAAATCATAAGTTAAATTTGCTGTGCATAATCAGCATCATCCTTCCAACTTACCACAATATCAGTGTTAATACAACACTAGTGTTAGTTACAGTGACAGTGTCACAGCCATAATTATCAGCTTGATTCAGCTGTTTACAGTTCAACACTCATCACTGCCTTACATTAATCTTTTCAAATATTAAGGTAACTTAAAATTTTATATTACTTTAAAGAGGAAGGAAAACCTCTGAACAAAACTGGCTTTTTATTTCTTCTTAGGCAGAATGTTTCTTTCTAGAGTCCCATTCAAAGTGAAGCACATAGATGTTTTGCCTCAGGAAAAGTCAAGAAAAGATATTTTTTCTATCATAAAGGCAAGAATTCTTCCTTGTTCTCTTATTACTCCCGGAGGTTAGCAACTTGCTACTAGCTCTGACCAATGTAAAATGCTATATACTACCTCACTGCTGTTTCAGCAGTACTGAACTGCACATGAAGCTGAAGGAAAGAGGAGTAAATCAAAGATCAAGCTTTCCTTTTGTCCAATTTCCTCATAGTTGCAGGTATTTCTAATGCTATTTTTACTCTGTTAGAACTAATTGAAAGAAAGAAGTCAGAAGGCAGCCTGAAGAATTATTTCTCAACATAAATAAAAGTAATAGACTGAGGCCCAGAATTGTTATTTATTTACATGTGCTAAAAATATTTTCAATATATATGGTACAAAACAATATATTACAGATACTTTCCATCTTAATTTGCATTATGTCTATTTTAATTTGAAATTCCTTAATTCAGGTTAATTTTCGTATGATTTTTTTGAAGGTTAAAATTGTTCCTTCTCTTTTTCCCTCTTCTCTCCTCAACTCTCTTCTCCTGTCTCAGATTGTGACTGGTATTATTTCAGTTAGCATTGAATGAAACCTTTAGGTTCTGAATATAGCTATTATTTTGATTTCTTTAATAATTAAACATGTAATGTTATTTCTTTGTATAATGAGAGATGAGAAAGACGAACCAATAATTTCAATAAAAAAAGATAAAATAACCTTGACTATAGAAGAGTTGTTATAAAGTAAACTCTTATTGGACTCCTTTAGAAAAAAAAATGTGAAAAGAGGGAGGATTTTTTTAGTATTAGCTCAATTACAGGTTATCGGAATGTACAGCAGAATACTGATTTCTGGGATATTTTATACAATAGTTCGTAACAAACTGTTTTAGTTACTGAGACTGTAGTAGATGTTAATTAGTCTTTGCATAGCTATCTTTATATATTATTTTATTATTTACCTTGATAGTTTTGAATACTGCTTTATGTGGAAAGATACTCAATAAATTTAGACTTGGTACAACTCCAAGAAAAAGAGAGGAGAGGAGAGGAGAGGAGAGGAGAGGAGAGGAGAGGAGAGGAGAGGAGAGGAAAAAGAAATTGCTTCAGAGATTAGTTTGCCCATTATATCTAAGAGTATAGATATTGTCTGAAAGTGACTATAAAAATGACATTGTGAGTTTCAATATTTATTGCCTTGCTATGATTCCCAGAACCAATCTTTTGTGATTACTTTAAGTTCAGACCTAGATTCTGAGCTCTGGCTGAGTTCAGTGTACATTGGAATGGATGGATGGATGGATGGATGGATGGATGGATGGATGGATGGATGGATGGATGGATGGATGAAAAAAAAATGTCATTAAGACATATTGGAAATCCTGGAATCCTGAAGCTAGTCAGTCAAAAATCAAATACATCCCTCCTCAGACACTTAAGAAAGCCATTCACCCAGTTTGGCTTTGACCTTGTCTGTGCTGCCTCCCTTTTAAAAATCTACCTAATGAATGTAACCTGCAGTCTAAAAGCTAAAATAAATTTTATCCAACTCATATATCAACACTAAATACGGACTCACTAAATATTGACTAAATAAAGTTAGTCAATAATTCAATTTTCATCAGTCTTACTCAATACTTAATAAGAACTAAGACAATAATTCTGATAATTTTATGACAAGAATAAAATGGAATTAACTTTTCTGTAAACGTATTTATTCTATAGCAAGGAAAAAGTGATGCTGAATTAATGTGTATCACTAAGCTGACACAGGCTTTCACAAAGGAATAGGACTATTCTATACATTGCCATTGACATTTTTCCAAAGCAATTTGAATTCTGGATATTCCACTTCTTCAAATATGTCAAATAGGGGCAAATTCAAATATTTAGTACACTGAGAGTTTTAAGTATAACCTTGCTCTTTTATATGTTTTATAAAGAAGATTTAAAAAAAAAAAAAAGAAATTGTTCTAAGACAGTAGGTAATAGAATTGTGCTTTGGAGCTTAGAAATGTTTCAGTGCAATAGTACTGTCAATTTACTGTCCAGACTTTAATGACATATGATTGACAAAATATCCATCTTCTAAAACAGCAGTATGTATTAACATCTTACTCTTTATGATTACTACAGTGATGTGTAGACTCTAACATGCTTGATTCAGTTGTTTTCATTCAGGGAGCTATTACGACTCTAATATTTTAAGGATTCCAAGCTCTGATTGAATAATGACTGTGACTTACAGACTCTTATATAAAAAGAAGAGCTAAATGCTAGTTGTGAAGGATGTTCTTTTACATCATCTTAAACATAGGTCTGTGCATCAAGGAATACCAAGCAGAACTTCTACAGATCAGCAGTGTTGGCAGTGAAGCTCAGCAGAATCTAGAGTCTCTTTTTTTTTCATTATAGCTGTAATATCATAAAGCAGTATTCATACTCACAAATAGAACTTCTGAGGCATAAAAGGTGGATTTCTCCACCTCTCTTGAGAAAGGAGATTTCTCAAGTATATGAGTCTAATAATTCATAAAATGATCTGAATTTTCAGAAACATATAGGTAAGTTAAAAAATTAATTCATATTATTTTCATCACCTATACATTGTTTATGTACTAGTGAAAATCCACCTCAGGACTAGCCTTCATCTAAATACCTGCTTATGCAATACTAAGGTTAAAGGCACAATCCATGGTGGAAATCTTCAGTTGAACTTTTATCTCCTATGGACACCCTAACTTCTAGATAACAGTGCTCACATTAGTTAAATACTACCTGAAAAGTAAGATTATTGATTTGACACTGAACATCCTGTTTTGCATAATATTTTGCTAGAATGTTTTGAGATATATTACTTCCATCTTGCAACTGATATTTATTACTCTGCAAAGACTGATCATTATACACCATATAAAAATATCCAGTCAATACTTAGCATCTTAAAAAACTAACAACTATTATGACTAATACCTATAGGAGCTTGGTGAGTAGTTAATAGTACAAGACAACGTACAAGACAAGTAAAAGAAAGGTAGTAATACTCTGTTTTACGTTAGGGAAAATTCATAGCACACTTTGGGTCTCTCAGAATGTTTTCAATATGATTCATATACATACACACACACACATATATATGTGCATGTGTTTAAATATTTTAAACTTGAGTAATTATTACTGGAATATTTTAAATATTTTAAATATTCTAGTGGGAAAAAAATAACAAGAAAACTTGAGTTCTTTAATTCTCTCAACTTGTATTTTAATGACTCTGTAAAGGTCTTTCTTGCTAAAAGAAAATTTTTTGTTTGTTTGCCCCATTTTTGCAGATTTTACATGCTTATATTGCAATTCTGGCTTTGGACAGAAAGCCTTTTGCAAGCCCAAGCCAGTACATTTCATTCTCTTTTTGAGGCATTCAGAGAGATGGAGTTCTTGGTCCTCCTCTTGAACAATATCTGTATTTTTCGCTCTTGTCTTAGTAACCTTGACCGAGGTTGGGGCAAACCAGTTACTTTTCCCCTTGCATAGACTGCCATGTCCAGAAGTTTCTCACCTTTGTACCCTGTTAGCTTGACCTCAAGCCAGGGTTAACTATCTGCATATGGACCTTAAGCAAAGGCCAGAAGAGGCTTTCAAAGTCAAAAGTGTCATTTTCTCTCTATTCTTTTTGCCCTCTGTAGCTCCTATTGTGGTCAGTACGTTCATCTGCCTCTGCTTCACCTCCCTGGTCACAAACCTCACTCCCCTAAACATGCTTTGTGCTTCATTGCTCCCAGGCAGGAGTGATCTCCCACTTCTTCCACATGGTACTTATGACTCAATCACTCACTTCGCAAATAAACTTACCATTACTGAGAATGGTAAGCTCCCGTTTCAAGCTCCCGCTATTATCTCTGTATATATTTATTAATTTTCTACTGCAGCCCTGGCCACTGCAAAAGGAGGAATATGAACTTGCTCAATGTTGTTTTCTTTACTGCATCATGTATTTCATTCACTTGTATTCTGTGTGGTAAAGACCACTTTAAATAGTGATTTCCTGTCTTTCAATATTTGCCTCTAAAATTCATATTGATACGGGATATATTTACCAGTATAAGTAGTGGTTTAAAAAAAAAAAAAAAAGAAAAAAAGATTTGATCTATTTGAATAATACTTGTACCTAATTTTATACATGAAGTAATATAAGGCTTTAAATGTAATTACATAAATCATCCAAACATCATTTTGGGAATCATCAACAAATCATCATTTTGGGAATAAATCATCCAAACAATTCTGGCGGTTTTGACCGCTCAAGAAACGCTGTGGCTGAGCACTGCACAGATGATTTACTGCTACGTCCCCATCTTCCCCTTCAGTTTGCACTGAATTAGAAATCCACAATTCTTTAATGGAGGACAGTGTACTTGCCTCATTTTTACCCTTCTCATGAGAAAACTTGTTTTATCATTCTTGTGAAAGAATTTGTGATGTCCAATTACAGCA
>JAUBOD010000752.1:2145265-2164888 GCA_032353885.1 Nothura maculosa | reverse complement strand
TCACAGCATCCTCCTGGGCAAGCTCCGAAGGTGTGGGATAGATGAGTGGACGGGGAGGTGGATTAGGAATTGGCTTGATGGCAGGGTGCAGAGAGTGGTTGTCAGTGGTGCGAAGTCCAGCTGGAGGCCTGTAGTTAGCAGTGTCCCCCAGGGGTCAGTCCTCGGTCCAGTCTTGTTCAATGTATTCATTAATGACTTGGATGAAGGGATGGAGTGCTCCTTCAGCAAGTTTACTGATGATACCAAACTGGGAGGAGTAGCTGATAGCCCTGAGGGCTGTGCTGCCATCCAGAGTGTCTTGCACAGACTGGACAACTGGGTGGTGAGAAATCTCATGAAGTTCAACAAGGACATGTGCAGGGTCCTGCACTTGGGGAGGAAAAACCCCAGACACTTGTACAGATTAGGGGAGGGAGACTTGTACTGACTTGCTGGAGGGGAGTCGCGCAGAAAGGGACCTGAGTGTCATGGTGATGAGTTGACCATGAGACAGCAGTGTGCCCTGGTGGCCAAGAAGGTCAATGGGATCCTGGGGTGCATTAAGAAGAGTGTCTCCAGCAGGTCAAGAGAGGTGATCATCCCCCTATACACAGCCCTGGTGAGGCCACATCTGGAGTACTGTGCCAGAGTACTGGAGAACTGCAATTCTGGGATCCCCAGTGCAAGAGGGGTATGGAGCTGCTGGAGAGAGTCCAGCGCAGGGCTACGAGGATGATCAGGGGCCTGGAACGTCTGCCCTATCAGGAAAGGCTGAGGGAGCTGGGTCTGTTCAGCCTGGAGAAGAGAAGGCTGAGGGGCGACCTTATCAGTGTGTATAAATACCTCAAGGGAGGGAGGGAGGAGGATGGGGTTGGCCTCCTTTCAGTGGTGGACAGTGATGGTGGACCAGAAGAAATGGCTTTGAACTGAAGCATCGGAAATTCCACAGGAACTTAAGGAAACATTTCTTCACTGTGAGGGTGACAGAGCACTGGAACAGGCTGCCCAAAGCGGTTGTGGAGTCTCCTTCTTTGGAGATCTTTAAAATCCGCTTGGATGCAGCCCTGTGCCCTGTGCTCTAGGTGACCCTGTGTGTGCAGGGAGGTTGGACCAGGTGACCTCTAAGGTCCCTTCCAACCTTACGCATTCTATGTTTCTGTGATTCTATGATTAGCTTATTTAAGTATCATGTTTTATTAATAGAAAGGCATTTCCTCACATACAGTATCAAAATAGTAAACAACTCACTAGGGTCTACTACTGTTTTTCCCAAAAGATTTTTGTGTTCTTTTGATTAAGGACATAATAAAGGTTCATAGCCCCAGGAATCATAACCTGGCATTAGACACTATATACATTTGTTAAGGTGCCTGAAAATGAGATCCATATCTATAATATGTTCATCTAGTAAACACAGAGACAGACATATTTCTACTGTTTTCTATATTAAATATTGAATTTGAGGAGTGTCGCATTGCTAGCAGGTCCTCTCTGAGCAGTAGTTCGAAGGTCCATCTGCTCATGCAAAATACTGAAAATCTTTCTCTAATTGCACCCAAACTGACATATTATCATACATCACAGATTCTCAATGGTGTCTTTCATCTTCTTTCAAAATATTTCAGTCCATATGCCAGGAAGTGTTACTGAATGCTGCTCTTTCTATTTTATTAGCTTGACCATCTTTGTACCTAATAGTGGCATAACTAGGGTATCCATAGGAGTATACCTCTGTCTTTTTTCTAGCTGAAATCTTGTGCTGTATTTCATGCAGAAGTTTTTTCTCTTCTTCTCACTAAGGTTTTTACTATTATTATTAGTCTAGCTGTACAATATTGAAGAAAGAATATATAATTCATCCTCTTAATGACTTCTGAAGTCATTATAAGAATATAATGGCTAAGGAACTCTCCAAGAAGGTGCAAGTGAAAATCAAACTCTTTCACCAAGATTTTATAAATTTTATATGACTGGTCCAGCTAAAATACTTTTAAGGTAAGTTAGGAATAGTCAGAATGTTCCCAAAGTTTTTAAGTATCTGTCTCCTTATACAGAGATTTGTATTTTGACCATATGTGCTACTATACAAAAAATTCCTGCCATCACTTTTAAATTGTATCATGCTACTGTAATATATAATAAAAGGCAGTAAAGATTAAGACCTGATTATTTTACATCATGAAGGTTTAAATTTATTCTCTTTATTTGTAATAGTAATGTCGCTAATTAAAATTTCAAAACACAATTTCACATTTCACCAGTAGCCATATATAACAAAATTTCTCAGACTTTTCATGAAGAGTGTTCACGATGAACACTCTCCAAGATGTTACCTGTCATTCACAGCAAATGTTAGATACATTGAGAGTTTGAGTGAGGCTGGAAGGTGAAAATATATTTGTTCTGTTTCTTTTCTATTTATTTTATTTTACATTGCTTCTAAGTTTTTTTTTTTTTTCCTGTGTGTTTTTAACACAAAAATTTGCAAGGTTGATGCAGCAATTAGTCAGAAAGTACAGAGGCTAATTATTCTGATTTTCTCCTGAGAGATAGGAGAGCTTGCAAAGAAAAGCATAGCCAGAAAAATGTAAGGAGAAAGAGGACCAAGAAAATCAGCTTGCATGAATTTGAGAGTGAGCTTAGGAAAAAAAACACCAGAAATTGACATTGATGTAATATTTAAATAGTAGGACAGAGAATGGCTAAGATTTGATTGACTTAATGAGTGTAACTGGAACTGAATTTCACTTCCAGAGAGAAGAAGATAGATTTCATCTCTTGAGGACACTGCTTATATGTAATATTATAAATGCCCTATGGAGAACAAATAAATGAGGAATTGCAGCTATAGAGAAAACTGACCTAGTGTTCAGACAGTACAGTGACAATGACGTTAGCGTGTGACTTTTCCTAATGAAATGTCTACAGCTGGGCATTCGCTTACAAATATAAATAGCAACTTCTCTCCATTGCCATTGTATTTGCAGAGGTATGTGAGGCAGGAGGTTTGTAAGCTGAGTAAATGATTTATGAGTTTTCTGTTAAGCAGCTCATTAGCATGGATCAAAGGTGTCAGGGAGCTTATTAAAATATTACTCATGAATGCATATTAATTAAAATAAATGTTAACCCAAGATGTTAGTGGAATTTGCACATTTTTCTGCTTGCTATGTTGGGAACATGGTATCAATATTTCTGTGAAGTGAAATAATTTTACATATCACATTTTGATTTATCAACACTTTTTCTGTAACATTAACACAATTTTAGAGATTAGGTGCAAAATTTCACTTTGGTAGTATCATTTAGAATGTAATGAAACCTTTCAGTCTTTCTTAAAAACAGTTCTCAGATGAGTCATCTCTGTTCATCACACTAATATATAGCATTGTATATGTGCATATTGCTTACAGTATTCATTTAGAAAATACCATTTCTTTACTTAGGATATCATTTGCAACTTTGCAAAATCCATAAATCAGAAGAAGACAATGCTCCTAGGCTTACAATACGGAAAGTGCCTGCACTGCATTCTAATAACCCTTTGTCCAGACATTTCTGCAGACAAATGAATATTGTCATTCTCAGAAGTGTTAAGAAAACATGATTCTTCTTTTTCATTACAGCGAAACCTGTAGTTGTTTGGTATACCTAAGATTCATGCTTTAGACTGCTAATTACAAGACCTCTGACTAGCTATTTAAAAAGTAGAAGCACTTTCGTTATTAACAACACATTTCTTGAATATATAAAATTGAATATATAAAAAAGTAAGAAAATAATAAAGAAATACAGTTTGCAACATAGTTACTTGAAAGGAATAGTTTTTTAAGAGGGTTTGTATTTTGCCAGCTGTGGAGGAGTTGCATTCTAGCTACATGTGATTCTTTTCATATCTGGCTTGCCATACATACACAAATGGCTGTATTTGAATGAAAAACACGAATCTCCATTAAAAAAAAAAAGAATTTAAGAATATAAACATTCCAGTTTATATTGTTGAAATATTAACTTATGTCTTTGATGAAAATAAGATAAAAAAGATGTATAAAAAATGAGATATAATCAATGACTGCTAGCACATAATTGAAGAACATATCCAAGTTATGAGGGGATGGTCCCAAGATGACTAAGCTATCGCATTTCTGGATCACCTTCCTCTAACAAAGAATTAATTACAGTATCAAAAATTATCTGTGTGAAGAGTGTTATAGCAAATGCAAACTGTTATTATACTAAATAAAGAGATTTTAAAAACATACCAAAGAAAAATTACTACAGTTTCATAAAAAAATACAGCTTCCTGGATCAAATGAAAACTACATGGCAGATTTATTTAAAGAATATGATATCACTCTTTAAAATATGCAAGACTGCATAAGTGTAGAGACACAGAGAGAACTTTGTGAAAATGATATTAACCTTTTTGTAACAAAGATGACAACCGAGATTCTGTTTTTACTTTTATTAATTTTCAGTGAGAGGGAATTTTCTTTTTGAAGAAAGTGTTTATGAGTTCCCTAAAATATTATACATTTTAAACACAGTTAATGAAAAAGAAAGAATAAAGTTGGGCATCTGATAACCACCAATCTGTCAATAGCTGTCACAAAAATGCTGTGAGGAATTGCCACTAACCTTACATTTCAGAGACAGAGAAAGCTGCTTGTACAATATATGTTAGAAAATGTTACTAATGAAAACTAAGTGTTTTCATTACTAAATGTTACTAATGAAAACAATAGTGACATTAAAATATGGGATGGGATGCTAAATGCAGTTCGGCTTGGAAAAAAATAAAAACAATACATGTGGTAGGAAAAAAAAACCCATTCTCTTTCAATAGAGACCTCCAGGAGCTTGGAGCTTTTTTTGTTTTGGTTGATAGGAGCCTTAGATCACTGTGGTGTTGGGGAGGAGCATTCCCACCAGCTATGCTCTCAGGTCTGCTAACCAATGCATGGCTGGCAGTGTTCTGATAATTCCTTGCAACTTCATTGATAGCTGGGCACAGATGTCCTCATCCTGGCAAAGGAGAAGGATTGATGGTCCAGTTCAGGAATTCACTCAAAGCTGCTAGTCTGACAGCAAGCCTCAAGGCTCAAAACTGATGGAGAAGAAAGGGAGGAGTTCACTGTTTGTGAACTGTTTTATTCTCAAAGACTAACCTATGTCTGAGTTTATTTTAAAAAGCTAATTTTTCAACTCTGTTCAAATGCAACATATCTTTTAAATATTTTTGTTTGTTTATTTGTTTGTTGTGTTTTGTACTACTCTGAGGTGTCTACTTTAAAGAAAAGGTGATTGAAAGTCCAATTGAAAATACAAGGTGCCCTGGAATCCTATTGCACGAAAGTACGAAAACTGGACTGGCAGATTAGATGTCATTTTGAAAATACCACTGCAGCAAAAAAAAAGGTCAAGAAGCTTTTTACACTGCCTATCAGGAGACAAAGTCATCTTTTTTTTTCCTTTGGGTTTTGGAGTCTGAATCCTTGCTGACTGGCAGCTTTTTAGAGATCAATTTTTTGTGTATAAAGTTAGTATAAAACAGGATTCTTTCAGTAGTATTTTTTATATATCCACTGTGTTCAAGTACACTCAGCTGTATCAGTAACAGACTAGTTAATTTGCACACAGATGTCCTTTTGGGACAAATGAAACTTACACAACCCCATAGCAAATCTCTTCAACAGTGCTGTACCAGAGATATGCAGCCTTTCAGTGCCACATTCCTTCTCAGTGTTTTGAAACACAGCATGCAATGTGTTAATTTTGAGCTGAATTCTTCATTGCCAAATTACATAAGTCAAGTTTTACAAATAACAAATGAAGCCTTTTGTTTTGAGCCTATGTTGAGGAGAAAAAAATAAATATGCATTTTGTTTTGTTCCCCCCCCCAAAAAAAGATATTTTAGTTTGGTATCCAAACCATATCCATTATTCATTTTAGTCTAAATAATCTCAGAAGGTACCAGATCTGAAAGCAATAGGCACAGTGTTTGAGCTGCTGCTGTTTGTTTCACTGACAAAATATTTTTGAATATATGTGCAGTATAAAGCTAATACAATAACAGAGTGAGCTCTGATTTTTTTTCTCAATCTTTATTATCAAATGTCAGCTAAGTTACTCTTGCCTTTCATGTTATAGATAAGCTTGGATTATGCAGGGCTGATACTTAAAAAAATTATCTTTTGACTTTCACAGAGTGACTACCTTTAATTTGAAAGGCAATAGGGGATAAAAATGGAGCCAAGTAGATTCCATTTATAGAGTCACATATCTCAATATAAATGAGCTATTTTATTATTCCCTAAGTTAATACCCAATTGCCACAACAACCTGTTCTAGAGAAAGGGTAATTAAGCATGTGGCTATAAATAAAGAGACATAGGTTGCTGAATAATACTTCAGTAAATAGTGAAATCTTTATAAAATAACAGGGGTGATTTCCCAAGGTTCATGATGAAAATATTAGGGATGTTTCTGTGGGACAAGGCTTCTCTCAACAGTTGGTAATAACAGCTCACTGATATTTTCCTTTATGTACTATAGATTAAAAAATTACTGAAAATAGATGTCTACAGTTCATCAATTCCTTAGTTCAACTAAGGGTTTCTGAATGAACACAACAGGAAAAAGAGTCTAAGAGGGAAAACTCTATATGCTCACAAAATCCAGAGGCTGGCTTTTTACTGCATAGATCTTGGGCTTGCTGTTTAGTCTTGTGGGAAGTGACATGTAAAAAGGTGTTTATTTGGCCCTATAGTAAATTTAACATCATTCTACATGATTGCAGGGCAATAAAAATAGGAGCTGACTGTCACTTTGAATGGTCTCTTTAATTTATTTTAGTCTTAAATGTATAAGCTGATTTTTTCCTCTGCAGCAGTTCTCCTTAGCCAAGTGGGAAACTTGAACTTTAAATCTAGAAGTTCTTCTTATCATTTTCCCCATATACCTCTTCCTTCCACTGCCTCATATTTCTCTGTCAACTACTATACAGTTGAAAGGGAAGGTATAATTTTCGATAATCTATGGTACTGGAATAGATGCAAAACTATTTTTGGCATATTGCAAAAAAGTTTCCTAAGCCACAAGACTTTCTAAGAATTTTATTTTTCAATAAAAATAAATAAATAAATAAAAAGACTTTCTATCACACAGTCATTGAGGGCCACAGATTAGTGATTGTGGTAATCGTTTAGATATAAAACTTAAAATATCATTCTCTGTTAGCCACTCTTCAAATCAAGTTCTTCCTTGTCTGTTTTAATGCTAGTTTTCAGTTTGGATTTCTTTCTCCTGAATCTGTTCTACCTCTTGTAAGTAAGTTTTTCGTTAGAACAAGTAAATTATTAAATATGGGGAAATCCAAGTGAGTTCACATTACAATTACAATTATAATCCTAGTGAGATACATTATACAGAAGAAAGCTTCACCAAAACCAACATATTTCCACCAAAATATTAGATTTAATAAAACATATTGTCAAACAGCAAACAATTCCAATAGATTATAATTGCAAGTATCCTCTGTATTTATGTATTATTTTTGATGTTCTGGCATGTTTCTGAAACCTATTAGCACATAAGCCCTTTGTAATCTGTGTATCAAATTCAATTTATCCATTCCTCAGAAAGATGTATGATTCTAATATATATTGTCTATTATTATTGAATACCATTGGTTGTAAATTTTTCAACTTTTCTATGGTTTATGGCTGTTCTAGTAAGTGAATTTCACAGTGTGGCCTTGACTGAAGAAATTCTTCAGTCCTTTATATGGAGTAATAAATCTAAAGCTGAAAGTTGGAGATATCCTATGCTCATGCTCAGCTGTACAATTATGTTGTAGTTGTAGTGGTATAGAGGACTAGAGAGCATTAATCTTAAATTCAGCTAATTATTCCAAAACAAGAAGACTTGATAAAGGTAGTAACATAGTAATGGGTATAATTAAGTTCTGTATCATTTCACATTTTTTTTAAATCTCCTTTGGTCAAGTAAGTTACATTCTTTGCAAATTTAAGTGATTTGCTTAAGAGTTCATTGACTACAAGAGGCTTCCCTTGACAGGGTTTTGGGTCAGCAGTCTAATGTGTAGTCCTTGTACGTTGTGATACATGCATACTTCAGAAATGTCCCTAATGAACTTCCATGACTGCCACTAACATTTTGGCACCAGCTGTTTCTTGGATGGCTGGGGTAAATGGGCACTAGCCTTATGCTCTTTGTCAGTATGATTCAGCCTGGAGGCTGAACTGCTTTGTTAGTTACGTCTGTTTGTGAATGCAGGCAAAAGGACAGCTGAAATGTGTTATTAGGAATATAGCGGTACATTTCTGGTCACACTGAGTTTCTTACTCAGCTGTTTTATAGGCTACATGCATCTTGTGTGCAGTGGAATTGCTGCTGACTACATAAGATTCTCCGAAACAACACTGGGACATTATAACTTAAAGTGTTTGAGTATTTGCTGCCTAGAAAGCCATGATGAACAAACATGGCATTTATTTCACTTGTTTACTTCACTGCATTCTGTGCTATTGCATATATAAAAAAAAAGGAAGGAAAGAAGAGAATAGAAAGCTCAGGACTTTGTCTGAGACCAGACCCTTGGGAGATTTCCTAAGTCTTTCAGAATTAGATTAATTCACTTTAGTTATATAACAATGGTCATATATATTTAACAGCAAAAGGCAGCTATATAAGTGGAAAATCTAGATGTGATCAAACTATGTGCAGTGTCAGCATTTTCAGGTAAAGACCTGAGCATAGAAGATTAATATGTTACTTTGCCCAAAATCCTCTACAGAAAACTACTTGGGAATTAACCAGACACAGCATTTGGGCTGGAAAAGTGATAACTGGATGCTTAGTCATTTCATCCTACAAAAAGTCTTACCAATAGAATTGCAAAAAAAAGAAGTGACTTGATTGCACATACTCAGAAAGCCAATGTTTCAACAATTATTTGTTGCTGAAAGCTGAAGCAAGCAGAAACATTCTTCAGAAAACATTACAAGAGTATAGTTTATCAAAAACTGGGTAAGTTTACAATGCACTTCTCCCAGTGAAATGCCAGTCAAAGATTAGGGCAAACAGAATCCAGGTAAACTTAATTTAGAAAAGTCTAAAATAGACTAAGTATACTAATCTTACACTAATTGTTTTCTGAGTAGGACTGAGTCCAACTAATGTGAACCAAAAATATTCAGTAAAGCATGGTAATATTGCATAACACTAAATGTAACGTGAGGTAATTCTTTATGAAATGGGTCAGATCAGAAATCTTTGAACATTATACATGAAGAGTCTACAGCAAAGAGATATGTATCACTTTGCCAGTACATATAAACTTTTCTGCATAGGGAACATTTCTAAATATGAGAGTTCAGAAGCCATATCCAGTGATTCCTTGTCCTTTTAGCAGATAATGCCAACAAAGATGGGATCCTCCTGTTCCATGGCAGAAACTGTGCACCAGGAATTTTGTTAACTATTAGTTTTGCTAACTAATTTCCTAGTAGGCCACAAACTGGCCATTACAGAGAAATGGGTGGTTTGTTACTCAACCTGATGAAGATGTGAACTGAAACTAGAAGGTTTTAGAGCACACTACTTTGTCTCTGTCCCAAAATGTTTCCTTCCAAAGCATCAGAAGAAAGACATAATAGCTTATATTCTCTTTAACAAAATCACAGAATCTTCAATATTGGAAGGGACCTCTAGAGATCATCTAGTCCAACCTTCCCACTCAAGCAGGCACTCCTAGAACATGTGGCATAGGGTGGTGTCCAGGTGAGTTTTGAAGACCTCCAGAGAAGGAGACTCCACAACCCCCCTGGACAGCCTGTTCCACTGCTCTGTCACCCTCACTGGAAAGAAGTTCCCCCTCACCTGCAGGCGGAACCTCCTTTGTTTCAGCTTGTACCCATTACCTCTTGTCCTATCACTGGCCTAATAACTGACCTAACACTGAGAAAAATATTATATTAATTACTTGAAATATATACAAAATAGTCATTATCAATTTTAGCTTTCAGATAAGTATTATGACAAGATAGCAAGAGTTTGTTTCTCATTGTCTAATTCAGCAAAGGCAGTACTAGAATTCTTTGAGATATTTTATAAAGAAATGCAGGAAAATGTCATTGGGAAGATGATCAAGCTCTGTATTTAAAATCAAGAAGATTCATGTGGTTTTATCATTATTTACAAACTATCATCCTCAAAAAATGCTTTTCATTGTCCAGAAATTTTAGCTCAAAATCTCTTTTGCTCACGATTTTTCAAGTTTTAATGCTTCCAGCTAAAATCTCATATTTTCAATGAAAAATACTAAACCAAATGAAAAACAATCATCTCTTTTTAAACATTTTTGTTTTGTTTATGCCATATATGTAACTCATCAAAAGGCATGGGTTCTCATGGTGGCTTTGGTTCAGATGAATTACTGTTTTCAACACAACTTTCAGTAAATTCGTAACCAACTTTTATGACTTTTTACGACGTACCAACTTTTAACTAACTTTTTAATTCAAGCTTAACATGATTAGTGACAAATCACATTAAACCACAGCAGCCAAGGTAATAAATGCATTATGTGATCAGTTAATATGTTTAATTTCAAATAGTTTCAGTTTACAATTTGTCAATTGAGGTTTTCCCTGGCTTCTCTGTGGAGGAACGGTTTGACAGTGAGTAATGTTTTTACACTGCAGAGTAATGTAAAATGTTTAGCATATTTTTATCCGTCTCAGTCAACTGCTCATGATATATCTATTGACACTGATGTTCTAATACAGCTCATTCCTGTCAGACTCTTTTAATCCTATCTATCTAGATTGAAAAACCATTTAAGAAAAAATATTCATCTTTATGCTGGCTCATGCTACAATTATTAAAGAGGGTAAGGAATTACAACAATGTGCTGTAGCCTAAGCAATATATATTAGTCATCACCTTTGATCAATGTTTTGAACCTTCAATGCTGATGGAAAGGATGGAAAGCAATTATATAGCATTACCACTGAGGTGTTTTAAAGTCCATGATGTAACTCATTCTTTTTCTTCCCCGCTCTAAAATGGAACATTTTTATTATGTCAGTTATCCTTTTGCACTGCGAAAAAAACAATTCTGCTCTTTTTTTTTCTTTTTTAGTTAAAAGCTACCGTCAATTGTACCCTTATCACTTAAAGCATGAGTTTTATATATAACATATAGAACTGTTTACTAATTTGGGTTATATCTGAAAAAAAGTAAGGAAACTGCCTTTTATCAAGCTTAGAAATGAACTTGATTTTATATTAGGCTTCCTTAAAGAAATCACTGGACCTGTGTAAGAATAAACAATGAATGTTAGCAGATGGAGCTCAGAAAAGCCACTTTCACGTTTGCAAATGAATTGTAACAAACTTCCTTTAATAGTTGTTTTTGCTGTTCTTTTCCATTGTGCCACATTCGTCCTTGGTGTAATAGAATTTCAGTGACACTTAGTTGCATATAAATTTCTTACCAAATGCAAAAGTAGTATGTACTTATATTCAAAAGTATTTAATATACTCCTTTTTTTTTCAGTCTTCACAGCTGTAGGTAGAGATTACCTGGGCACATAGAATTGTTCTTCATTTTGTGCTGTTCAAGAATATGGCTGTATCTTTTTCTTAATGCTTTTAATACTGTACTATATTAATTACATGTTTTGAATATGTCTTAGAGTTTTATTTTCAGTCGTTCTGCCATGATACACAAACATCTGTTTCCATTCTAAACTCACCATTTTGGTGGCTTCCAAAAAAAAGCTGACATTCACATCAGGGAGGGTGTCTGCTGTACATTAGGGGTTTTGGTACAGAGGACTCCTCTCTGTCTGCCTACCTTCAATGCATTAAAGGTGAAGTTTCTTATATTTGAAATAGAAGCTGAAATGATAAAAGGATAAGAAATGAGAAAAGTCCTTATTGTTAGGTGCCTAAGGCCAAAAACGACCAGTTCTGAGGACACACCTTTGAATATTCTGCACTGATAAAATACCGGTTCTGAACAGCACATGTTCTTGCTCTCATCTACATAGAAGTAATTCCCCAGACACTATAGTAAATCTCTTAAACTATGTTGACAGTGAGAGCACATTTCTGAAAGTCTTAAGATTTGGTTTATGCTCAGAATAAAATGAGATGTAAGACTTTCCTAGCACTCTTGAATTTCTGGATCTCCTCTGCAGTATCTCCCTCAGAGCAGAGGTAGTCCCATTAGACTTATAATCATGAAGAGATTTTAAAAGAAACTACAAGTTCCATGATTAAGGCATTCTGCATAACTCAAATGAAACATCATTTTATATAAATATAAATATATATATATTCTTTTCTGTCCCTTAAGATAAAGATGAATCTACTCTTAAAAATAATCCTTTTTTTATGATGAGATTATTCCAAACTGTTCTGTAAGACATTTTTTCTTCTCATTGAAAATAATAATAATAAAAAAGGTTAGGCATTTACCATTGATGAGCATATGCTGATTCATTTTCATTCAATTTCTGTGTGACTTAAAAACAACTGCTTCTGCATTTTACAGGTTGTTTTGACAGAGACAAGAAATACTAGCATCAATATTGATGGAGAAATTTCAAAGGACGTAGTTAAACCAATAAAAAATCAGAATCTTGTGTATGTGTAAGAGTATGATGAGATGGGAAAGAAAAAAAAAAGATTTAAAGAATATAGTGCAAGCATAAAGGCCTATAATTTGGGGACAAGAACCTTTAATGGATTGTTGCCACTTGTTTTGCAATGACAAGAAACTCGATCATTTGCCTAGGGAATAGCCAGAGTGTAAAACATTTTCTGACACTCTCTTTAATCAGCATTTGCCTTTATAGAAACTGCAGAACCACTGATGAACAAAATTGTCATTCTTGTTTGTCAAGAGGTTTGCAACTGTATTGACCAAATGCATCAGCTCATGGCAAGCGGGCAGAGGGGAAAATTGGGGAGAAATCAATATCCAAAAACTAAGCAAAACAACAGAAAAGCACTAGTAAGGGACATAAAGATATTTTCTTTTAAATATTTTCAATGCAATCTGTTATGAAAGCAGAATGAAGGAGATATGAAGAGTATCTATACTGTCATTACCAATTTAAGTAGATCTGGAAAACCAGTGAAGGCTGGGATTTCTTTTCCTCTAACTTTTGCTTTTTGTAAACATTACTCCATTTATTTTTGTCACTTGTGAACCTTTTGAGTAGGAGATGTTATGGAATCAACATCAGAGCTAAGAGAGAGGCCACAGACACTTACTGTAGAATACTATATTAGTAGCCCACTATGATCAGCAGAAAATTATTCAGATGTAGATGGCAATATCACACCCTATAAGAAACTGTATTTGATGTATGATAGCATCTCAGAAAAGCCCATGCCTTTAGGAGACTATTCTGGGGTCTGAATTCCAAACAGTAGTGGAAACATAAGGGTTTGAGTTGGGAAATTTAATAAGGTGCTTTTACTTAATATTTCAGCTTGGTTATCTTAAAGTTAACTTGTTTTACATGTTCCATGCAGTCCTCTGGTAGTATGTTGGTTGTGAGAACTTATCATGCTTTTTAGGGCTTAATAAGGTAGACAGCTTAGCTAAAGTAGATGATGTAGTATAGCATAGGGCATAGAGCACACGGAATGGTGTTTGGAAGATCTCACGATTTCACGGGAAGCTGGGGTATAATTAATTACCTTACTGATAACCCCATGCCAACTAATTGGGCAGTAGGTGAGTCTTCCCACCGTACTACGAGTATATATGCAAATCGAACGACACAATAAACGCCATTTGCTGCATCCCCATATTGGTGTCTGTGCTCTATAGCCCTGAGGCGAGTAGAACCCCAGGTCAGTCCGGCTAGCGAACAACCTCCGTTTGGCAACAGTTGGTCTTGCTATTTATTTATTCTCAGAAGCTTTAGAAGTTTGGTACATAATTTTAAAGGCTTCTTTCTCTTCTTCTCTCTTTTTTTAATCTGTCACTCATTAATTTCTCATTACTACAGATTTCCCAGTTGTCTCACTGGATAGAAAATGTATATAGTCTTTTTCTATTTTGTTGATCAAAGTAATTTGGTAGGTGTTATTATTTCAATATAAATTATCATAGCAATTTTTTTCTGCAAATAAGTTCACATTGCAAGCTCTTTTATTCTTTGAACACTCACCTTATGATATTCTATGAAATTTAAAGGATAAGCTTCACTTACTAGAAAGAAAAATAGGGGAGCTGATAAACCTCATTTTTCAAGCTGGAAAAATCATTTGTGTCTCTCCCATTGACATTAAAGTCACACTGACTGAGGTAGTTTTACTGTGAGACACTGTGAATCTCTGATAATAAGTATGTAAAACAAGACATGCTTCCAGTTCTGAATAAAGTCAGATGAAAAGGTAGTTGGTAATTTTACTAGTACATACAATACTTGATTCTTATTTTCAAAACAATATGAAAGTAGTTCTTCTGAAAGAAGTAAAAAGGCATAACTGTTAGATTAGAACTATAAAAACTAGATTTAAAAATAGAAAAGATTAATATGATTTACAAATATAAATATTTCAGATTCCATGTCTTCTTTATAAAGGAATGGAGGGATTAAGTAACTGATTCATCTAAATATAAATTTAATCAGAGTAAGACTCAGAAGAAACTGCTTCTATTCATATTCAAAGCAATGTGTATTTAGAGTATCCCCAAGAAGTGAATAAACAATCTAAACAAGCTATTTTCAGTCTGGCTTGATCTAAATGCTCAGAAACAAATGTACAGAATTAATCATCTCTAAAATGAGATAGTGTCTTTTAAAATATAAACCATTCATACTTTTTAAACAAATATAAAGTACTTTCATGATTTATTCAATATTTCTTGATTTGACTATAATTTTTGTGATGAGTTTCAGCCCTTTGTAGAAAGAAATTAAGTTACTGAAAAAAAATTGTGTCAAGGACTGAAGTCTAATTTTAAAATACAATCTTAAAACAACTAGAGAATCAATGAATCAAGTATCAGGAGAAATATCTTTTTAAAAATCTTTTTGTGCTATGCTAAAATCAGGAACTATAATGAAACTGTAGTGAATAAATAAAACATAAACATCTAAAAATTGTGCATAGATTTCAGAACAAATGTATGTATATTTATTTCTGAAGAATAAGTATTGAAAATATCATAAAGCAAAATTAAGTACCTTCATATCCATTAAAAAAATCAATATGCAGTTTAAGCATGGAGACTCATTAGTACATTATTGGAGGGAGCAGAAAACATAGATTGAAGCTCATGTGTTAGCGGCCAATAGGATTGTATAAAAAAATAGCAATAATTTAGAAATGTTTTCTAACATATATAAGTTCATGAGAATTCTGATTATATATAGATGTATTTGTAAAATATTTTCTACAAAATTTTAAGTACAAATTTTAATCAAGAAAGCCAAGAAGCTTAATAAATTTGTGAAAGATCAAGAAGAGCTGCTAAGTTCCTATTCCACTTAGGTTCAAAGTTCATGCTAGAAGTTTAATACTTGAATGTTCTTCCTTTGATCTCTAACTCTTGGATGGTTGGAATAGCTTTATGTAATCCATCTCCTTCACTGGTGCTGTATCTCTGCAGATGTTTTACTCATGATAGCAGGCAAAGTGGTGAAAAAGGTAAGTGAAAGTTCTTAAAGTATGATGATAAGCTCTATAAATGCTTGAAAACAGTGAAAAAGGCAAAAATATCTAAAAGCAAATTTAAATTAAAAAAATGCTTTTTCATGATTTGTAAATTGTTGACTTACTTGGGTTTTAGTGAGATAATTTGAATACAGAAGCAAAATACTCCTTCATGGGCTTTGTATTGCGCTAGACAACTTGTTTTCATCCCACTTCATTGTAAGATGCTGCTTCTCAAAATGAGGTCTGTCCCTTGTGCCAGCTCCCTCAGGATGATAGCTTGCATATCATCCCTATGCAGTTCTGGCCCTATCTATCTCAGTTGTCCACTTCACTTCTCTGTCATCAGCTTCATATCTTACATGTTTCCATCCTTGGCATGTATTCTCTAAGGTCTTCCAGGTTAAGAATTTATTTCATAAAATATGAACAACAAAGTGATAGAGAAAGGAAGAATAGGGGCAATTTAACCTTTTCTTTTTGATAACAATGCCCTCAATTCAGTATCTTCAAACAAAAAAAAAAAGATTTTCATAATTGTAATCAGATGCATGCCATCATTCCTTCCCAAGCTTAAAGAAGCTTATAAAATGTTTATGATGGGAAATAGCACCAAGCTGGCAAAACATGGCACTGAAGTGTGTTACAGGAAAAATGAGAAACAGATTTCAATTACTGTTTTTGCTGAATATCATTTCAAGCTGTATATAATGGATGACTATACCTCTGAAATCAATACTGGTCACCCTAAGCAAGAAATAAATTACTTTCCCTGAATGAAGGTCTTAGCCATTCAGAAGTAGTTCATATTTGCCTTAGAACAAATTTGGGCATCAGATGATAGAAGAAATTTGAGTAAATTAGATGATTGTATGAAATGCCTTTGTTGGGCCAAAAAATATAATGACATGATATCTTTTACCTAAGTAGCAACATTAAAAGCTTATTCGTGAACTCTAATTTATAGATAATTTGATTTCTGATCCAAATACTGCCTCTACTTATATACAGGAAAATATGCTCAATGACTGTCATTCAGCTAACGATAATATATATTCAACCTCAAATATACTGACAAAATTTAGGACGCTAAAATCACTGGACTTTATCAGGTAAAAAAAAAAAAAGGAAGAATTTAAAGGAAGAATTTACTTTCATCATATACACATGGAGCATGACTAGGTTGTCTTACAGAAATGTAATGTTTATACATCTTTTGTGAACTCCTTACATATTGAAAAACTTCTAACATTAAATTAAATTATATTTCAATATTGATATAAAAATAATTGTTAGTATACCGATCTGCATTTCCAATTTTATTTTCTGGTAACTATTGTACATCTTCTGCCTCTCAGTTAATTAAAATGTCATCTTTTGGAATGGTTCTATTCAAATGAAGAAAGGTAAATAGTAACTGCAGCATAAGCTATCATTTACTATCTTAAAAACTTGAATTATAGTGTTAAACAAAAATATCTATGCAGAGTCATTTGGAAGAAATATCTTCAATGTTTTTGTTTTGAAATAAAATAGGTTAGTTTTTGTATGTGTGAAAGTCACTAATTTATAATCTACGAGGAAAGATTAAAAAGAACTTTTTTTTTCTGTTTTATGGCATTTTTTTTAATGTTACAAGCAGAATATCAATGCAAGTTAAGAATGGCAAAGCAAGCACTTGGAGAAAGGGCACCTGGACATCTCTCAGAGGGCAGTCAATGCCCAATGGCAGAAAATGTGTCAAAGTTCCCCCAGTTGTTGCAGCTGCACTGCTAGAGTGCTGCTCTCACGGAGGCAGAAAAAGTATATCTGGAAAAGACAGAAATAGTAGAGAACACCCTGCCTAACAACATTTTGCAGTAAATCTCTGTTCCTAATCAATATGTCCTATTTTTATAGTTTCTACAATTTAATGCAAATAATAAAATAAATAGATCTGTCACCTACACACCAAAGCCACACATCAATCACAACTTCCATTTTCTCTGCAATACTTTTGAGAAAGTGTTAGGATACAAGACCAGCTATACAGTCTTTTAGCAGTATGTTCTTCTACGAGGACTATGGCTGAAAAAATACTGTGAGTGATAAATTGCAGTCAAGCCCATAAAGCAAACTGTAATTCTGATTCTACTGATAAATATCCAACTTCTGACTATATTGATCTCACAACACACATGGGATTTTAGATAACAAGCTAGACAATACTAGCAGGCCAACTCATTTTTAACAGAGACTTCAAAATGATAAAATGGATTTCCATGGAAGAAACAATGTAGTGGAAGTCTAGCAATTTCTTACTTTAGATTTCTAACGTGCAAATGTAATATTCCATAACTATTGATAGAATTATCAATTTATCAGTATGGCTTGTTACTCTGGACAAATTAGAAAATTAATGCAGTTGGCCTTGGAAAAATGAGCTTTTTTCATACTTTTATCAAAAAAAAAAAGCTTTCGGTTCCTTAAGATTCTGCAGTGCAGAATAGATATTATTGACTATTATTGTATTTGCGTATTTATATGTGTCATTGTGGGATGCTATGATTGATTTTTAGTTTGAGCTGTCAGATCTTTCAATATGATAATTTTTTTTAATTACTTATATTTGCATTTTTTATATAATATTTTTCAGGTGAATGCATAATTCTGCTAAAGGTCTTAAACGATTACTTAAACAATAATTTAGAAGATCTGAAAAAAAAAGTCATAAAAAAGAACTAGATCATTTCATTAATTCATTCATTGTCTTTAAGTCTTCCCTTAAATTTAGAGGTTTGTCTCTTAGTACTCTTATTTTTTGGTTTGCACTAGACATAGGTTCTTCTTCTGAATAATAGTTAAAATGCTCTTACTGAGGGCTGCGTCATTTGTTTCTGACTCACATGGCTGACATGCCTTAATTTATCATTTATGCATGGCCTATGGTAGCCTCCGCAGAGGGAGGCAAGTTTTAGTTATTCAATAACTTCCATAGGTAGCCTAAATTTTATTTGCAGGACATTTATACCATCAAGAATCCTTCAAAGCATAATGCTGCTGCTTGGATCTATATGGATCCAGGTTTCAGAAAGCTGCTTCAGGTCTAAGTATGTATCTCCAGGCTGCAACTCCCTTCCTCTATGTTCCTCTCAGCTATGTTGTTGCAGTTCTAGGGAAGATAAGAAAATCTTCTTAGTGATGCTCCTTTGTTCTTTTATATAGTAGTTGCAGAAGGAATTATCTAAAGTAGATTGGCCTATTCTCTGAATTTTCTATCTTAAAAGCAATTACACCACTTCCAGTATTCTTCTTTGTTTTAAAGAAAACAATCAACAACAATAGCTCTGGGAAAATGCTTTAGTGAATACATCTGTACAGCCTGGCTTTACAAATATCTATATTGACCCAAGCTTTAACAAAAGGCAATATATATTTTTTTGTTTTGTTTTGTTTTAGTATCTACCTGTTGATTTCTGCAGTATTACTACTTTGAGGCTCAGCTCTTTTACTTGAATGTATTCCAGGATGTGTGGTCCCACTGCTTGGCATTCTTTCAGTAGTGAAAACTGTCAGTTGAAATTCTCATTTTTTATTATATTCTGCCTTTGAATATTTGCTTCTGGGAAGTGTTTGGATGTTTTAAGCAAACTTTAACACATAAGAGAAATCTGTAGTAAAAAAGAGTGTCTTCTCTCAGCAGGAAATGCAATTTTCAAGGACATCAAGTATAGGAGATGTCTATATTCAACAATGTATTATGACAAAGGATTTGGTTTCTAGCAGCAGGAGTATCTCAGATCTGTAAGCAATCACAAGCTACTTTGAATCTAAAGGATATGTAATCTGTCCTCTGCTGGAGATATGTTTAAGAAGTGATTAGGCTTTGTGAGAGGATAGGTGAAACAATAGATATAACCACACACACACACACACACACACACACACACACA
>JAUBOD010000752.1:2105407-2119745 GCA_032353885.1 Nothura maculosa | reverse complement strand
TCTCCTCCATGTGTCTGGAGACAGCAGCCAGGATGAGCTGCTCCATCACTTTTCCGGGGATGGAGGTGAGGCTCACCAGCCTGGAGTTGCCCGGGTCCTCCTTCTTGCCTTTTTTAAAGACCGGAGTGACATTGGCTTTCTTCCAGTTCCCTGGCACCTCCTCCGTTCTCCAGGACCTTCCGAAAATGATGGAGAGCGGCTTGGCTATGACGTCTGCCAGTTCACGCAGTTAAAAATTCTTGCTCCCTCCAAAAGCAATACCAATGACATGAATTCAATCATATATTGTTAGAAATAGTAAGTAAATGCTCTGCAACCTCTTAATGCTTTTTTTTTTGTCTCAGGTTTTCCATTGGTACAATAAATATTTTATAAACAATATTTTTTACATCTTATTTTGCCTTGCTTATTTGATAGACAAATACTTCTTATTCATGGTTTATGGAATAGGTAGCACCAAAGTTGTTTCTAGGCAGCTGTCAGAGGAATGAGGAATACATTTTGGCAGATTGATTCCCAGATTTTACAGAAAACTGAATGCCTTACTGTATTACTTCTTACAATCCAGGATTTTTAATGATTTTTTTTCTGTGTCTGAGCAATATCTTACCAGTTTTAGGCCTAAATCTGCTTGGAAAGAGACTTGCATTTGAATTTACTCATATCTACTTATGTTGCTTTTTACTTTGGTGTAAAGCTTCTGTAAAACCTAATTTAAACAAATTTATGCTTTTGTTCTACTGAAAACAAAAAAAGCCAAGAATAGTCTTGGTTCAAATTGGTGTGTGATCCCCCCACATTATTTCCTTCCTTTTTTATGTGTTCAAGTAGCAAAGGAACTATGACTGAAGTTTTTTGATTATAATAAATCCCTTATTTGTGATATATTAAGCACCATTAAGTACCATATTTTGCTTTGCTCACATTACACAAATAATTTTAGTGCTGTATACTTAAAATCTACATTAATTCTAATATAAATAATATGTTTGCACTGTTACAAGAGTGCTAACCATAGTTGTTTTGGTTTTTTTTTCTGTCAGTCCAAATCTGCACAAAGAGCTTCCTCTTTTCAAAATCACATCCAAATAAAGGAAATAATAGACTCAGGTTAAAAGTAATAATAGATTGTGGTGATAAGACAGCGGAAAATAGGTATACAGAATGAAAATTTGGTGATGTACAGCAAACTGAAATTGATTTTGGTTTCATCCTGATTTCCATTTAAAATGCCACTTCAGAAACATTTGTAGGCATCGGTTTTCCTTTTGAAATGATCTATTACTAACAACTGCCAGTAAACACAATCATGATTGTATGTATTGCTTCAAACTATGCCTACTTCTGTGTCACATGTGTATGCTTCTTTTTTTTTATATTGTGCTTAGTATACGGTATTGGATTTCTAGAGGGAAATAAAGTTTTGTGATTTACTTCTGAATATCAAACAACTGTTTTGGACATCAGCTAGTAATGTAACCCTAATAGAACCCAAGAGATTACTGCTGAAATATTTCTCTCATTTTAATCTGAAGATCATCAGGCCCACATTTAGGATATTTATGCAAGAACCTAACATGTTTTTGACTTTCAAGTTCTTTGGTATAATAATAAAATTCTCTGATGTAATTCTGCTCCTGAACTTCAACAGTTCTGCTCTCTAAGACTACTATTGACTTATGACATTCCTGTTACACACATTCTGATTCTCAAGTTTTTTTATAATTCTTTCTATGCAAAGGTAGGATTTAAACATTTGTATAAAACGTGTATATAAATAAATATATGGCAATTGTGTACCTATGTTTTATTGATATCTAGTGAATTATAAAGATGTTTTGAAATGTGTTACAGCTTAGTCCTTTTCAGGTTATAATAGTATAACATTCCAGATTTCTTGCCAAGGCAAATTCTTATCCCACAAAGATTCTGACAAAATAAAGGATACTGACTTAAAAACAAAGGCAAAGGCACTCCAGGATCATACACTCAGTTGCTGGAGGTACTAGGAAAAATAATTTGCCTTGCTAGTTTATTGAACAGAATGGTAAACAACCTCAAAAAAGAAATGAAAGTTCAATTTCCTCAGTGCAGAATCACACCTTTTCTTCTTGTTATTTCAGGGGATAATTGTCCAAACAAAATGTCTAATCTTGTTTAAGTGGCATATATTCAGAAATTTTCTATCTCTCTCATTAATGTACACATCAGACACAGGTATACCTGTCCTGAAGAGTCATCCTAGGCACAAAAAGCATCTATTCCAATATTTTTCAAATCGTTAAAGTGAAAGTCAGAAGCAAATATAAACATGCTAATGCAATTACTTGTTGTGCAGTTAATTTTAAGAACCATCTTACTACACTTATTTCATTATTCCAACCAACATTTTACTCACTTTTAGTCACAATTATATTGTAAGAAAATTGTAACTGTGGTAACAACTTATAGAAAGACACAGAACATCACATATTTCCCCCTGTTAGCAGTCAACAGTTTTGTTCACAAAAGTTAAATGAAAAGTCTTCAAATCCTAAATTGTATAATATGCTCGGTCTTTTCAATGTAGTATATTTGTATGTTTAAATGGATGGAGAGAAAAAAAGAATAATGAGCTGTACTAGGAATTTATAATATAAAGAACATGGAAAAAATGGACTTTTATTCTCTTAATGCATTCAGGATTATAGAAAAAATCTTTTGCTGGTGGAAATATATTTAATAAATATATATTTATATTATTTATATATATTTATACAAATATATAATAAATATATTTAATAAATATATGACCACAGGGGAGGTTTGTACTTTTTCTCAAAGAATCTTTGAAATTTTCCCAAGCATCTTAATGCCAAGTCTCCATTCACCCTCTGATTGGATTATGTTGCCATGTTTGGTTACAATTTCTGTTTAGCGCTCTCTCAACTTTTTCATGTCTCATTTTCTGCATAGACTCCAACATCAGTTTCAGCTTTTGATTTCTACATTTGTTTTCTGTAAGACACTAGTCATTTTTCTTCCACAAAGTAAAGTTCATGCTAGAAAAAAAGAGGAATTTTTGTTCATTTTAAATACACATTCAGTTCTTCCTTCTTCCCTTAGACTACCATCTACACCTGCTAACAATTTGAAAGCATGTCAGCCATTGCATAGTTTCTCTGCAAACCTCTATATGACTTACTCATAATCCATAAAATTGTAATGACTTCTATGAATGAGAACTCCTTTCTCCTCCTTCCTCCACTAGATACTTACTTCTCAGTACCAAAAACATATTTTCAACACTTCAGTAAATGGCCTGGTTGCTGGGCATCCATAGTTCTTACAGAAGTCAAGGTTAGTTACCTTTTAGATCATCTTATTCCTTTCTCCAGTACATTTACATAACAAAGTAAAAACTTTATGATCATTAATAGCAGCTACATCTATGCAAGCTAAGATAATTATAATAAAATCTTATGCTTCAGGGCATAAATTGATAATCTGTGGGAGTCAGGAAAGAGCTCTTCTCCTCTGGTTATGACATTAAACAATGTTCAGGTGCTTTATGGTGGGTTTTGCTTTCAGCTGAAGTATCAAGTAAAGGCAGCTGATGATGGAAGCAGAATGCCAGAGTAGGTAGAATAATGGACATAGTCCAATATTCTCTCTTTTATATTCTCATAAAATCTTACCAATTATATCTCTTACTGTGACAAATATTACCATAGAGGTAATTTTTTTTTTAAATTCTTCCTATGCTAGAAAAGCATACCTTGGCATTTCCACCAGGTACAGTCATTTGATAACATATTTCTATTTTTATAGATATATGACCTCTGGTTATGTCCTCTGATTCTGGAAACAAATCTTAAAATGGAAAGTTAAATGTGCTGGGAAGTAATGAAAGAAAAGTATAAGCTAAATGCATATGATTTAAAAACCATACCAAAAGATATGCTCCATAGCAAATGCCATATGTTGCTATATTCCATTTCACTTATTAGAGAAGAATGAAGGAAGAGAAAGGAGAAGAAAGCCATCCAATAAAAATAATCTAAAATGGACTACAGAAGCCATGATAAAATGATAAAGCAATACAACAAATACTCTCTGGATTAGGTTTTTCAGTTCTTTGGAAGATCTCTTTCCAATGAGGATTAAGTATTAATTTATTCTTTTAAAAATAAAAATCCTAAACTGTGAATACTAGACAAAATAGGGAAATTAAAGACACATTTTTCAATTTTTAATCAAAAAAATTATGAATCATTATTATTTCTGAATTAACTCTCCTTCACTATTAATTAACATTTTTGTCAGATGGTCAGTGAAATTAAGGACTAAATTCAAATAGAAACATTTCCCCTTAAAACTAACATCATTGTCTCAAATCCTCAACCAGAATTTTTAGAATCACTAACTATGCGCTCCTGATGATCTTAATAGTTAATAGTTAATCCTCTCTACCTCTCACTCTCAGGATAAAAGTTTAATTCTCTCCATCAATTGCAGAAGGATCAGAAGCAGATTAGCATCACTAAACTACAGCTAGCCCTTCAGAATATTCCCTTAAGAGCCTTAACTTTTATCTTAAAATGGGATGAGGTGAATTCTGATTTTGTATATGAAATAACGGGGGAAAAAAACTTTCATTATTAGTAAATGAAACACAGCACTATTTAATCTTGATTCCAAATAAATAAAACCGTGATAATATTTTGGCAGGAAACTGTGGACCTGGTACCCTAGCAGCCAGCATGAGGCCAGCAGCATTTACCTCTCTCCCATCCAGAAAACTGTTCTCATCTCACATTACAGGTTGGTGTATCCTCACATACAGGTTGGCCTCCAGGAGAGAGATGTATTCATTCATTCAAATTCCCTTAGGTTACCTGGGAATGTTACCTAGTGCCATCCTTGTCTCCTATTATCAACTTGTACTAATTTCAATTTTGTATAGTTCCTAAAGAAAAGATATTTTTCACTTAATTTTACTCTCATAAACAAGGACAAGGTATTCTACCTCTCTGAAGCTCTGTTTATCTTTCTTGCTAAATAAATCAGGCAAACGAAAGAGTCTAAGGCAATGTTCACAGAGGGGAATAGAGTCCTCCTTTTTGTTTCAAAATTGATAACTTAGGTTTGAAGAAACACAGTTTTTTACACGGAAATATCTGTAACAGCATCAGGGAAATTAAGAAACAGCTCAAAATAGAAAACTGAAAGACTTACTGGAAGAAAGGACAAAGATTCTCCTTTGTCTTTTATCTAATTACTCTCTCTACAAACTAACTAGAACGTTTCCGTATTCCTTTAGTATCTGATCTGCCATGCAAGGACTAATGATGTAGTTCTTTAAGGCACGATTAAAAAAATATTTTCTGAATTCCAAAAAATTAAGATGGAAATCATACACACCTGGAAATTCTAGAGATTTAAAGAGGAATTTATTTGGTACAGAAATATTGCTGCCTACTTTATATTTTAATTTATTATCATTTTTAAAGCCAAGGGCTGACATGCACCAACATGACTCCATCCTGAGAGGATTCTACAACTACTTAATCTTTCGGGATTATAAATATGCTTACAGATTTGTCATTACATCCATACATTTTATTACAGCATTTATTCATATTTTCAGTTCTGTTGAACACAAATATTACTTTTTGTCTGGAATTCTGACAAATGCAGAGGTCAAAAAGTTCTCCAGGAAGACTTCCCTGTTGGAAAGAAAAGTGAGAGAAGAACGAAGAATGCTACAAACAGCTAAGCTACAGTTCAGCTGGCAAATTCCATCAGTCTCCTTCTGGAATTAGAAAACTTCTCTGTGCCAAAAAGAGTAAAAGCTAGAAAATTAGTGTTTTTATAGAATTGAAGATATATATTAGGGGTTTGGATATGAATATGCCAAGAACTGAAAAGCAATCAAATCCTTGGAATAACAACAAAAACAATAACAAAGAAATAGTAGGAATTTCTAGCATACAGATGTAAAGTCTGTCAAAATTCAGTGGGACAAGTAAATCAATTTTGGCAAAACTAGTACTATCACACGTAACTTGAAAAAGTGCTAACACAGACATATAAATAAATAAAAACTCTTCAGAAGAATGGTTCCATCCAGCTGAAGCCTTTGCCTTCAGTTGGGGACTGAAGAAGTCAGTAGAAAAGTGAAAAGTGTTAGCTCCAATACAACATGCAGAAAATACCTTTTAGGAAAACTAAAGAGCAGTATTTAAAATTCAGCATGGTTGCTTATTTGTATATTGCAGTCTTTTGCTTATTGAAATAACCCTTCAGAGTTTGGTTAGGAGGTGATCAAGGTTGTTTACATGCTAGCCTTCTGGGCTTAGAAAACCAGACTGGTTATCTATGGATGCATATGGCTAGCATGGCTATGCTAGCATGGATGCTAGCTAGCATGGATGCTAGCATGGCTATGTATTAAATGTAACATTTTATGACTGTTATTTTCATGATGTCTTAAAGAAAACCAACAAATGTTCACAGCAGCATTTTTTGGCTTTACTGTCTATGGTTATGATAAGCACTTTTGAATCTTTACTCAAATACAAGAATATCTTCTTCAGTTAAAAGTGGATCTTCTGTTATTTATAAAAACTTTACAGCTTTTCCTATGGAAATCAGTATTAAGGAAAACTGTCTAATGTTTACAATGTTGTATTTCTTTGTAGTCTGAGGGAATGCCAAATATGAGACATCCTAAAATCCATATGCAATTTGTTTTTATTTCCTAGCATTTCAAATATGTAGCCTAACATCAGAATATGACTGATTTCTTATAACATCAGCCTTCAAAATGGTTTTAAAATTAGGTTCCTCTATAGCCAGTTAAGGCATTAATTTGATATATCCCTTATAGAAGACATAGTCTTGTGTCTCATCCTTCACTACTGATGATATCCAGAAATCTATGTTACTAGATTAACAGGTAAAGTTGGATTACATGAATAACATTTTATCTGTCCATTTTAATACCTTCTTTCTTAAATATCAGAAATTGCATATTTGTATCTCCCAAACATAGACTGCAATTTTTAAATCTTCTTAGTAGAGTGAATGCTGAACACAGACTTAGAGCAAGACAGAGGAGTCTGTAAAGTAATTAGTGTACATGTAAAAAAAAAATCTTTTTATTTCTGAGTGTGGGCCTTTTTATTAATATGTTGTGGAAGAATTGTTTGAAAAACTGGGGCCTAACAGAAGTTTTGGCATTACAGACCCTTGCTTGGAGTGAGACACAGTTGCCGCTTCCAGGATGGCTGGTACGCACAGACTCAGCTCCTCCACAGTTGCCTGGGCAACACAATCTGCCCTCCTCACAGCTGCAAAGGGGAGTAATGGAGGATGGAGTGAAGTGAAGACCCCACGGCCAAACTCTGTCGCACTCCCTGTGCTAGGCCGCTGATAAGCCACACAGCAGCTGTCCAATTGGAGATATATGATAAAAAGTCTGGTGCTGAGCCAGAAAAGTGGCAAATCACTCCTTTTGTATTAACTTTGAGTGAACTTTGCTCATTATATGGTCATTTTAATGCCAAAACACACCTCCATACCAAAAGTTACCCACCTCTGAGGTACAACCACCCCTCACTGAGCATGCGCTCTACATTTTCGATTGACTGTACATTTAAATGAGAGAAACTTTTTCACCAATCAATAACAATATTAAGTATGACTCTAGTCACTCAAGCTCCACTTGAATGTAAAGAAAAGTATAAAAGGTCAACTAAGGATGAACAACTGGGAGAGAAGATTCCATCGTAACTTGTGAATCGTAACTTGTGAATGTTACGATTCCATCGTAACATTTTACATTTTTTTCCACAACATATGTTACGCAGACATTTAAGGTATCCTTACATGTCATAATTTAGGATAAAGTAGAGAATCTTACAATCTAGAGAAGCATAGGTGCAAGATGAGAGCAAAAACTTGGAAAATGTTGGCATAGAATTAAACCAGGGAGTTCAGACTACAACCAATTCAAAAATGGTACATATTTGTTCATTAAAGGAGTGAATGTGAGCTGAATAAAAGTAGTTTTGTATATAATAAATAACTATTCAGTGTATGTAAAGCGTGACATATATATTAAATTCAGAGGTAGAGTGGAACTGAAGATGAAGGAGAACAAATCATGGCGCCTGGTAGGAACTGTATGAAAATTATCCAAGTAGCCCTTGGAGGGAGCAGGAGGATCACCCATTAAAAACATACTCTTCTTAGCAAAAACAATTCAGTCAACTTGATGACTCCTCTAAACTCTATCTCTTTTTATTGGGGAAAATTAACAATGGCAACCTTTGAATTTCAGGGACAGTGCAAACATAAGCTTAAAAATACAGAAAAGATATAAATTCTGACAGGTATGTGTGTAATATTTTAAACATACTGTCATTGAAAGCTTTTCCCTTTTATGCAATAATTAGATAATTTAAACTATATATATATTAGTATCATTGCATTGAAATTAATATCTCTTTGATTAGACTGTCAAGACTAATTAATCTAATAATAAATTTATCTATGCATATTTCTTTGCCCATATAACTGCATAAAGCATCGTACAATTTAATTTGAAAGCTCCTCTGAAAACTGATAGATTTTCTTTTTTTTTTTAAAAAATATTACAAAATATTTTAGAGAAAAAAACAATTCTTTGGTTATGGAAAATAGAATACTTTGGGCTAGATCCATACAGATTTGTTGGAAAAAAAAATCTCCTTTAGGGTTCTACCTCAATCCAAAGGGACTACAGGCATTCATAGAAATCCCACTTAGCAACATGCAGGAGCCAAAAACTTAAAATGATATTGAAATTCTCTAGGCATCTTTAGTGCTATTCCTGAATAGTTGCAGAACTGTCTATTGTAGAAACTTGGATTATAAATGGATGGATACCAACAGATGTATGCATGATCTTTAGAAGGACAGACCTGGAGAGTAAGAAGACAGAATTGGTCTTACTCTAAGAAAGTAGCTCTAGTGCATGGAGCTGTTTTGAGTTAGAGGATGACCCAATTGAGGTCTTCTGGGTCAGAAATGGATGTCTGGCAACATGGATAACACTGTATTTGGGTCTGCTACAGACTGACTGATCAGGAAGTAGATCTGGAAGAAGCCTTACTTTGGTGAACTATGGTATCTGTGAGGTACCATCCCAATATCCACTGGAGGGAAAACAGGGCACAAGCAATGCAGGAGGTTTCTGAGTGTACTTCCTGAGGTGAGGGGGGACTCACCAAGGGAAGACACTTTGCTGGATCCCATACTTAAAGACAAAATGGAATCTCAGTCAGCAGTGTTTTATTCTGAGATCATCAATCCAAAACAGATTGAGATTCAGTTCCAAAACGAAACACTTACATTTTGCTATCTCAACCTAAATGTCTGTCTTCAAGTTGAGAGTCTAAGTGCCAGTGACATCCAATACAGACCAATCAACAAAGACTAAAGAAAGATTCAGATTGCCTTAGAGTAGACACCTATATTTGCTCAACCAAATTGCTCTCTAAGCTCTGTTGACTGTACTGATTAGATTTCCATTGACATAAAGCAGCCTAGATATCTATGTTTTCACATGTGAATACCTAATTTCAGTGACTGGAGTCCAACCTGGGGATGAATTACTCGCTTGATATGTAAGTACAATGCAGGTTGTTCATTACATCACTGCATTCTTTCTGAATTTTTAGTAAGACATCAAACCATTGTCCTTGGTCCATTGAAAACTTCTATTTTACCTGGGCTCTTTGAAAATCCTTCTTTTGATATTTTGAATATCTAAAATTTGAATATAATCTAAATATGTTTTAAGTGTAAGAAGAGCCAGGTAGGTGGGAAATATGGCTGCTGGATTTTTTATTATTAAAGAGGTGGAGAGAAGAAAAAGGCTCTTAGAGTAATTTCATTTTCAGTTTGAGGGTTGCTGGGAAGTTCTGCACAATGTTCAAAGCAGGAGTGGCAAATAGATATTGACATTAAAAGGCTTCAGCAAATAACTGTATTCAGATGGCTTGCTAAAAAGATTAAGTAACAACCTGCAGGTTGAGTCAAAATCCTATTTACTTAGTATCTAATTTTGCATCTCTATATGGTTACTTATAAAATTTTAAGATCTTGCTATTTTCCCATTAGGCACTTCATAACCCATATATTTTAGATTTATTGTTAAAGTACACCTCTTCCACACTTGCGCGTTTTGTGAATAACTCTATACTGAATGATCCAATTATAAGAGGCAAACAGGGCGAAGGGAGCATTTTATTTTCCAGCTGACTACAGCTCTACAGCAAGCTGCCTTCTGACATTTAATAGACTAGCACTCAGATGAAGAACTCAATGTTTATTGCATAAAACATCCTCTAATTTCTCTCCAGTTATATTTTGGATATTTAGCATTTATAATATAACTTGAAAACTTTTAGCACATTGTGAAGTCCATAGTAAGTCACATCACAATATAAACATGGCTCTGCTCTATATCATATAACATCTTTTTTAATAAGCTGGCTACTTTTTCTGTTGGGTTTAAATGTAGTTTAGCATTTCTTATTTTGTAAAACAAGCTGACTGGTAAAAGGTTTACAATAAATATGGAATTCCATGATTTTAATTTTCAAAGAGGAATGGCACCAAATTTTATTGATAATATATTGATAAAATTTCCAAAATGTCAAATATTTAATTGTATTACAAATTACTAATCATATTAATTCTTTAAATACAATCAGAGGTTGTAGATCTAAAAATTTCCTATCTGACAACAAACTTTATCCATCTTAGGTTTAAATTATAAAGACTAAAAATATGCAAAATTTGGAAAGAGGACTAAAGCAACAAGCTATAAGCCTAATTCTGAAGAGATGAAACATGATTTTCAAAAAAACTCTGTTCCTAAATTTATATTTAAATCTAATGAAATTAAGAGGTATTGTCAAGTATTTTATTTTCGGAACCTCTTACACATAAAGATTTCATACAGATGGATTTATGCATAGATGACTTAATATGGATTTTAAGAATTTATTTTTAATTTCATTAAGAATTGCAAAAGTAATACATGTGAAAAGAATATATATTGATTCTTGTCCCAGAAATTTCCAGAAGTTAAAAGACTTTTATATTCACAGAATCATAGAATCACAGAATCTACAAGGTTGGAAGGGACCTCTAGAGATCATCTGGTCCAACCTTCCCGCTCCAGCAGGCACACCTAGAGCAGGTGGCACAGGGTGGCATCCAGGTGTGTTTTGAAGACCTCCAGAGAAGGAGACTCCACAATCTCCCTGGGCAGCCTGTTCCACTGCCCTGTCACCCTCACAGTAAAGAAGTTCCCCTTCATATTCAAGGTGTTTGACATTTTAAATGTAGTTGTTTAATTTAAGTAACTCAGAAGTTCATGATTTTTCTATTATAAATGTTTTTTCTTCCTTTCTGGGTTATAGCTAAGGCTGTGATTTGATGTGGATTTCTTTTGGCTGTAGAAGTAGTCAGTCTCCAACACCTCACCAGTTTTCTCTTTACAGCAACAACTGCTTGGGAGACCCCAGAAAGGCAGATGAAGGAACTAGTCTGAAAATAATTCAGATTAAGATAAACAGCAGGAGAGTGGATGGAAACAAAAATTATTTTTAAATTCAATCAGTTCCCTAAACTAATTCACCATGAACAGCTGAACTAGTGCAAAATGAGGTCCAAAGTGACAGAGTAGCTGTGAAGATAGGACTGCACTGGTGACAGAAATCCATGTCAGACCCTACTCTGCCTGTAAGAGGTTCAACTCTTCATAGCAGCCCATTGATTGCTTTCTTCCCTTGATATTTCAGTCTTCCAAGGGAGGACTCAAGCCAACAACCTTTGCACAGGCTGAGCAGCAGTTATTAAACTCCAGCTTTCATGCTGAAGCACCATGAAGTCAGTGGGAATACTTATGTCAGGAGGTGCCACACTGACATGTTAAGGATAGTGGTTTGTTCTGAAGCTGCGTGGGCAGCCTGTATTTCTGGCTCACAGAGCCCTCCAGATGATCTCAGGGATTGCTTTTAATTTACCAGACATATTTGTGCAGATATTTCTCATAGGCAAATAAAATTAGAAGACAGAGTGATGAAAGTCAGTAAGCCCTTCACCTTAGTCAGCAGCACAAGAAGTAATAAGCAGCAGCATTAAAAGGAAAGAGCAAGAGTAGAATATTATCTTAATTTAAACATTGTTAGAGGTATATTCCTACTCTTGGTTTAATCTAAGCTGTTGTTCATGAACTGCTGATTTGTTATCAGTTAAATTCATGTAAACCTGGAAAATAAATTTGATATGCCTCCCAGCCACAAGGAAAGGAGGGGGAAGGAGAGAAATTTTGGCAAGCAAGAAAGAAAAAAGATTAAGGCTCTAAACACATGGGATAATAAACAGTAGAAATAAAATGCCAGTGTTGGTGGAAGAAAAAATACTAGAAACTGGGTATCAAATAAATCAATGTGTGTTAATAAATGTATTTATTGCAAAGACTCATCTTGAAGTTAAAGGAGTATTAAAGCAGTGAAAATATATTAATAGAATTTCAGAGACGATGATGATTTGAGAAGTGATGTTAGCAGGAGGAAAGGAAGTAGAAGGGGGATGCAAAAAGTAATTTAATGATAAACTACAATTTCAATTTGTGAAATGACTGATATAAATGGTTTATCTATCATAGCAGATGACTGACAGAGCAAGAGGTTTTTGCAAGCTATATATTCTATCTAATGAGTACAGCAAAAAAAGGAATGTAAACAAATTCTGTATAAAAAAGAAAATCCTATGACTAGTTTTAACACATATTTATTTGTGTCTTATTCTGCAAGCAACCTCATTATACCAAATCTTCTATTACTGTACAAACATAAAAATATTATTGAACATATGATGATGAAAGAGAATTGTCACGTCCCTTCTCATGCTAGTGCAAATTAAATGGCAAAAAAACCTAAATTACATTTGAAGCAGTATTTGAAGAGACTATATGGCTTTGAATACATTGTAAATAATTATGTAAGTAATTATGAAATAATTACAACACATTTCAAAAAGAATGGAAGGAAAATTAGTATTGAATTTCCTACTTTTTTATGAGACTTGAAAAAAAAAAATTGATCTTCACTTTTTGACACATTTGGAGTAAGCTTTTATCATTTGCGGGTTTTTTTTCTTAATCATCACAGGATGCACAATATTCCTGTAATGCTTTTAAACAGTTTGAATATTTGGACTATTTTCAATACTCATACAGTTATGAGTTAAACACACTTGTCATTTAAGCTCTCAGTTCATGGGTTTTGTGACAAAGATATAACTGTTATTCATATTTGTCAGCAAGCCTTATGGCACATTTCCATACATTCCTTACTTCCATTTCAAAATAGGACTACTTTGGTTTAGAAGTTAAATGGAGACTTTGATTCAGTTTCAAAGTGATTTTAAAGTAATTTTAAATTCAGATTAATCAGAAAAAAATACAAAAGGATTTATTTGTTATTAAGTCTAGTGCACAAAACGCTGTATCCTCTTTTGGTCCAAAGGAAATATTTTGTAAAGCTTTGAGACACAAAAACATTCAATTAAAAAGCATGACTGCTAAGGTCTAAATTACGGAATGTTTCTAAATTGCTCCATTAGAGCTGTAGATTTTGGGTCCCAAATGCCTGATTTCCTCTCTGGGCTGTGTTCCATATTTGGACCAAATTCCTTGTTCTGCTTTCAGGCCAAGACCTTCAACTGAAACTTCTTCCTCACCTGAAGATGCAACTTCCTGTGTTTCAGCTTATGTCCATATCCCTTTGTCCTATCACTGGCCACCAACAAGAAGAGCTTGTCCCCTTCTTCCCTGCATTCTCTCTTCATGAATTTATGCAAGTTAATCATATCCCCTCTCTGCCTTCTCTTCTCCAGAGAAAATAGGCCCAATTCAATCAGTTTCTTCTCATACGAGAGATATTCCAGTCCCTTAATCATCTTTGTAGCTCTCCACTGGGCCCTCTCTAGAAGCTCCACGTCCCTCTTATACTGGGGAGCCCAGAACTGCATGCAGTACTCTAGGTGCGGCCTCACCAGAGCTGAGTAGAGTGGAAGAATCACTTCCCTTGACTTCCTGGCAACTCTCCTCCTGATGCAGGCCAGGATCCCATTGGCCTTCTTGGCCACGAGGGCATACTGCTGACTCATGGTTAACTTGGTGTCAATCAGGACTCCCAGGTCCCTAGCTGCAGATCTGCTTTCCAATAGGTCGACCCCTAATCTGTACTGATGCCTGGGGTTATTCCTCCCCAGGTGCCGGACCCTACACTTG
>JAUBOD010000752.1:2093625-2105307 GCA_032353885.1 Nothura maculosa | reverse complement strand
TGAGCAATAACCTCAGCCAATTCCCTCAGCATTCTTGGGTGCATCCCATCTGGGCCCATAGATTTTTGAGTGGCCAATTTGCCTAAGTGATCCCTAACTCAATCCTTCTCAACCAGCAGAAAGTCTTCCTCTGCCCCATTTATTTCTCTTCCACTTGAGTCCTGCAGTTTGTGGGGAGTGGCCTTAGCAGTAGCGACAGAGAAGACATTTAGTAACTCTTCCTTCTCGGCATCCTCTGTCACCAAGGCCCCCTCCCCCTTCAGCAGCGCACTAACATTTTCCCTTGTCTTCCTCTTGCCGCTGAGATACTTATAGAAACCCTTTCTGTTGTCTCTGACATCCCTCGCCAACTCTAATGCCACAGGGGCTTTGGCCTTCCTCATTTCGCATCTGCATTCTCTGGTGATGTGCCTCTATTCTTCTCATGTGGCCTGTGGCTTCTTCCACAAGCTCTACACTCTTTTTTTTTCTCATTAACTTTGGCCAGGAGCTCCTTGCCCATCCATACAGGTCTCCTGCCCCGCTTGCTCGACTTCTTTTTTTGTGGAAATACACCAATCCTGAGCTTGGAGGAAGTGGTGCTTGAATATTAGCCAGCTCTTCTGGACTCCCTTTCCTTCTAGGACCCTGATCCAGGAGACTGCTCTAAGAAGCTCCCTGAAGACATCAAAGTTAGCTCTCTTGAAGTCCCAGGTAGCTATCCTACTTCTTACCCAGCTTTATCCACCCAGAATCATGAATTCCAACATCTTGTGTTCACTTCAGCCCAGACTGTCCCCAACCCTCACATTTCCCACTAGACCATTTCTGTTTGTTAGTAGCAGGTCTAGCAGCGCTCTGACCCTTGTTGGCTCATCAACCACCTGGATCAAGAAGTTATCTGCAATGTTCTACAGGAACCTCCTGGACTGTCTGTTCCTGGCTATGTGGTTTTCCCAGCAGATATTAGGGTGGTTGAAGGCCCCCAGGAGAACCAGGGCCTGTGATCGGGAGGCTTCTTTCAACTGCCTGTAGAAGGCTTTGTCAACTTCCTCGTCCTTGTCAGGAGTCCTGTAGTAATCTCGCACCATTGTGTTGCCCCTGTTGTCTTCCCCCTTTATCCTCATCCCAAGGCTCTCTACTAGCATTCCATTCTCTCCTGTGCTGAGCTCTATGCATTCCAGTTGCTCGCTCATATAAAGAGCAATTTCGCTACCTCACTTTCCTGCTCTGTTCCTCCTGAAAAGCCTGTAGCCCTCCATGAAGATAGATCACAGATGCTCCAGTAATGAAGCAAGTGCTGAGATTTCATTGTCCCTCTGAATTGCTGAGTCCAGCTGCTCATGAGCCCTCCCACATGGACTACGTTGCTGGCAAAACCTTAGGTATTCTTCCAGAATTCTCCACCAACAGGGGATCTCTGCCAGTTCTTGATCACAGGATGCAAGGAAGGACAGCAATCTGTAGTTCTTCTCAATTAAATGTTTCCTTTTCTCTACTGCATTTTCCCCATTCCTCAGGGAGCCTGCTATACTGCTGAGGAGACCAATTACTCTAAACTCAGTGGAGGTCCCATATGTCCACAGGTTTCAGTCTAATGCCAGATGAACACTAACAGAAACAGTGAGATAGGTCAGATTAAAACTCACTGTTGTCAGGAAGCAAGTTAGAATTTGGCCTACTTTTAACTCTTTAGTAATCCCTGGCTGAACTGAAAAGTGGTATAAAGTCAAAAAATAATGAAGATAAATATGGGAGACTTTTCTATCTCTAAAGTACCATAAGCAAAGCTTGATATCTAAAATTAAATAAGCTCTTATCAGTGATTACCAGGGAAATCAATACAAGAAAACAAAATGTTTCTAACAAACATAAATAAATTTCCTTGGGAAAGGATTAAAACAGAGAATATATGGGACTTCAAGAGGGATTCTAGTTTGTTTATTGAAAGAAAGTAATAAAGTTGGAAAATATCATTACCTTATAACTGAAAAAGGCAAAATGTAATGAGCCAGAAAGCCTTTCCAATCTTGAAAGAATTCTCTGTTTGAATATGCTGAGGTGGAATTATGAGGTAATGAAATATGTCAGTTTATACAAAGGACTCAATAGCTTTGCATCTGTTTTTTCCTGGCTTTTTAAGACTGAAGATTTGTGAGAATCTCTTGTTAATTTTAATGTGATATATATTAAATTACAAAGACAACATAAATTGATTATTAAATGACATTTTTGAGATAGAATTGCCTGGTGATTAAAATCAGAAAATCATGCCAATGCTGGGAATCAGATGAATTTTTTGATGATCTACCACACAATCATTGATTGTACTTCTATGAAATGAATGATTCACCTACAGTATTAAAGGTATTGAGCTATTTACTTAAAGTCTTTTTGTTGATCAAAATTGTTTGTCAATACTGTTGCCAATATATATCTATTGCTTAATTTTGAAAATGTAAATGCTACATTTCCTATTAGAGGAATGTTATTACTTTTGCAAGCTTCTCTATATTAAATTGATGTTTGTTTCTATTTTGGAATTTTTCTCCAAATTAATGAATTAATGAAGTTTCAGTTCTGAGTGAAGACACTCAGAGATTCAAAATTAGTTCCAACTGAGAGAATGAGTAAGGCAAATTTCTCTTTAGTGCTAATTTTGATCTTCTTATTTATCATACATCTACCAAAAATATACAACAGTGCAAGGTTAAGGATTTTCATTTGCTATTTGCTGTAATACAAATAATTACAAATAGCCAACTGTAGTTTTTCAACCTTAAAATTGTAAGATCATTATGTACCATGGCAATGTTGCATTTTAGAAAATTTAAATTGAAAAACAAAACTAACATTTTTCATGATGCACTAGAAGAAAGGGCTGTCAGAAAACCTCAATGAAAATTTTTGATCCAGTTGACTGGATTTTTATCCAGTCAATTTCTAGTGTATTTTTTTAATCTCCAAGTACATAATTCTACATCTTTGATTTGCTTAGATGGGAATCACTTACATATTATTTCACCTTACACAATATTCCATGTACTATGGACAGCAGTGCTGTATGATGGTTCAATTTGCAGATGAAGAATTAAAATAACAGAGACAAATCACTGATTGAAAGTGAAAAAAAAAGATATCTATAGCAAAATTGAAATCTGGTTTCTGAACTACTAAATTTCTGTTAAGTAAGCCTTTCTTATCAACTGGAAGCAAAACTTTCATCCTACTATCTAACAATGATAACATATTTTCATTTCAACAGTTCAGAAACATGGAAATTCTACCATCTTAACTTGCTTAGTAATCTATAATCTAAATGCATAAGGGTTAATATGTTAAATATTTACCTTTTCACTCTCTTTTCCTGATAATAATTATGATACTGTGAGTGCCATTATGAATTGAAAAGTTTTGACAGATTGCTTGAGGAATTTGCCTGTAAAGATGCCTCAAATTTATTTTGAGAAAGTCATTACATATTTTCTTTTAACTAGCAAAAAAGAATTTCATCTAAAGTACAAGAAAGTAATGCTGCTACATTGAATAAAATGAAATGAAGAAAAGATAGAATACTCAAATTATAAAACAGGCAACATAACACCTATCAAAAAGAGGAAAACACATCAGCAGAGATAGAGCGAGGAATGTGGATGCTTTGAAAGAAATTCACTTTCTAGAATTTGCCAACATGAAAATCAATATGGGACACAAACTGAAGCTCATTTACTTTCATTTAGCATTGAATAACCATTAAGAAGAGTATATGAAAGTACAATCTGAAAATCATGACATCTGCTAAACATCAAGTAGCCCACCCTACTACTATCATAGAGATCTCTAACAGCTCTAGAGATAAAAAGAAAAAAAAAAACATAAAGGTGTTAATGCATAGAAATGAGAGATAAGGCAGGCTGGATAGTTTGATAACAATCATATACTGTAAAGAGGCAGAACGCCACTCCAGGATGAAGAGTAAAAGGAAGAAAGGAGTATTTCCACAATGAGAGAGGGAGTAATACATTAACTCACTTTACACCTAGACAACATTGCTTATAAATGACAGTATCAACAGTAACTTTAGACAGTCTTATCAACAAAGTTTAGTTCAGTTTAAATTTTCAACCTCACTTCTTTTTCTATTTTTTCCTCTGAAGTTCAGTATTATTCAAATCCAAGTTTTGAGTGTTTCTTTTTTTAAAATATAGTTTTCTATTATTCAAAGTTACCCTTGTTTATATGAAAGATAATTATACAGAATGTGTAAGAGAATTATGGTAAATATAGATAAATGTAATAGATTTTTCAATTTCTTAATGTTGTGCACAAAACTTTTTACTAGTGTTCCTTTGTGGTCATTGATACCTGTGTATCATCACCTTTGCAGACCCTCTTGATAATATTAATTTGTTTATTATTAAAAGCACAAATCAATAAGTATTTTATTTTAGACTTCTCCCAACTGATTTACTGATTACATTTCTTAGATAAAGACAAATGTCTTAAAAAGATGTTATTTATATCTTTCACAATATGCATAGCAGTACAAATAAATTTAGTTACACAGTTTATAAAAAGGCAAAAAAAGAATGCAGAGCTGAACATCAGAGTTTAGTTCAGTCGTCTAGATATTTGAATACAAATAATCAAAACTGAGGTTTCAATAGCTAATACATTTAAATTTTATTATTTTAATTAAAGAATAAATAAAGAGTAATTCTTGCTTACAATGAGAAAGATCTCCTGCACTGAGAACAGTATAATAACTGAAATATACTTGTCAAATAACTGAGCAGTACTTTCATTTTCTCAGATAAAAAAAAAAAAGAAAAAAAGTGTTACACTCAAAATCTTATATGCAATAAGGAGCACACTTTAAATGCAAAGCCAGGATTTATTCTTAGTTCAAATCAAATCTAAAAAAATTAAAACCACAGGTTTGTACTGAGTTTGCAAAACCTCAGGAGTGAGGCCTGTCAGGTTTACTTTGTCTGCACTTTTTTCAGCCTTTTTCCAAACTTTGTATTGTAGTAGCATCACTTCTAATTACAAAGGATTATACCTTTTTTTTTTTTCCACTTTGCTTATCCTTGTGCACCCTTGTACATTAACTACACTTTTTATATAGCAGGAGTAAGCCATAGGATAGTAGGAGACAGAACATAAGCTAACTATTTATAGTCAGCATCTCATTGAAATGCAGATGTGACAGCTGGGGAAAAAAATAAATAAATAAAAATTAGACTTTATCCCTAAAGAGAGGAAAGAACAAATGGCCAATATACATAAAATGCACCAGATATATTACACAGAGTCACAGAATGCTTAAGGTTAGAAGATTGTCTAGTCCAAAGCCCCTGCTCAAGCAGGAACACCTAGAGCACGGGGCACAGAGTTTTGAAGACCATCAGAGAAGGAGACTCCACAGTCTCCCTGGGCAGCCTGTTCCACTGCTCTGTCACCCTCAAAATGAAGAAATTCTTCTTCACATGAAGATGGAACTTCCTGTATTTCAGCTTATACTCATTTCCCTTGTCCTATCACTGGTCACGAATGAGAAGAGCTTGGCCCCTTCCTCCCTACATTCACCATTCATATTTTTATGCATATTGATCAGATCCCCTTTCAACTTTCTCTTCTTCAAGCTAAAGAAGCCCAGCTCACTATGTCTTTCCTCATAAGAGAGATGCTCCAGTCCCTTAATCATCTTTGTAGCTCTCCACGTCCCTCTTATAGTGGGGAGCCCACAACTGCACACAGTATTCCAGGTACGGCCTCAACAGAGCTGAGTAGAGGGGCAGAATCACCTCCCTTGACCTGCTGGCAACTCTCCTCCTGATGCAGGCCAGGATCTCTTTGGCCTTCTTGGCCACGAGGGCACACTGCTGACTCATGGTTAACTTGGTGTCAACCAGGACTCCCAGGTCCCTCTCTGCAGAGCTGCTCTCCAGCAAGTCAACCTCTAATATAATCTATACTGATGCCTGGGGTTATTCCTCCCCAAGTGCCAGACCCAGCTGCACTTGCCCTTGTTGAACCTCATGAGATTCCTCTCTGCTCAAGTGTCCAGTCTGCTTAGGTCCCTCTGAATGCCAGTACAGCCCTCCAGAGTGTCAGCCACTCCACTCAGCATGATATCATCTGCAAACTTCCTCAGGGTGCACTCAGTGCCCTTGTCCAGGTCATTGATGAACAGTTTGGACAGTATGGGAGCTGTACTGGACAGTACTGACTCCTGGGAGACACCACTGACCATAGACCTCCGACTGGACTCATCCTCATTTATTACCATCCTTTGAGTTCTGCCATCTGGCTAGTCTTCAATCCACTTCACTGTCCACCTATCCAGTCCATACTTCTGGAGCTTTCCTATGAGGGTGTTATGGGAGACGATGTCAAAAGCCTTGCTGAAGTTAAGGTAGACAACATCCATGGCTCTGCCATCATCCAGCCAGCTAGTAATCCCATCGTAGAAGGCTATGAGGTTCTGCTGATACTTCCACTTGGTGAATCCATGTTGACTACTCCTGATCACCTTCTTTTCCTTGACATGCCTAGAGATGCTCTCTAGGATGACCTGCTCCATCACCTTTCCAGGGACAGAGGTGAGGCTGACTGGCCTGTAGTTGCCTGGCTCCTCCCTCTTGCCCTTTTTGAAGAATGTAGTGAGGTTGGCTCTCTTCCAGTCCTCTGTCTCTCCAGACCTTTCAAAGATGATGAAAATGGGCTGAGCAACAACCTCCACCAGTTCCCTCAGCACTCTCAGGTGCATCCCATCCAGGCCCATAGATTTATGTGTGTTCAGTTTGCCCAAATAATCCCTAACCCAATCCTCCTTGATCAAGAGAAAGTCTTCCTCTCTCCCTATTATCTCTCTTATATCTGGGCAGTGTAGTTTATATTGCAGACCAAAGAAGAATGATCAAACTTCGAAGTGTAGTAAAAAGCATAAAAATAACTCCATCTATTTTAGAGAGAGGAAGAGGAAGAAACCATAATAATCAACTTCATACAAGTAAACGATCTGGGATAATGATGATTTACCATGTTATAGAATGAGGCTGTTTTTCTCAAGACCTAGCAATTGAAAAATGAATTATAATGAAAAATGAAATAATAATAATTATGAGTTAATAATTGAATATTAATTAATTAAATTAATAATTTCTAAAAAATTAAAATAACTAACTCTATAATAAAAATGATTTTTAATTATGCTCTTAAGATTTCAAAGTATTAACAGTAAATTATTGACTGTATACAAGGTCACAAGGCCGATAATAAAATTTTGATACCAGGAAATAGTCCCTGGTATCATTCTGTGTGCACCCATCCATGCTGCCTTTAATTTAGAGACAATTCAATCTGCACAGAATAACTACTTATTATCATTGTAAACTACAGCAAAATTAAAGCAAGTTATATTATTGTTCAGTACTTGCTAACATAGCTAGAACAAGATATAATAACTCATGCCAAGATAAGCCCACATAAGTCCTGAGACTCCTAAACCTGGGATGTTTTAGTAGCAATGACAAAAATCTTATTTAGTAGGCTACAGAAAGTGAAGTCGTAAAGTCAAAAGACGCATAAGATGCTGTTGTGGTTTGAAAGCTGTGATGGTGGGGGGAGGAGGAGATGTAAAATATTATGTTAGCTATAAACTCAACTCTGGCCATATTGGATTCACAATCTGTTGACTGTATGTCATCACCTTCCTAAGACAGAATCAAGTTCCTGAATAGTCTGATCAACTGTAAGCTCAACCCTAGTGTTACTGGATTGACAGTCTGTCAACTGTAGGACTGATCACCTTCCAAATAGTTGAGTTCGCAATTAGCATAATTTATTCAAATGCAACATTTACAAAGCAGGTTTTGGGTGTCAGTACAGGAAATTCTCCACTACAGCGTGCGCTTTTTTAGCTAGCTCTGATGTACAAATATGCAATCATCACTCACCTCAGAAGATGGGAGAGGGCTCTCAGTCTTGAGTCTCTTCAAACAGTGTCCTGACCTGAGGGAAGGAAGCGGGTTCAGCCCGTTGATTGACCTAGGAATCTTCCCTCCTCCAACTTCTTTCTTCCTTAGTTGACCTTTTACATTTTTTCTTCACATTCAGGTGGAGCTTGAGTGACTGTAGTCAATATTGTTTATGATTGGTGAGAAAGTTTCTCGCTTTCATTTAAAGGTAGTCAATTGAAAATCTACAGCACATGCTTGGTGAGGAGCAGTTGTACTTCAGAGGCAGGTAACTTTCAGATGGAGGTGTGTTTTGATATTATAATGAGCTTATAATGAGCAAAGCTGAAGCAAAGTTCATGCAAAAGGAGTGCTTTGCCACCCTTGCTGGCTCAGCACTGGACATCTCACTGAAGATCTCTCATTGGACAGCTACTGTGCACTTTATCAGCAGCCCAGCACAGAGAGTACAATGGAGTTTGGCCATGGTGTCTTCACTCCACTGCACTCCACTCTCTGATACTCCTCTATGCAGCTGTGAAGAGGGCAGATTGTGCTGCCTAGGGAACTGTAGAGGGGCAGAATCTGTGCCTACCAACTATCCGAGAAGTGGCGACTTTGCCTGATCCCAAACAAGCTTTTGTAATGCCAAAGCTTCTGTTAGGCCCTAGTTTTCCTCTAAGTTTCTCCTTTTCAAGCAATTCTTCCACAGATGCACATTAGCAAAGATAAAAGAAAAGGAAAGAGGATTAGGTATGCTGTAAAGATAAAATGAAGAAACAGTGAAGAGCTGTGAAGAACACAAGGAATAATGCATTTTATACTGCAAGAAGTCCACTATCACCTCAAAATACTATTATCCAAATCTACATAGAAGAGAGTACCATTTTTCACTGAGATTTTTATTGTTTCAAGTGAGGTGTCACCAAGCTTATATCTTCATAACTAGCATGTGTGCCGTTTAAGGGGAACTTTACTGTTATCACTGTTTATATGAAAAACTGTTTTATTGAAATATGAACTATTCGCATACAAAGTGAGAATGAGATTTTAATTCTTCTATTCACACAAAGTATCTTGGCTAAAGGTTTTGGTTCAGATGCATTCCTTCACATTTCTCCAAAGAAGAAATTTAAGATAAGCAATGAAATAACTAAATGACTAATTGATCAATTAAAGTTTAGTCATATTAAACATGTTGATCCTTCAAATGCTGTGTTAAATATGTAGATTTATTTCTAGCTGCTTTACATCATGATGAAATCTACTTGAATGCATACTAACTTTGAGGCACTTTTCAAGTGTAGCTCAAGATGTAATAGGGTGCACAGGTGAGCACTTTTCCACTGAAGAGACATGCAGTTCTTTGTAGGATAAATCGTTTCACATCTACTCATAAGAACTTTACAGCCTTTTCTAATTTAATTTAAAAAATCCATATAAAAATCCACTGTAGGCCCAAATATTTAAATTGATCTGTCATCCAAAGAGAAAGTGAATCAAACCGAGATACAACTAAAAGCATTTAAGGTGTTACCTTTGAATATTAAAAGTTCAGGCTTTGCTTCATCTAGATTTATGCCAGCTTTGTATTAGTTGAGATTTGATTGTGAACTGTAAGTTAACACATGGTCATATTCAGCTTATTAGTATCATCTTAAATAAAAATAAAAATAAAATACACATAAAAATAGTTTTCTGGCTCCAGCAGGATGATGATGCTTTCCTAAGTTATGCAGCGACAGTCATAGCACAACTGCTCAGCAGTCATTCTATATATGTAAAAAATGAATCTATTGATTTATCAAAGTATTTTATCAGAATAAATACAAAATCTATAATCCACTTGGAATTCAAAATGCTATGTACTCCTCTGACAAGACAGGCCTGGCGAGGGGAATGGAATTTTGTCCTTCTTGAGAATGCTTAAGCTGTGATGTCTACCTTCTCAGAAAGTGTCAGAATAGCCTGGAGAAGAGCTATTCTCAACCTTCCTTAAGAAAAAAGGGTTACTTTTAGTAATCAAGTGCAGTATTTGGAAAGTTTTATAGAGAATAAGGCCTAGTCATGTCTCCTTGCTACATGACAAGGCCTCTGCTAAGAGTCAAGAATCTTTTTGTTTATTGAAGAACCTTCCCCTACAGAGTTTGGACACATAGTCCCTCTGTCCTGCAATTAAAGGTAACCTTGCAGCAAATTACGTCACCCATTTTGGGAATGCATGATCAACTTTCCGAGTCATACTCAGTTATACAAACAATTATATTGAAACATTAAATCCTGGGTTTAATATTATTGCAGAGTAGAACAGCATCATTAAGAGTAGATTAAGAACTACCTACTCCAGTATTTTTCCCTTCTTAATGCAAAATATACTCAGTTCTAAAAATAATAACAGAATTTAATCTTTAAACTGAAGATGTACTGTATGTCTTCATCCATTAAATAACAGAAAATCTTTAAGGTGTTACCCTGTTGGACCTGAACTTTGAAGGACATATGGATTGCTCCTTATCTCTTTCTTTTACAGGAATTAAAATAATGATCTTAGGGTTGCTTCTGTGCATACTTTTTATTATTATTTGAATGTCCTTGTATATAACTAATTTAATTTTGCTTTTAATTAATCAGCTTGAGAACAAAATAGCTTAAGAGTGCCAGTAATGGTTCAGTCAGAAAGACTGTTTTTTTTCCTTTCTTCATCATCAGTTCATATTCAAAACTGTGAATGGCAATTAACTACAGGATCTCTCCTCGAGTGGCTTCTCCAGAACAACTACAAAGGGAGTGGGAGGTTTAATTGTGGTTTCACACACCATGACTAAATACTGGACTTCAGTCTTTCCACCTCATAATATATGATTTTTTATCAGCCTTTAAAAGCTTGAATGTTCCTGAAAAAAGGCTCAGTATGGAAATAGAGATGACCATATATTTCAAAGGGTTGTTTTTATCCAAGTACTTAGCAAAAGTTGAAGCAACCTCAGGCTTTGTAACTATGTCATCACATTGCTGATTTGCCTGATTAGAATAAAGCAACTTTGAACCTTCAACATCTCCAGTGAAGATGGGATGGCAGGCATAATTTCAAACTCTTACTGTGCCTCCATTCAAATCAATAACACATACTCAGATCCTAGTGATCTCTAAGACTCACTTTCACCTAATGATTGGTTTTTATACAAAAAGAACATGTAGAAGGAACTATTGAGAGAAGACAAACCAGTATGCAAAAGGCCAAAGTAATGATAATTGTTTAATCACAGAACCACAGTATTTTCAAGGTTGGCAGGGACCCCTAGAGATCATCTAGTGCAACCTTCCCACTCAAGCAGGCACACCTAGAGCATGTGGCATAGGGTAGCATCCAGGCGGGTTTTGAAGACCTCCAGAGAGGGAGACTCCACAACCTCCCTCACTAGTCTCTTCCACTGCTCTGTCACCCTCACAGGAAAGAAGTTCCTCCTCACCTGCAGATGGAACCTCCTGTGTTTCAGCTTGCACCCGTTACCCCATGTCCTATCATTGGCCACAACTGAAAAAAGCTTGCCCCCCTCTTCCTTACAATCGCCCTTCATGTATTACATTAAATATATTAACATGTATTTATACATGTTAATAAGATCACCTCTCAGTCTTCCTCAAGCTGAACAGTCCCAATTCACTCAGTTTCTTCTCATACGAGAGATATTCCAGTCCCTTAATCATCTTTGTAGCTCTCCACTGGGCCCTCTCTAGAAGC
>JAUBOD010000752.1:2055658-2086548 GCA_032353885.1 Nothura maculosa | reverse complement strand
GCAGGGGGATTAGACTAGATGACCTCTAAGGTCCCTTCCAACCTTAAGCATTCTGTGATTCTATGATATACTTTATCTGATGTTAGACAGCACTTGACCTATATGAACTACGGATGCAAGAAGAAAAATAAGCAATTGGTTGATTTACTTTATGTGTGTAATGCATGAAAGGAAATTGACTGTTTCCCTGTGCCATCTTTTGATATAAAATATTTATTTCAGTGAAATGTTAATCCTTTCCACTCATATTTGAAAAACTTAAGATATTTAAGGTAAACTTTGTTGGTTAAACAAATCCATTTAAAAAAAAATCAATTTGATGGAAAGTATTGTATTAGTACTTCTGTGATTTATATCTGGTAATATCAAAGAAGGTAACCTATGCTTTTCTGAAAATTATTTTGTGATGGCTAGCTGATAGCATTATGAGCAACATTATAAGCCCACAATATGACTTCATTATGTATCTATCTAGAATCATTTCCACATAAAGTTTATTGATCCTTCGAAGATGTACTTCTGGAAAAAAACAACTGATTATGTTGGCCATACTCAGTATGCTAATTAAGATTTCCTTTCCTCTAACTTTGTAAATGTTTTTGCTTGTACTCTGCTGATAATGGAAAATGGGAGGGGAAGAAAAAAAAAGTCTGAGTCAGTTACAGGCAAATAAAAAGCTCATGATGACCCTGCTAAATTACACTGACCGTGTGGCAAAGACCAAATAATGGAAAGAAAGTGTACTGTCCCCATTAGGAAGATAGGGAAGTGAGAAATCCTGCAATTCTATGGAGACGGGATGGTCTCCCTTCTCTAAAAACATAAGGGACCAAGATCCATTACGATGATCATACTGACCAAGCAAAAGAAACAGATACTAATCTTGCTGAAGATTTGGGGAAAATGTGTTTTGAAAAAATAACCATAGCACAGTTACATACTACTTCCCTGAGGGTATAAAAAGACCATGTCTCACATAGATGAGTTGAGCAGGGATCAGGAATGACACAACTCCTCCAATTGGACTGTGATATGAGTATCCCTTCACTCTCCTTATCCTGAGCCACTGGGCTAAGATGACCTCTCACAAGATTGTGTTTCTCCTGTAGAAACACTATGTTTCAGGGTGTAGAAACGCTAGTATGCATTTCTCATTCCTTCCAAAGTCAAGAGTCATCTGTATACTCAGGGTGTAGTAATGCTATAACAACTCTTTTTTATTACTATTTAGCTTTTTATTTTATTTTTATATTTTTTCTTGGAAAAAGCAGTATACTCCATTTAGTTGTGCTAATTGCTGATTGTAGTTTACTAACTGATCTGCCAGTCTATAACAATCACACTAGTTAACGATGGGTGTCATATCTGAAAAGATTTTGCGCTGCTGAGTAAAAGTAATAAACTAAAACCCTCTGGTTGTTGTCCCTCTGCATTATTTCACTGTCTCCTTTAATGACAGATAGTGTGACAGTCAGAAAAATAAATCAAGTGGATGTCAGAAATGTTCAAAAGGCATCATCAAGCTATTCAAAAGGACCATTTAATATTTTAGATTTTTGATGAGTGATTCATATTTTTCAGCTGAGCAACAAAAGTCCATCATCTTTACAACAGGAAGTCTTTGAGCTCAAGGATCTGAGTTTCTCACAGAGAAAATATATTTCAGTTAAAGAAGTTGAGTATGTTAGATATTAGTCTTTTCTATAGAGTTTACAAAGATGTAAGTATGGGCTTTGCTAGCACCTACTTATATGAAAAGATTTTCTCATGAGAAATTTGTCAAATCAAAGAAAATTGTTAGCTATCAGACAAAAATCTTATACATCTCTTGTGTTTGACAAACAAAAGGTGTTATTGAATATATAAATAATGTACAGGAAAAATTATTGACAAAGTACAATTCTATATTGAATTCTTTTCAATATAATTCAACATAATAATATTGTTTTTCTGTGCACGATTGACAATGTACTTACAAACATATGGGAATTAAATTAGTTCATTTAATGTACATAATGTAGGATAAATCCACTTTAAAAAGTGAATGTGGAGCAGGTGGCTACCTACAAAGAATCTTCCCATTCCTTACATTTTCTGATTTTTTTCCAAATCTTTCTAAGTTTCCATTTACCAGTTTAACTTTATTTACTTTTCATTTACTTTTGGTTTTACTAGCTAACTCTGCACAGTTTTATGACACTCCTGCCTACTTGTTGTGTTTGAAATTAAGATAAAATCAAGTAGATATTTATTAGCCTGCACCTTTATTATTTCTTCTTTTTTTTTGGTATTTTGTTTTCAGCTTATCTTCTTCCATTTCATGCTACATTTTGAAAGAAAAAAAAAGAAACAGTATTTTTACCATTTCAATGTATGATGATAATAAACCATCTGGATTATTCTGAATGGGCCTTTAGGTGAAAATATAAGGTAAATAATAATATAAGTCATCATAACACTACACACTATTAATACCACTTCAAATCCTCTTTATGCATTTTCCTTTCACTTTGTGAGTTTCCTAAATTTTGTCAGGCAAATTTTACAGTGTATTCTGCAAGACACGGATTATTCATTTACTTACATGAGTGCAGTGCTGCCACAATAGACTGAGTCATAAGAATATTTGATTAGAACAGAGAAAACAGTCTGAGTTTTAGATGGAGTAGTATAGTGTACTTAAAAAAATGAATAAATGGCCTGCATTTGATTGTTATTGTACTGAAATGAAGCAAGTACCAAACAAACAAACAAACAAAAACCTTAAAAAGTAATAACTTAAATAGTAATTGATCTTTTTGATGAAATTGATGAACAAATGTGTATAGCTAGATACTTATGTGAATAGAAATATTAATATGTGGACTTACCTCAAGATACTGGCTTATGGTAGTAGCCCTCTCATTCCAGACTATAAGACTGCTAGCATATTTCAATGAATTTAGGCAAGTAACTGTTAAATCTTAGGGAAAAAACACACACTGGTATCTTAAATAGATAGAGTTGAGTGCAGGGCTACGAAGATAATCAAGGGCCTGCAACACGTGTCCTATGAGCAAAGGTTGAGAGAGCCAGGCCTGTTCAGCCTGGAGAAGGCTGAGGGGAAATCTGATCAGTGTGCATAAATACCTCAAGGGAATGAGTGAGGAGGATGGGGATGGCCCCTTTTCAGTGGTGGCCACTGATAGGACTAGAAGAAACAGCCACAAACGGAAGCATCAAAGTTCCACAGGAACTTAAGGAAAAGAATCTTAACAGTGAGGGTGACAGAGCACTGGAAAAGGCTGCCCAGAGAGGTTGTGAAGTCTCTTTCTTTGGAAATCTTCAAAACCCACTTGGATGCCGCCCTGTATCATGTGCTCTAGGTGATCCTGCATGTGCAGGTGGGTTGGACTAGATGAACTCTAGAGGTACCTTCCAACCTTGGAGATTCTGTGATTCCATAAAGGCTTCACAATAGAATTTCCACTCCTGTCTGGTAATAACATTAGTTTATTTAGTGTGTTCTATCCTTAGGACAGAAAAGAGGCTCTTCATTTTGAACAAACCTCAGGGAATCTATTAATAAAAGAGCTCAAAAATGCCTGGTCATTATTATTACTTTAGTACCAGCAGTTAGTAGCCATACAACTCAGAAGGAACAAAAACTATTAATTCACATATGTGGTTCACCGGGGTATACTGAAGCAATATTTCAATGTTGCCCCATTTTTACATAGAAATTCACACCTCACATTAGATCTGTTAACAGCAGTTCCACTAAAAGCCTCAGCTATTGCAGAAGACAGAATAGTTGAAATAACAGATACCTTTACTCTGGTCTCATTATCCTCCTGTATTATTTCTTACTTGGTCCACAATTAGGTCTCAGAAAACAATATATCTTTATTCTTCTAATATTCTACTATACTTTAATTTTATAAAGATAATTATATCATTCCTATACTCAGTGGATTCCTATACTCAGTACCTTCTGTATTTTAGGTATTGTTTCTTAATCTCTACAGATATACTCAACTGACACTTGTTCCCTGAAAAACTATGTTTATTTTTAATTACAATGCAACAAAACATCAATTTGCTACACACTCTGGAAAATAGCATTTTTTTCCTGAATTATCCATTGTTACAGTAAATAAGAAAGTATTAAGCTTCAAATACTAGGCAAGAATTATACTAACATCTGTAAAATGCATCATGAACTGTACACTTGAAGAAAATATTTTCAAACTCACTTTACTTTCTGCCTCAAAGACACATGCCTCTAAAACACAGTTGTTTGTGACAGATTCAACAACATGATGTTTTCCACAGCTCTCATTGTTGTGTAAAATGTCATCTGAATCCTGAACTTCTCAGTGCAACCTCTTGAATAAACCCAGCCAGACTGTGTTACAGCATTTTAATATGGAAGATGGAAAGGAATAGATAAATTGTTTCAAAAAACAAAATATAGCCTGCAGTAAAACTTAAAGATTCCTAAAAAAAAAAATCAGAAATAGAAAATCTCTGTAGCCAAACATGTAGTACAAATACTTAGGAACACCTTAAAGATTTTAAACATGTCTGACTGAAAATCTTGATGAGAAATGAAATGGGGGCTTACCTTTCAATATCATTTTTATAGTGCATAGAAAGTACTCAGAAGACTCTATCTTATCTACTTCCATTTCTATTAGTGTTAAAACACTTTTAGTAAGAAATTTACTTGAGAGAATAAAATGTATTTCTTCTTGTGTTTTCTTTCATCAGTTTTTCAGTGTTTTCTCAAACCATTATAAATCATGCTGAGATTCTGTTGTCTGGGGCAGTCTCCAAGGACAAAACCAGTAAGAAAAAGACCTATCATCAAGCCAGCAAATAAGCAGGTGAAAACATATTTATGGCCATTTTATTTGAGTTTTAGAAATTGTTGTGGAAGGAAAAAAATGCACATTCACTATCATCTCGAGCTCAGTAATATAGAAAACAGTGATTCAGCAACGATTTCTCATCTGTGGCACATGCTGTCATACTGGATAAAGGTGTTAGGCATGAGATTTAAAAAAAAAATCTCACTCCACAGTGGAACAAAATCGTCACCATTCAAAAATGGCCATGGCAAAGAGAAACTAAAGTGTGAAATGAGCTCAGTGGTACCCAGTAGTTCATAGATTAAGAAGCTGATGGGAGACACAAAATTTCAAAACTTGTGTTGCCAGCCCTGCATGAAACACAGCAAAGATCCAAATATTACATCTTCTCCAAGAAAGTTAATATATATAGTATATGCATTATATAAATAGGTTGAACATTTTGTTCTCCTGTTTTCATTTAAACTTCTCTTTTTTAAATTTTGTTTTTATAATTGTTTACTATTTTCTATTGGTTTATATTGAAAATATGTCTCATTTTTTCTTCTTCAATACCAAAAAGGAAAGTGAATGAAATTTCATTGCTGGACAGGTGTCTGATATCCAATAGAGATGTACAGCTCTTAGTTTCTTCAGTATATATTTCTACAAAATTGTGACAGAAAACAATTTTTTTAAAAAAAATCAGTTGTCATGAGGAAATTGAGTCTATGGAATATGACAGATGAAGGAGTTTCAGTAAAGAGCTCATGCTAATGATGTACTAGATACAACATCTGAAAAAGAACTTCAAATCACTTCATACTCTCTGTTAAAATCTGTTTATGACTGATCTTTTCTTTGGTAAACAGAATAATATATTAAATATTTCATGGAGTTTATAAACTCTATTTCAATTAAGATTATATCACTAAGGTTGGCAAAGTCCTTGTACTTTTCCACTAGATATGCATTTAGCTCTCTCATTACAATGCCTGTCCATGTTAAATGCAATAATTAGACCTCCAACTATCATGTATATTTTAGTGTTAAATATAATGGCACATCCTTGGCTGCTGCTTTATGCAAGAATGTATCTACTCTGAAGAGGAGAAAATCACTTTGCACTTGGACATCAAAATACTTTAATTTATAGATTTGCAGTTTATTGCCTTGTACTTTATTACATTACTAATAATGTAATAGCAGTTACTAACAGTTATAATGACATATATTAATTATGTTGAAAATACTTCTAAAATGCATTATCTTGACAAAAATTATTTATAATAAAGTAACTTCATTGACCTTGGTGGTACCATATTGACTTGTATTGGCTAGCTAAGTTAACCAGTAAAGTTTAGATACTTTACTAGCGTAAACCAATATTAAAGAGATACAATTCTTTGCATCTTTTGAAATCTTTAGGTAATGATTTTTACACACTCAAGATGAGGATGCTGCAGAACTTACTTCTACTAGAAAAACCCATGGTAAAAGGAATCTTTTAATTGCATGCTTAGATGGCAAGGTCTGTCAGTTAGGACAGAAATAGAATAAAAAAAAAATCAGAGTAATAACATTCTTATTAGTTATTGAAGAATAACACTATATTGAATAACTGAACTGTGAAATCATACAGTAAGCAGATCATTTATATAAAAATGCTCATCCATGAAGTACATATTTTGGAACTTCTGTAGTAGCAAAGAAAGTTTAACTAACTAGTCACTCCCTAGGGAGCATCTTTTTAGTTGATTCTTCCCATTCTGCCCTCTTTAATTTTTATGTAATACATTATCATTCTGACAGTCCTGCTTAATAATGCTCATTTTTCTCTCTTCTTTAAACAGAAATGAGCTAAGATATATGGAATTGTGAACTATATTACAGAGTCCTTGAAGAAATGATATGTTCAGAAATATCTGCTGAGTTATGAGTCTGTCTAGAATACATTTGAGTGAACACTACTGTCATAGGAATAATTGTTTATGTTGCTTTTATTTCATACACATATACTCTGGTAGATTATTTAATAATAACTATACCTTAGTAAAATCTACACTTAGCAATTGCAAGTACTGGAGAATATGATTTTTTATTACACATGATTTTTTAGAGCCTTTTGTTATTTTATAAAGTTTTTCCTAATGAGCATCAACCTCATATTTGGGAAAAGAGATAAAATGCTCTAAGCTTTACAATGTTGCCTTCAGGCAATTAAAGCAGAAGACTTTTCCTTAAATCCCTTGTGGAAATTCTTTTCCTGTTTTTCCTTTTTTTCTTTAAACTATTTGAAGTGAATTCAGCAGAGGCAAAAGGATACACTGTAATATTCCTGGAAAATAAGCTGCTTCTTGTGCTCAGACAAGTGTCCAAAGGCACTAAAAATAATGTAAATTTTAAAGCAGTGAATATATCCAATGACCTCATATGTGACTTCATGTTTCAGTGTTTAACCACTCAAATGCTGCTCATTTTAAGTGTCTCCTTTTTTTTTTTTTTTTTTTTTTTTTTTGCTTATGTTTTCAAGTTTGGAAATAAAATGATTACTGGTATTTGAACTCCATAAATCCTACCATTTTTGCACCTAGTGATATTTACTTCACATCCACTGAAGAATTGGTAGTGCCTTTAATTTGCCATTATCTTTCTAAATTTCTGCTCACCAGCCATTATATTTGTTATGTTCGCACCAGAAGAACTGAATGGAACTGAATATCCAGAACTTATTTTTTTAAAAAAAATATATTTGGTTCTGCTTTCCTAGTATAAACAACAAGAGCAAATTCTTCTTTTTTTTCTTGCAGAGGTCTATCTAATTCTCCCTCAACCTCACAATCAGACACAAAGGGTTTTGTATGAGCTTACTAAGGGGCAAAAAGGAGCTCTTACTCCAAATAAGAGGGCAAGAGAGCACAGTGGAAGTGTGCAGTGTAGGAGAGAAATAATCATTCCTCATTCTACCAAATCATAATAAAGCGAGTCCATTATTATGACTTTCGGCCCTAAAGCTGAAACAGAGGATGGCAAGTACATCCCAAGCTGCATCCCTGACTTTGCCTCTTCAAGATTGGAAAAGTGGTTTTCATGGAAAAGTCAATTAACTTCTCTGTACTCAAAAGTAAAGGAGGATCAAACTAAAAGGAAGAAAACATTAACATACCACACCATCTTCATTAGAAGCCTGTCCGTCTTTGCCTTTGCTGAGAAAGAGCTGAGGTGACAAAATCGCTTTTTTTTTCCCTAGATATTTTTATATATGTATAGCGCTGTATATTTGCTCTTCAAAGTCATATTGTACAGAGTGCATACCTGAAATGACCCTAGGCCTCAAACATCCCTCTACACACCAAATGAAATGCACACTGAATATTTTTCCACTGGATATGTAATGTTAATGCATTCAATGCCAGAATATGACGTGTTGCTGCAAATGATTTGAGATGCATTGTATGATGACACAGTACTTTGGATCGGAAGGTCTGGAGGTCCTTAAAACTGGAGGTAACTTACAAATTAGACCCAGCTGACAAGACTCTGCCTAGCTGGGTTTTGGATGTCTCCATGGATGGAGCTTCTCTGGGTAACCTATTCCAGTGTCTGACTATGGATTTCATTTTCCTCTTATGTGCTCATAATTTCTCTTTATGCCGTTTCTATCTGTCCTTTTTGCTGTGCATTTCTGGAGAGAATATGGCTGTATCTCCTCTGTAATCCCTCATAAAATGGGTGAAGGCAGCAGTTCTTTCTCCCATCGTAGCCTTCCTCTCTCCAGGTGAACAAACCCTTCTCTCTCAGCCTCTCTCCATACAGTGCAGACTCTTTAGCTCCAGTTAAATCTGTACTTCAGCCTTTTCTGGAAAATAAAGCAGGTGGCCAGAAGCACATAGAACTGTTCAGTGAGGACTGCAACAAGTTATTTTAATTTTTGCATGATTCAGATGCCATATTTTCATTGCATCAGTTTATTGAAGTTTATCCCACCAATGAATGTTTTCCATTAAGCAATAAGTAATCTTCAAGTAATTAAATAATTTTCAAGACCTAAAGTTAGTATAAAGAAATAAACTTAGTACAAATTATTCATATATGTCATGAAATAGATTCTTAAATCTTTTTCCGTAAGGATATGTAGAATACAACGGCATCTGATAAATTATCTGGCCAGTTGGGAAACACTCTTGGCCTGGGTATCGGCTGAACCTGCAAGCAGGACCAGTACCAGTCACATCAACAGGACTGTAACTGGGACAGAGCCTCAGGGTGCACTGAAGCCCGCTAGGTTGTGCTTCAGTAACCACTGAGAAGGTATCCTCAGATCTGCTAGATCTGTTGACCACCCATAATATCTTCAGCATTTTCACTTTTACTGCTTCTGAATCAGGTATGTTTTATTTTCCCCTCAGATCACTTTTATGCTAAGTTGCTATGAATTGCTTTAACACATATCCATTAAAACTACAAAATGGCTTTAGTTTCAGCTATTTGACTCATATCCTTTTCACAGGAACACAGCAATCAGCATACAAGATCAGAGATTCATTTCATCTAATTTTCAAACACATTGCATAATCGTAGGTGTTTCAGTGAGATAGTACCAGGACAGAACACTGAATGGTTCTGTTAACACAGTCTTCGTTGTGGAAATTATTTAGTTATGGATCTAGCACTCTTGTGGTGGATTCACCGAGGACTGGTAAGAATAGAGGTCTCAGTATTAAGCATGGGACAAGAAAAGTGCCCTTCTGAGAAAATAAGTATGCACAAAGTGAACCCATGGGAACAGGAACTCCCATGAATGTTGCCAGCAAGAAACAGAGGTTCCACATTCTTGTTGATGGCAAGAGGAATAGGTGACAGCTGCAATGAGGAGACCAGTACTCCAAAAGAAAAAGCAAGAGAGGTGGACACAGCAGACCTGAAATGGTTCAGAAATTGAAGTGGGATCTGTGGCTTAAAGACGAAAATAGAGTGCTTCTAGAATGGTCAAGGCATTTACAAACAATTTTTAGGCTGTTGCAGCTAAATATAACGTCTGTATATTTGTACGTGGATGTATGTATCAGGGAATTACAGACTGCTATAATGATAAATCAGGGCAGTTTTAAGTTTCAAACCCAAATTTTACTACATTTACTCATTAGACTGGTTGTGATCATAGTTCTTGCACATTACTGATTGTCATCACTACATATTAGTCAATATTAGTCTACTATTAGTCAATAATATACGGAGTTATTGCCAACACTGATGGCTATGATCCTTCATGTTTCTCAGTTACTGAGGTCAGGGTGATCAGACTTGAGAGGTTTTTGATGAGAGAATTTAGAACTGAAGCTGGTTTGTTATCTCTTTTCTCCAATTTTCCTCCATAGACTTGATGTCTATGTTTCATTCAACTCCCCCGCAAAGGGTGCAGGAGGGCTTTGCTCTAAATACTGCTCATCTTGCTTTTTTTTTTTTCTGTCTTGCAAGTCATCCTTTCAATGTATTCTGCAAGCTGCCTTCCACTGAACAACACACATTCATTTGTCCCTTCAGTTGTGGTATTGTTCACATAGTTTGTAAAATGCTTTTGCATTGAGTGTACCCCTGTCACCACAATTACAAAATGTTACAAAATATACAAATATTGATGTTGGCTATACCATTTTAGTGCACTTATGCAGAATCACAGAATGGTTGAGCTAGTCCAACTCCCTCTACTCAAGCAGGGACATCTTGAGCACGTGGCAGAGGGTGGCATCCAGGTGGATTTGGAAGATCTCCAGAGAAGGAGACTCCACAACCTCTCTGATGTGATCTTGTGTGTGGGACACTGCATGTGCAGGAGGTTGGACTAGATGACCTGTAAAAGTTTCTTCCAACCTTAAAGATTCTATAATTCTATGATTCTATGATTTGGGAGAGCCAGAATGTATGCTCAGGAGATGTACTATCTGGACAGTATGGGCATAGGCCAAAGGAGAAAAATAAGAAACATGCTTCATCATCTTGAGAAAGGCTCATGAATAAGAATTAAATGATTAATATGTTTGCTTAGGAGAACCTCTGTCTAGTCCAATTACTAAGTATTACATAAAAACTTTACTAAGCAGCCAGTAGAGAAAATGAAATTTAGTAAGTTTCAGATTCTGCTCACTGCATTCAAAATTGTTTCCGCTTCTCTAAACATTTTTAAACAATTTACTTTCCCTTTCTCTTTCCACTAACTTCTGTCTGCCATGATGTTAGAAGAAATGGACATGAGGGGCAATATATTCAGGTCATGTAAAATGGTATAATTCTACACAAATGATTTGAGTAAAACCTACACTCAGCAGATGAGGAAAATTTCAGAAAAAGGCTTATTTACATCTAATGAACTTTTATAATATTTTGAATGAAGTCTTGAATACTATTATTTAACAATAGTAATATAATACTAATATATTGAAATACATCACAGAATAAGCCATTTGCTTCTAAGTGGAAGTTTTCTCTAAAAGAGAAGCTGAGATGCATATAGTTATATACTCAGTAATACAACTCATTTGTTTTTGTTTTTATAATAACGACAAACTCATATAAAGATAGACACCATAATTGAAAGAAAAAATATAGCAGATTATTGTTTCAAAAAGGTAGCTATCTTTTTTATTTATTTTTTTCTGGAAGCTGAAAATCTTAAAACAGTAAAAAAACCCCAACCAAATAAACAAACAAAAAAAACCCCAGAAGACCTTGACACTAGAGTTTGTTTATGCATAAATGACATGGAACGGAAAATTAATGTCAAAGCATATTAATGCTAGCCTTTGTATGTATTGAAGTACTTTATACTGCATTATAGTCTTTTCATGAAAATGGTTAATATCATACATTTCACATTTTCTTAAATCACTGAGAAAAGCTCTAGAATCAAAGGGAATGGACGTAATCTACTCTCCTGCATCGCTCAAGTGTCCATCAAAACAATAACTTCTTAAGAAGTAGCATATCTGAAGGCATCAAGTAAGAAAACTATTGATTCATAGCACTCGAAAACTGAGTCCACTGTCTCATCTTCACTGTCCACTCATGAATAATGAAAGACCAAGACCAAAAGCTTTTGGAGAGATAAAAACAATAAAAGCAAATGGCACCAGATGTGTGAACCTGATTCTAGCCCCTCAAAATGCTTGGTTTTAAAAGCAGAAGAGAATTATTGGAAATTAGGGACTACCTCAGAACCAGAGTGGAAAACACATGATAGTAGTTTTTGTTTATGAAATAATCTTATGTAGCAAATTAATATATTAACATTCTTAACTAAAGGTAAAATGACATGATGTCTTTTTATAACAGACTTGTTTCTTTTTTTCCGTTTCCCAGATATACAAAACGGACAGTATGCAGGTCAGCTTGTAACTCTTATCTTTAAAGGTTTACAAAAACTACAGCATCATCACATCACTCCTGATTACTTTTAGCCTATCATTCTCCAAGTGATAAGGCATTCTTCTGCAGAAAACAAAGACACTGAGCAAATTGTGAAAAGATATACAAAATCAGAACTGATACACTCTTACTATAATACCACACTTGGCTAAACAGGGGATGGGATTCAAACATTATAAATCATTTGAGAGTGGAGGACAGAGCGAAACAGATAGGAAAAGGGTCTAGCTATGTTCATGCATACCAAATATATAGCTGAAACAAAATTGCCTGAAACTAGTCCAATAATATCATCCACTGATTTTCTTTAAACTCTCCAGTCTCTGATCAATGTCTAACATTATATACTATGAACAGAAGTCTGGAAAAAAAATCTTACTAGGATGCTTTGAACACTCTGAGGAGAATTAGCAATCCAGTCATGAATCAAAATTAAATATCTAAGCTCTGATACATCAGATACATTAAAGTTTTATTTTTGACTCTCTTTTCTTCAAGATTAAAAAGTTCAAGCGCCTGCTGCCAACTCCACAACCTATCTGAGCCTTTATAAAATCAGTATATGGCATCTAAAAGCCATCACTGAATGTCCAGAGACATCATCTGACCAAATCTGTCCACTGTTTCTTAATTCATAGCTAAACATTAAGGAATATGACTGACAAGAGAATGTCACTCTTCTTTCTTAGTATGAATTCTTTACAAATGATATTCATGACATAATTTGCTACCTGAAATTTGGGCCAGCCTCTTAGAGGTCTAGAATCATAGAATGATTAAGGTTGGAAGGGACCTCAGAGGTCATCTTGTCCAAAGCTAGCTTCCTTTTCATTGTGTGCACCGAGTTCCTGCTGAAATCAAGAAGAATCCTTCATGCAAACTAAAGGCAAAGTAGACCCTCTGAGATTCATTCTTCCATGTCTGCAGAAGGATTTATATGTGCAAGTCCTGTAAGTATCATCAAGAATAATTAATTATTAATTTTATATTTACAGAACTTATCTACCCTAACATTCTATGAACCATACAAAGACATTTAGAACATTGAACATTAAACATTAAACAATGCAAGAGATAGCACAGATAAAATTCAGTCACATGAATAATTAAAATGAAATCTGAGATGAGTTAAAAACCCTTTTTTCCTATAAAGTGTTCTTTTCACCTCCGGGCTAATAAATAGAAGTTTACTGAGAAAATCTACATTCACTAGTGAGGAAGTAGTTTATATTTGTTCAGTAGAGAAGCTTATTATAAATATAAATACAGTGAAGGTTTGGTATGCCTTTACCACATCTCAGTCTAAAGCAAATAAAACAGTGGAGTTTGGAAGGACTTTTCCATCTCTTTACTATGTTGCCCCTACGTACACAACCCTATTATGAAGTACTATTATGGCAGAAGTACAATATCCATTGCAATTCTAGACAATTCTCTTTTGCTTATTAGTTCAGTGATAAAGCAATTTCCTATTACTTTTTTTTTTCTTTTTAGCATTTATCTCTTTTTTTTTTTGTTCTACTGACACTATGTTCAGTCATTCACATACTGTCACTTTTAAGGAATCTCCTCTTTTTATATCCCTGATATCCAGAACTTCAGATGACAATTTTTTTTAAGTACACACTAAACATTTGCCTTTGATACTATCACACAAAAATCTTCTCTAAACTTTGGCCATTCAAACTGATCAAAGATCCTATCTGCCAAGATGTCTACCATCCAACTGTCTGTTTTAACACTTACCACCCAATTACTAGAGCAGGGGAAGCAAGATCAAAATCCTGTCCAAGCTGATCTGTACCACACTTGAGTAGATTTGGCTCCACATACTGCACCTATAATGAAAAAAAGTCACTTCACTGACATGGAGAAACCAGACAGTTCTGGTTTTCGCACACCCTGTGGGACTTTGAGATCACCAAACTCAAACTTGGTGGAACAGAGATGGAAGATCATTACAGTGGTGAGTGCCGTTGCAGAAAATATGTGCTGTCTACATCTCAGATAAGCACAAATAGAAACCAAGATTATCTTGACTGATCAGAACTGACACAATAAACGTGAATTTCAGCACTAAGATATGCAAAATCTGATAGCAGTAGACCAAAACAAATTTCTTATAGTCCCCTTGAAAACTAAGTGTTTTCTAAACTGGGAAATCTAAACTGGGAAATGTTGCATAAAATAGAATTGCATTATCTCTCATGTTGCCAAACAGATTTCAGATGTGGCCTTGAGCAGAATGCAAGACACATTTAATACAGAGATAACACAATCACAGCTAATTGTGATAATGAAACATTTGATCTGAGTCTGCCTGAGAACAGTGCATTTGAGAGTGAAACTTACCTATTTTTTCTAGACAGCAAGGGAGTGTTGAATATTGTTGCTATCCAATTTTCATGAATCATGAATTTTGTTCTAGAAACAGCTTAGAACCTGATTAATGAAAACTTAAGTTCAAAACATAATCAAGAGCAGGCAGATGTTACCACCATCTTTTTTTCCCTCCAGCTCTTTTCATGACTATATTTGTTTACTGCATATTTATTGGGATTGCATTACAACTGATTTTTATAGTATGGCTGTTTCTTATATAGCGGATACATGACTGTGTCATCAGCCTGCCAGAGTACCCAAATATCCTTGGAACCACAGTATCCAAACATCTATGGAATGATGCTCAGCTCTTTCCTCCTCAGCCAAGCTTCAGCACTTGTTTCACATCAGTAAAACCATCCTACTTTGATGTAACAGAGGCAAAGAGCTAAGCATCCCAAGCATCCCCAGAAGGCACAATGGGCTCCTTCACTTTCTGAGGTCCTCTAAAAGGGACAACAGAAAACACAGAAAAGCCCTACTGCTTTTTGCAGACAAAACTAATAGGTAGTTCCGGATCACAATTACATCTAATTGAATCACACTCAGGTTTGCATGGACAAAAGTGCAGGAAATCAGGAAATTTGACATTCTGCTTTAGATCAGGATGCTTGATAAAGTTATGTGACTGAGATTTGTACCCTAAGTCAAATAAATCTTCTAAAACACCACTGCTTATGTGCCTGCATACACAGAGCTGTGTGTACTTGCAATGTATTGTATTCTGCAGCTTGTTGTTCTTTGTCACAGAAGACTAAAGTAATCTGAGAGTGAAATGCAGGCGTTACTTAACAAAATACAGATACCTTACACAAAAATATATATGACAAGGTAAAGAATAACAAATACAGATGAAAATGTAGGTGGAATCAGTAATGTAATTATCAAAACTTAAATTTGATCTGCTTTGGTGAACAAGTTGTTCACAGGGGGAAAATGGGTATACCAATAGTAGCTCATTACTCCATGGACCTATTTTTTATACTTATTCCTTAAAGATCATGAGGCAAGAGTTCTCTCTTAAAAGTATTATAACTAATGTGATATATCTTCTGAAGTATCCAGTCACAATGGCACTGAGAAGCACCATCACTGGCAGGGCTCTGGTCATACTTCCCCATAGCAATGCCAGTGTCTGTGTGTTTGACAGGTCAAAAATTTAACTATCTGCCCATTTCTGATTTCAGCACCATTTAAAATTCTTCAGAGTATTTAATCATAGTGATTGACTTAATGGTCCTTGCCAAGTCACTTTCATCCTTGACTGGTACCCAAATGATCAATAAGCTTGACCATGCCAAAAGAGGGGAAAAAAAGAAGAAAAATAGGGGAAAAAAAAAGAAAGAAAATAGAAGATGAAGGAGAAAAGAAGGAGATTAGAAAGAAAGGGAGGGAGGGAGGAATGGAAGAGGCAGGGAATGAGAGAAAAAAGAATGAGGGAAGGAGAGAGGGAGAGAAGGAAGGAAGGAGGAAACTATGTGAAGATTAATTATCCAGTAAATGCATATCTTGAAACCAGAATTACTCAAAATCCTATGCACCAAGTAATTAAAAAGAAAATATCTGAAATAAAAGATATTTTACTTGTTTCCCCCTTTTAAGAAAACACAAATCAATCATTAACAGTAATATCATCAGCTGTGCCTAATATTTGCCTTAGGAGCTGAAGTCTTATTATTCAAATGCATCTAAATTACTTAGGAACACAAGGATATTTAGACTTTAAGAGGAGTTAGGCTACAAAAATCATTTGGGCATCCTATTTTCAGTATTGGTGTTTGTGTTGTTTACATTGCAACATCTACCTGATGTGCCAAAATTTCATTTTCAAAAGTAATACTGATGGCTCCAAGCTTGAATCCTACTGTAAGTCAAACAGATATGACCTCTAGCAGCAAGAAATAAGTAGATTCCTAAATGAGTTAGGTACTGCAATGCTGAACAATGCAGTGAATGCACTAAATAATAATAAAATCATCATCATCATCAAAGTTTAAGTCTTCAATATCTATTTCTTATTCCTGATAACTGATGAATTATTTACCCCAAAGAGACTGGGTATTATAGCTGAAAACATTTTAAGGGAAATAAGTACAAAATTTTATTCTAAGCACATTGAAGAAAAGGTAAATATTGTAACTGAGCTCAGTTGTGCTTTTCTGACAGTACAATTCTTCCTGCAGCTTTGAAACCCTTGAAAAATGGATTCTGGTTACACACACTCCCACACGCAGAAGCTTACATATGTGTATATAGTATATGTGTATTAGAATTCTTCTGAAGAATATGAGGAGAGAGATGGATTTTACCCATCCCACATTACCTACCAAAGGGAATGACAGAGATTTTGTCATGATGCTGAAGGACTTGTCACCAGGCTGCTATCACCTTCGTAATCCCATCCTTGACACACTGCAGGAGAAGCTCAGGAGCCCATGAACCTTTGATTACATTAGTCACATTGCCTCGCTCTAGTAAACAAACCTGCACGCTCCGAGGAGGCTGTGTCATGTCATTCAGCACTCCTCACAATTACAGCCCTGCTGCCACTGCATGCGGGACAGATCCTCCCTGTCACTGCTAGTCCACGTACATGATGCAGGATCACATCTGTTTGAGTAAGTGACGCTTACTGCCACAGGTATTCAATACTATTCGCTATGATGTTGTAACACTATAGCATTTATGTATACAGCCATACATAAATAGAATATCAAACAAATCCATTTCTCTATATAGGAAGCCTGAAATCACATCCACTGGCTTTGTAGAGTGCAGTTTATGCCTTTCTACATGCACACGCCAAGCACATATGAAACCTGCACCCACATGGAGAAGTGCAAACTCCTGGTGCAGAAACATACACAAAACATCAGCACTTGCCAGTAGACACTCAAGACCGTCTGCCAAACCTCCCAACAGATGCCCATGTGCACTCACACTCTCCACTTCAGTGCCCTCACACACACACAATCATACACATATATGTACAAATGAACATACAAATACCTATACACACAGACATAAAAGGTACAACACAAACATGCACACACACATATACATAGTCAAGTGTACACACATGCACTAAGCATTTGTGCAAAATTATATGCAGACACTCAAAGCATCTGCACATGCACCCAAGGGCACACACATGCACACTTATGCACACACAATCACATACACAAGTCCATACACACATACACCCAATCAAACATATGCATGTATACATCCAATCACATACACATGCACATGCATGTATCTGCATGTGCACACAAGGGCAGATGCATTTGCGGAGGCATCTACACAAGTGCACATACACAACACACATACCTGAACATACAAAAACACGCACACATGCACAGGTAAACACTCCCATACACATACACAAGCAAATCACACACACACACTAGCAATCACATACACAGGTGTACACACACACACAAACAGTTGCATGTGCAGGTGCAACAAGCCCCCAATGCACACGAACCCCACGTGCTCACATATCATGAACAAACACACAGTGCACAAGAACAAATCCACATGCGCACGTGCTGACATGTGGCACACACGCATATATGCGCATATAGGGCTACGCGAATGGGTTCACAAGCGCACACACATAGATGCGCGCACACAAGTACATGCACATGCACGTGCACGCGCTCCGAGGTGCACGCGCCCGCGCCCCGCCCCCGCGCAGTCCCGCCGCGGCGCTGCGCGACCGCGCGGCCGCCAGGTGGCGCCGTCGCTCTTCGATGCCGAGCCCCGGCGCGCCGGGGCGGGGGCGCTGCGCGGCGCGCGGGCAGCGGCGCAGAAAAGGCTGCGCCTCGCAGAGCCCCCTGGCCTGGCTCGGAGCAAGGGGGAAGGGAACAAGACCGCACTGGCTTCTTCTGCGTCCCGCGGAGGCGGCCGCCCGTGCGCGGCTTTCTGGGCGCGCGGCGCACGACGCAACATGTGCTGCCGCGCAAGGTGTATGTGTGTGTATGCGCGGGGACTGGAACAGCCCCGAGCCTCGAACACTAATTCCTCGTAACTCTCCCTCGCCCTTGATTTATTATTGCTATTACTATTTTATTAATATTGCCCCCCTCGCGCGAGACGCCAGTGGGGGGGCGATACGCTGTGGTCGCTACAAGAGGCTCCGCACATTTCCGCACCGCGTTGTATCTTGAGACTCTTTCGTGGGCAGAATTGATCCTTCTGGAGGTTGGGCTGGAGTGGGGGGGAAGTGAAAAAAAATCTCATTTGCAAATGTTCGGAGTTTATTGGCGAGGGTGCCCCGCGCGAAGGTGCTTCCTCGGCTTCTTGCTGGAGCAAGGCGAGTGCAGTGGGTTCCGCCTGTGCAGGGAGCTGGGGTAGTGGGGGGTTGGTGCAGGGAGGGAGGAGGGGGGGGGAAGGAAAAGAAACAGTCGAGAGTAGCTTAGACTTTGTGCCCCCATTGGAGAGATGGTTGAGTCCTCGTCAAGGTTGCTGTGGTATCCCAGAAACACCATTCACTCCGAGCTGTGACCGCGCACCATCCACAGCAGCAACTCTGCTGCGCCTGGCCGAGGAATAGGAATTGGGAGCTCGCAAGAATAATATGAAAGGGATCTGCAAAGGGGAAATCCGTGCGAAGGAAGCGAAATTAGGAGACTTTGGGGAAAGGGGATGTTCTAAATGTGGCCGGCTGGACTTCATCCTGGTGAAGAAAATGGAGATTAAAAGTGGATTTACATTTTGGAACCTCGTCTTTTTATTGATGGTTTCGTGTGTGAAAGGTAGGGTAGTATTTGTGGGGTATATTTTTTTGGGGGGGGGAGGGTCCTTTTGCTTTCGGTCAGGGCGTTGCAAGATCTCACTCTATGCACAGGTATATTCAAAAACATATTTTTCTATGATTTTGTATTTGCATTGTGGATACTTTGCAGTGGGAAGAAATAAATGACCGTTAAACGGGGAGGAAAGAAGGAGTTGATTCAGAGCTCTCTTTGGAGATAGGAAATGTATTTGTTTGCCAGGCTTGGCGTTCAATGCAGTGACTGAGCTGGGGCTCAATAAATATTCTTGCAGTATGCTCAAACAGTACGTGAGTTGGTTCATATAGCCTCTAACTGGTGTATATTCAAGCAAATCCCACCGGGTGACTTTTTAAAGGTGATGCTGGTGGTAGTGGAGGGTATTACCTACATTCCCTTTTTTTTTAGGAGGGCGATGAGAGGGTGCGTGGTCGTCTCGCAGTCCGAATCGCGCTTCCTCGCTCTGCGCTTTGCGTACAGAGCTCCCTGGGCTGGGGAAAAGGCATAAACGCAATCTAGCCTGGAAGGCACGGTCTGCCGCGGAGTGCAAAGATCGCCACCTTTTCCTTCCCTCCTCTGGTACTCATCCCCAGTCTTTCTCCCATGTGCTTTTGTAGTCGTTTTAATATATTTTTATTTTTATCTGTCATTTTTTTCCTTTTTTTTTCTCTCCTTCTTTATGAGGGAGTGGGAGGCGGGAGCAAGGGAGATTTTTCTTCCTTTCTGCTCTGAACACTCTGCCCGTGAAAGGAGGGCAAAGAGGAAACCTCTAGTTAGCGGCATGAATATCTCCTTTAAGTCAGTGCTTGCAGACAACTGAGAGGGATAATGCTCACAGAGGGAAGCGGTGCTCGAGCCTGGGCACTGCCGCTATTCCCGGGCACCGCTGCATGGAGCAGTGCCGATCCCCCGGCGTGCTGCCGTGATCTATTCTGCAACTCCACTCCGGCGCTCGGCTGGACGAAATAATCTCCCCTTGTTTGCTGCCGCTGATTAGTATCTGATTAATCATCCCTTTAGCCCTCTGCTCATCCTCATCCCACCTCCCCGCCTCACCCGCACACTCCGGGCATATCGAGCAGACGATATTGATCCTCTCCGAGTTTTGGGACTCGGCTGTCGCGCACGGCGGCCGGGAGGTGTGTGCTGGGGCGGGTACTCAAGGCGCGCCCGCCCGAGCGGCCTCTGTCTTGTATGAAACACTTTATTGTGGAGCTCTGCAGCTGCTTGTCCCCCTATTTGCATTCCGTGGAAATGAGAATTTCGTGTTGCACGGGGGCGGGAGCCAGGCAGGGGGAGGGGAGAGAAAAGGAGAGGATTTACCTCATCCCACGTTATCGTGCCACGGTATCCGTGGCTCGCCGTGAATGTTAACACACGTTTTAATTACAGGCAGCTTGCCCCTGTTTACGTCTGTCGAGGCGAGCTGCTCCGGGAGCTTTGCCCAGGCTGCGACCGAGGCCGGAGCTTGGGTTGGGCGGGAGGGTGAGGAAGGAAGGTGTTTTTTGGGGAAAAGCGGTATTTCTTACCCCTTGCGCAGCTCCAGCTCCCTAGCTCTGTGTGAGCCCGTGCAAGTCATCATATGGGCGGAGGCGGCAGCGGCGTCGCCGCGGGGCTGCGCGAGGCTCCGCGAGGCTGCGTGGGGTGCGGAAGCAGCAGCGCCGCTGCGCGGGATTCCCAGTACCTGTTGAAGGCCTGGAGGGAGGTCTGCAAAATGAAGCCATTGCCGCGGGCTCAGCCCGGGGTGAAGCTCCCGAGGCGGCCCCAGGGACACCCGACCTTGTCACCCTGCCCTGCGCATCCCCCATCCCAGCGAGAAGCTGCCAAGCATCTTAGCAGCTTCCTCCCTCCTCAGGGCCTGAGTGTCCCAGGTGCTGAGCCCAGCTCTTTCCATAGGCTTCCATGGATTTAGGGTCCTCCTAGCAGGAGACAACCTGGGAGCTTGGATTTTTTTTTTTCTTTTCTTTTCCTGGACGTGGATTCCCTTAGGCAGCCAGGTTTGACAGAGCTGGCTTAGGCTGACTGCAGCACTGCATCTATTTTGAGCATTTATGCTCAAAACACAGAGCATAAGAGTGTGTTCTCTGCACACTCCTGTGAATGAATACATTTTACCTTGATTTACATTCCTATTGTGTCAGCACACGGTGCTACTGCTCCCAGAAACCTTGGCAGATGCAAAGAGTGAATGAACATCCTCCAGTATGGGGAAGAAGGCAATTCCAGAGAGGCTGCATCTGCTCTCCCATCACCTGTCATGGCCATTTCTTTATACCCTGCTTCCTCAAGCTCTCATCTACCCCTCTCTTGCTTGATGGCCCCTGCTGCATAGTGCAGCAACACTCAATAACAGCAAAGCTGTTGCTGGGATTCCTGTCATTCAAACCACTTTCATAGCACCAGTCCGTATCTGCCACCTAGGCCCTTCCCACTCGTATTCTATTGCCATTCCTCTAGTCTGATGAAAGCTACCTCCCCTGTCCTGGTTCTCTCATCTATCAGACTATCTCAGGAAGCTTATGCAGCCACAGTCATATCTGCTTAATTCCATGCTCTCCCGTAAGTGCATCTGGCTGCATAAACACCAAGTTTCTTTAGATGCTCTTTAGAACATCTTTAAATTCTTTAGATCTATGGATTGTAGATGTAGATCCAGAATTTCACAGCAATTACTGGGAGGGGGCAGAAAAGGAGAAGAAAGGAGAGAGAAAATATAGGAAAAAGATATTCCAGAGCTGCTGGGAAAGGAGACACAGTAAGAGCTGGAGTGATGAGGAAACCTCTTCCATGAAAATCTTTACCGGCTAATACTATATCCTGTTATATCATTGATCAGTGTCCAGGAATGATTTCCCTTGGACAGCCACAGAATAAAAAAGGAAAGAAATGGCCTCTTTGAAAAGTGAGAGGAAAACAATAAGACATTAGCCAGTGCCAAGCAGTGTCATTCCTGCCCAGCTGCAGGGAAAGATGGATGCTGTGCTCTTACATTCTGTAAATGTGCAAGCAGATAGGGAAGCTCCTTTCCTTTCTACTCCAGTTCCCCAGGAAGAAAGGAGAAGCCCCTATTTAGGCAGAGGAGATAAACTGATCTTGGAGAAGTGAGGGGAAACCTATACTGCCCAAGTGCCTTAAAGAAGAAGAAAGGAGGGGAGAATCAAATTCAAGGCAGTTGTTCTGTGGGGGGGGGGGGGAGTGGGGGAAGGCATTTTAATGAAAAAGTGTTTCCCCTCTGGAATTCGGGAGGGAAATACTTGCATTCCTTCAAAGTGCCTCAGATTGACACCTGAGTGCCCCAAAGCATGCTTGCGATCAGTTAATGGAAGTAAACCAGGGAGGAAAACAAGAGAAATGAGCAGGAACCAAAGACTTTTCCATCTCTTGCATTTAGCTGTCGCTCCAAGACAGGGAGCACCAAGGATTGCTCTTTGTCTGCCGTGCTAAAAGGCAGCCTTGCCTCTGCTGCTGCTCCTCTGCTTCCCAACACAGATGTAACAAGGGGATGGGGGAGCTTTCCAAGCAGCGAGCAGGGAGCTTCTTCCATGAGGGGAGAAATGGGCAAAATAGGCAGGATTTCTGAGATGAGTACCTGGCATGTAGGAATACGTAGCGGGGACAAAATGTGTCCTGTGCCTCCACAGCCCCTTTCCCAGGCCAGCTGTGCTCCCTGCAGTCCCAGGCACCCCCTGCAGCCCCTCCCTGCCCACTGGGGCTCGTGAGAGGACCAATCCTGTGTCCATGGAGGTGGCACGACACGTCTTGCTGCTCCCTAATGTCCCCAGCGTGGAAGGCGACAGGAGGCTGCCTCCGTGTGTGTTATTGTGATTGCTTGTGTGTGCGAGTGTCATGACACACAAGGAGACACTGTCAGGAGAAGGTACCACGTTGCCCTTCCTGCTCAGCTGGCTCCTCCACAAAACCTCTTTTTTTTTTTTTTTTTTTTTTTTCTATTGTTGTTTTTTTTTTTCTCCTCAGTATCACATAAGACTTATCTGCCCTGCAGGCTATGCATAGTGCCTCAGCACTGTCTTCCGGCTCCTCAGTTTTCTGGGGATGCAAACAGAATGGGGAGCGGAGTGGGGACCTTGCTGATCAGGTCAAGTAGGACCCCACCGTGCACCAATCCCCCCTGGCATCATCACCTCCTCAGGGATGTGTTTCCCTCCAGCACTCTGGGACCTGGTGGGCTCTTGACCTCATTGCCGCACCGGAGCCCTCCCTCCCAGCAATACTGCTTTGCCTTCCTTGCTTTTTCTTCCTTCAGTTCAGGCACTACTCCAAGTGTCTGCTTACTTGCAATTCTCAGTCAGTTTATAGTGGGTTTTACGCTTTTTCTTTTTTTCTTCTTATTTTCCCTTTCCTTCAGACAACCCAGCAGGCTGTACCTTCAGCTCAGTTATCAGCATCCTGACTTGGAAGCACTAGCCCCTCAGAGCTGTAGAAACCCATGGATGTTCTTTCAAATCCTTGCTGCTCAGAAAACTCTTATGCAGAATCTTACAATCTGCCTGAATTCTAGCATAGGTCGTGGCAGGACCAGTTGCCCTTCTAGCCTAATGGCCCTTATCTCCAACAGCGACCATTAATAGCAACTTAGGCAAAGATGTAAGAATTGCAGCAACGCAGCAACTGCAGAGTGACTGGCACCTCACCCCAGATTTCAGCAATCAGTAGTTTAGAGTCTGCCTAGGCTACGGTCCAGGCTCAGTAGAGGCTGCTTCTGGAGCATCATTTTTGATAGGCATGGACTGGCCTGGCGCTATTAATTCTCTCTTCCTCTCCTGCTAACTTTTCTATTTTTTTTCCCCTTGTGCTTTGGTCTTCCACAAAATTCTGTAACAGAGAGCTTGTACCCATCCTTTATCCTCTATTACATGTCCAGGCACACTATTCTGTGTCTCTCTGAAAGCACCAAATGATGCAATTGCTTGTATATGCAGTGGCTGTAGTAACCACTGAATCTATATGAATCTGTCAAAAGGGAGGAAAGCACACAGTTATTTAGATATATTTTAAAATGCCATTGAAACTTCCTGTTGTGATGATTTGCATGATTGTATCCATGCAGGATATAATATCCTCTCAGAGAAAAGATTAAGAATGATGACGTGACCTTGTTTCTTTTTTTTTTTTTTTTCAGAAAAAGGGTTTTCTTTTCAAAAAAATAATAATAAAAAAAGGTGGCCAGGACAGAATGTATCTAATTTTCAGAGGTCTTAAGCTCCCAATCTACATCTGGCTTTAGTAAGAGCCTGGGGAACTAGTTAACACCTCTGAAATATGGCCAAGTGAGTCCAATGTTACAATGCTGATATAGAGAAGCAATATAAATCATTAGAAAATGTCTATAAAATGACTTGCAAGTATATGTAAAATGTTAATTCTATAAAATCTGGTAAGTTAGAATAGAAAATGCCTCAAGATCTGCTACAAAAAATTAGTTTTCCCTTTTCCCGTAATAGGACTGTAATGTCTCAGACTCAACCTCTTCCTGATGAGTATCATTCAACGTGCATTTCTGGATGTAATGGTCAACCCTGACATGATAGAAGGAAATTTTTATTGGAAATTAGTTCACCAGACTATGCCAAATCAATCTCCCTGAAAAGAATAGTCAGAGAACACATAATTTGGCACAAGGTGTAGGTTTCTCAGAGTCCTATAGTTTTAAGGCAGAGCTTATTACATATTTGAAGAACCAATATTTATGTAATAAATCAGAGGCTTATGAAAAAATAGTTATTACAAGTCTATAAAATTTACCTTCCATAATTATCCTGCTAGAACTTTCTTTGAAGTTTCAGAGCTCTTGTAAGTCTTAAACATGTGACATTTGAACATTAACTTCATGGAAGGAATAACTTTCTTTCTCAGTGGAATTGTACAATTTCCTAAAAAAATGTATCTATGAATCAACAAGGAGGATTGTACTTAGCAATGGTCCTGGATCTAACATACATATAATATGTAAAAAGCCTAATACTACTGGGATATGTTGAATATATGCTTCTCAACATCCAGTTCTTCTTTTTAGGAACTGAAAAACAACAACAACAACCAAAATCTGAAGACAAAAAAGATTTTCAAAAATAGCTTTTCATAGACATTTACATCTATTCATTTAATATTTTCCCCTTCCTGTACACATTTGAGTGCGCACTCTTACTGTCTTGGTCTCACAGATCACATGAACTCTGAAGGATCCTTTGGGTGCATAAGAAATGTAGATGGCTCCATAATCCCAGTGTTAGAAGTGCTGAATACTGGTGTAAGAGTTGACGAAGGAAATCGTGGGAGTTTGTAATCTCCTTCCCAGTGCCTGAAATATTAGAGAAGATTGTTTATTTATTTATTTAATTAATTATTCCTGGAATTCCTCCTGGAGGGGGATATCTTCAGGATTTGTGGGAAGGGTTTTAAAGGGATCTAATCAAATTCCGTGATCAAAACAAGATGTGATGCAATCAGTATGGATGTATATAGGTGGATTATTTTTACTTGGATTACCTATATGTATGTGATGTGCCACATACGGCATTGTGATAAGATTCATGTTATGTTGTAGAAATAAATTGAATCACAGTAATGATGCCCAGCAATAGAGGAAATTCACAAGATACAGCAGGAATTCTCACTCCTTATAGTTGGCAAATAGCACAGATTATTTTCCTATAGGACTAAAGGAGTCCTGAGATAGAAAAGACTAAATAATTACTTGGATTATATAGATGATACAGTCACTGCTTCTCATCCTAAATTCAATTTTATCTGCATCCTGTATCTTCATATCTGTTTTATTTTTATATATCTTTTTAATTTTATATCCATATATACTGTAGAGTTTGTTGCTTGTTTAATTGTGTATAGTTGTATATATGCATATGTTTTTAATACATATATATCATGAGTATAGAACATGTCAATATTAATTATACTTTTGCTTGTGTTGTAGAGAAACAGTTTGCATTTTTTAGCTTGCAAAGATGGAACTCACAACTTGAAATGTATGTGCTTACTAAGCAATCTATTTCTTCTTAATTTATTTTGTATTTCTAATCTCACAAGGGAGTTGGGCTATTATGCGTAACTGGTTTCACTAACAAATTGAGAGTATGAGTAGTTATATCTAGCAAAAGTTAAGAGAAAAGCTTGATGAAGGTTGATGAAGTTACTAAAGAGGCAAATAAAAAAAATGATCTCACCACACTAGGAATTAATTGACATAATTATCCCACTCTTTTAGGACATTTTGCCAAATTTAGTTTCTATAAGACAGTTCATAATAGAATGAAAACTTCTAATCACCTTTCAACTACAGAAAAGTATTTCAGTGTTATTTTCTGCTTTATAGTGCTGATATTATCATTTAAAGAGTTTGATGTATCATGTCTCAGAGGTAGCTATATTTCAGTGGCTGTTAAAATGATCCCTCTGTGATCATTATCTTACTTACAAAAGTGCCATCAGCCCCAGTTAGTGGATATTTGCAAGTCTAGTCTCGAGTCCTTAACAAGCTACATAAATGCAGGCTATGGATATTCTTTTTATTTTAACGTACTACTGAGCTAACACTAAGAGAATTGTAAGACCTTTCTTTTCCTGGTTTCTCTGAGCCAGAAGGATTTTTTTTAATTTTTTTTTTTTTTGTGTGTGTATGTGTGTGTGATAAGCTTGGTTGAATTAAAACTAATCTTTTAAGAGTCCACACAAAAATGTACTTTTTTTTAATGTACAGCAACCTTGACCCAAATGGAATATCATAATGGAAGTGATGAATGGATTGTATTATAAAATGAGCATCTAATCCCATTGAAAGCAACAGGAAAATCTCTACTGTCTTCATAGGGCCAGGAGCAGTATCTTCAGGAGTATATTCTCCTCTGGTTCTCCTGGAATCCTGAATTTCAGTTTCTTGTGCATAAATTTCATTTGATCCTGAAATATAAATCATAGTGAGGGCCATGTATTTGGAAAATTTGGAACACACTGGAAAAACTCAACAAAAGTAAATTGCATATGTGTTTGCTTTAGGAAAATAAAATTGTATTTGGATACAGTTAGAATATTTTCTATCTCTGTATTCTATTAATCAGCATGTTAACACATCTAGGGATCAGTCCTCTAGATATAATGTAATGTAGACTAACAAAACATCAATTATCCTAAAGCAAGAGAATACCCATGCTATTTTTGCCAGGCTGTATGCTCAGTTACAATCAATTTACAGTTTTACATTTAGAACCTTTTTTCAATGTTCTTCATTATCATTTTGTTCACTGGTAAAACAATTCATGATAGGCTGATAATATGTGCAAAGGAACTGGAAGGAATTGAGAAAACAGAGAGCAGTTTAGAATGCTTTCAGATTTAATCATTAATAAAATATTTTTTTAAATAAACTTTCCTTGGCCACCTCACATACCCAAGTCAATCAGTTCTGAGGAAGAACCTGCCTGTCTTTTTCATGGATCTTTTGCAAAGATTGCAAGGATGTAGGAGGAGCAGGATTTAGCAAACATGCATGGCAAACATGCACCCCCCTGCACACACACAGGCACTTCGTGCAGCAGCCTCCTCTAGCTCCACCAAGAAAAAATTATGCTTAATCCATGATGGTACTTGCATTGTGCATCTCCTCTTACGTGCCTAACGTAACAATATTATACTTTTAAATTTGCATTAAAATAAAAATTTGAGGACATTTATTGGATGAATTTGATCCACTTTAATCTTATGAGTTCATCAATTCTTGTTGCATGACAGGCATTTTAATGGTTGCAAGAAAATGAATACATGCAAATATAAGTATATATTTATGAATGTGAAATTTATAATGTTTAACTGAAAGGGCAAGTTCAGACAATTTCTCCCAAATCTTCATATTCATTCACCTCTTGAAAGAGTGCTTGTGCAAGAAGAGATTTTTCATCAGCCTAATATAGAGAAGTAACATACTAGAAGCTATATCTTACCAAGTTTTAGCAATATGTATGCAAGGCAATTGCCCTTTCTCTCTTTCTGCTATTACTAAAATTCTTAATATTTTTGTATCATTCACATCATTAAAAATAAATGCTTTCTTCAGTTGAGTATATGTCCTGGAACTGAGAAAAAATCAACACATTCTACTTCTTGGTCTTGAAACATGTCCTTTTACTGTGGGAGGAGGGGTACTGGTTGCTCAGAATGGGTTTCTTGTGGTGATCTCTAATTTTAAAACAAACAGGGACATCATTACTTACTCCTTTTCACACCACGATGCAGCATATCCGCCACTTTCATTCAGAACTCTCCCTTTCAAAAGATGCTCCTTTCTGCCAGCTCTTTAAAGGGGGCCCGTCGTTCCCTGCATGCAACATACATAGTTATTAGCTCCAGAGACTTTGATAACATCACCTCGTTACCCTTTATTTCAATCTTGGCAACTCCTTCCTAGGAAAATAAAATACCTCTGACATTTGGAAGAATATTTCTTCTGAGGTTTTTATAGATTCCATTTAATGAACTCTCATACCTCCTAAATTCAACCGTATTCTCCTTATAGCAATTACAGATATCTCGTAAGAATGTGAATGTTATTAAACTTTAGTGGCAAAATTTTCTACCTGAGTACTACAGCATTATTGAGAAAGTTTAATTTTCATCCTTTTATGTGGAAAGAAAAATAACATATCCAGTAAACTGGTAATAGCCTTACAGCACTTTTCATAGGGGATGCAGTTCTGATAGTTACCTCCCATATCCTCTCATGCAAGGATAAGAGGTCTTCCTTGACAAATGGAGGAGATAAATATTATTGGCATTTTCATTGTCAGCATTGGAAAGTTGAAGGAATCAACCATACAAGACACAGTGATTTTTGGTAAAAATCCTAACGAAGTTATGCTTCTCAAAACTATTTATCTGAAATAGAAAAGCTATTTTCAATCAGCAACTGGAACTGTGCTTAATACACAGTGAGTACAACAGCCTTAGTGCCTCTTGGATATCTATCTACATAACCTTCCTAAGGATATGCTTCCAAAATTTTTAAATCTCCTTACTACTACAGTTTTGTCATTGAAATCTCTATGAGTGTCTATGCTGATTTTAGTTAGTTCTAAATTAAGCCACCCACTTCTCACTCCCTCCCCCCCAAAAAAAACCTCTGAGTGTAAACCTCTCTCTAAATATATTTTCATATACCAGCTAGCTTCTGCATTTTTTCTCCCGATTTATCCAGCCTCTCTTGTTCTTATGGACTACTTCCCAAACATTCTTTCCACTCCACAAGTACTGCTGGACCTCTGGAGAAGTTCCAAAAAGCATAAAGCCTACAGCACAATTATATACAGTTATATGTCATTCGTAAATCGTTCTGTGGCTCAAAGGAATAAATATATAAGGGTAATCTATTAGGAAATTACATATCCTCCCAGCCCTGTAGTCATAGATTAGGATTATTAATTTTTCCAGGATGTTCTTTGGACTTTAAACCATCTGCAAGAGACAAATTTGAAAGAGTAGATGTTCAGATTAATTTATTTTCACATGTTATGGTCCATTGCATCTATATCCAAGACTATGTTTTGGTAACTAAAATAATAATACCTCTCTGTCCAAAACTTGAAAATATTCAAGAAAATATGATTAAAAGAGATCAAAACTTTTACTAGGAAGCATTTTATAATTATACTAGTAAACATTACTAGTTATGTTTTATGTTTATTAATTTACTAGTAAACATTATACAATCAATGTATAGCCTGTTTTGGAAATCTAAGATATGCCATCTCTGTTTTTCAAGCTCCTGCACATGCAGTGAAACTGCTTATGAGACATGGTAAGGGAAAATTTTCAGCTCTTCCAGAACTTAAAATTCTAAAGGATATTTTAGATGAATAACAATAATCATAAAGAATTCAGAGAGTAACATACAGCAAGATTTGTAAGGAATCTGCTCCTCACTTGTTCTAACAATTGCTTTAAGCATTTCAGTGAAATCAATCAGGTGAGCTTTCTGGGTGTCTGCCTTGTGAAAGGTGCCATTCCAAATTGCTTGCTTTCGGGCCTCTTGTATTGGTTCTTCCTTGAAAACCATTGACCTTGGAGTTAAGGCAGATGTCTAACCTAGAGTTTCAGAGTGCCACAGATAATCAGCTAAGAAGAGAATCTGTGCAGTAGGGCTTCTAGTATTAAGAAGTCATGAAATGTCTGGTAGGTTTAAGGCACATTTGAAGTAACTATAAATAAAATGAATCATTTATTTAAAAATGCAGTATGGAATACAAGGAACATTGAATCTTCATGAATTTGGCGAGATACTTCTCAAGACTGTACTTTATTGTTAACTGAGATGTTTTCTGAAGAATGTTTATTTCACTTTTACATGCTTGTTTTTTTCTTGCTTTATTAAGTCAGCACATATTCTCTGTAGGTTAAAATCCCCTGGCGAAACTGATTTGGATATATTTAGTTTGTCATTTCTTTTTTTGTC
>JAUBOD010000752.1:2035462-2050992 GCA_032353885.1 Nothura maculosa | reverse complement strand
AGCATTAAACTAGCAGTGTATGATGGGGACTTGCTTTGGTCAACAGTTCCTTCAGGCATAGTATGGACAGGAATGCAAATATCTTATTTGCATAGTCTTCCGTAAGTCTAGAAGGCTCTCTCTAGCCAGAGAAAGGGGTTTACTGTGTATAAAGAAAATATGGCCATATTGGAAGATTTCCTCATGATTGTTCTATCATGTATTTTGCAGACTATACAAGCTCCTGGGAAGGCTGTATTTTTCTTGGTTTTACATGGAATAATTCAACACACAATGCAATCTCACAGAAATTCTACAACTTCCTGTACTGTTTGAAATTATAAAACTAAAATACCAAAAAAAAAAAGTTTATATAGTGCTTCATACTTAAATTTCTTCTTAAATTACAGACTTAGTCCTGTCTATTAAAAGCAAAGAAACAAAGAAGTAAACATAAAACAAATGTATTTTATGTAATGCTGTACATAAACTATGCATAAAATATTCATAGAGTTGGTGCACACATGAACTGACTGGAAGCAGGTTTTGTTTTCATAACTTTGAAAATCATTTGCAGCTGGTTTTAGTAAACAGCATTCTTAAGTGCAGATGATGCCCTTTTTGATTGTAGTCTTAAAGCTTGCAAAGTTTTAATATTGGTTTGATGTGAGAGGAGTGTGGAGACCTTTTGGTTTGCTTATTGTTTTGACTTAGTGTTGCCAAAAACTGCATTAGCTGCTATTTTTGGTGCTCTTCCACATAGAATTTTCATTAACTTGGTTCATATTTGAATAAAAAATTGAAACATGTGAGTATAATACAATACATACAGTTCCAGATCAATTAACCACATTATTGCATGTAAAGGTCAGGAGAAAAATGGAATACATAAATTTCTTAATTAATTAAGGAGTTCATTTGTGCATCTGCAAAATGCTGATTACTCTGATTTGCAACTTGCCAACAGATTTCTGAAATATTTGGGATATACTTAGTCATTTGAAATACGCTTTGAAGTCTGCAGTTTCTACAGGATTCAAAGGAATTTTTACTGTCCTTTGTCAGGAAAAATGAAAATAAAATTTGAAGTTAGTGAGTCAAGTATTATTTGCTTTAATTACTTAAAACATATATTGTTATTCACAAATGATTATTTATATGCCCTTTATAAAGTTATTATTGTAATATTTTTCAGTTCCATAAATTGCAAAGTCCAAAAAAAATGAGAAAGATCTTCTAACATCTTTTAGATGTTAGACATTAAGAAACATTGTGGTTTGTATTCTAACTGTTCTGAGAAGCTGCGTGAATCCAATTTCAGTGCAGCCAGTGCAACAAATTTGTAGTTTAGGAGCAAATTATATGGATGGATTTATTCCTTATCTTCCAAATACTGCTTCATTTTTACTGTTATGTTTCACTAATACATGCTGTAAGGAAGGCAGCTAAGGTATTAGATATTTCACTGTGAGAAAAAATATAATTAGCATACGTTTATTCAGGCTTCTTCAGATAACCTCTCAGCATATCAGTAAATGCTTGAGCTCTGCCTACTCTGATGGGCTTTAAAACATGCATCATATTGATTTTTTTTTTTGTATTGGGGCAATGAACCTGCTACTGTGCTGTTTGAGAACTGGACTGGACAATGTAGCCAAAATTGACAGAATAAGAAATCTTGCATAATTGTAAAAATTACTTTTTCTGAGAACAACCTCATTTTCCCATGGGCAATATTTCTCCTTTTGCATTTATTTAGGATTACTTCTGTGTTCAGTAATGTATTATAACTTTACTTGAAATACATACATTTCCCTGTTGTCCAGTGGAGTAAAACACTTACTTAAACATACCAAAAATTAAAACCATGTCTGTATAATCATGTGTCATCAACACTGTAATTTAAGCCTCTTCAATTTATGGAATATCATAGTATCACCACATCTTCATAGTTGTAATTTCTGAAGTAGAGCAAAGCTTTTTGGAACAGATTGTCACTGTGCAGATGTGGATTTCGGAAACTTTTACTTCCTGAACTCCATTAGCACATCACAGCTAAGAGGCAGAATGTTCTTGATTGCTGTCACATAAATACAAATCATGAGCATACATGACTATACATGTTTTCTTCTCTCTTAGACTTTCTACTCCCCCACACACTCAGTCTTTTGAAGTAGCATATTCTCCTTTTTCTTACACTTCTTAATTTTTTAAAAAAAATTCTACATTCAAGAAATTGTGGAAAAGGAAAAGGAGGATAATCTCTCACTATTCATTCAATGAATTTTAAGGATTTGGATACAAACTTTAGGAAAAAAAGTTGAATACTTAAAAATAAAGAGAGGAAAGTGAATGTAACTTGTTTCCTGCATTTTGAGAAAAAAAATACTGTAAGTTATTAGCTAACTTTAGCTAACTTAAATTAAGGAACAAAGTTTCTTTCTTCACAAAAATCTTATTTTGCCTAATATAATGTTTGGGGATTGTAGCTGCTTGTGGAACCTCTCCAAAATCCAAGACCGCCACTGGCTTCCCCAGCATGTTTAGCCTCTGTGCAGGGTCAGGAATCCTCTCAGTTAAACGGGCCATTTCTCACTATGTCATAATGGTTTCATACTAAGTATGTTGGGATCCTTAAATGATTGAATATCCCCTTTGGACATTCAGAAGTTTCCTAATATAACAGCTTGCTATTATTCCTTTTTACAAGACTTCATAGACATGGAGTAGACTGGAAGAAAAAGGAGAGTAGTAGCCCCTTATTTGCATATAAACATAATATTATTTTTCAGATTATCTTCTTTATGCTTCTAATTTTCCTATGATGTTTTCTGAAGTATCCTGTATAAAGCCTGCCTATTCTGTCTGTATTTTTCTACTCATGTTTTGCTACATAACATTTCTTTTTATTTTCTACTTTTATTCCTCACTAAATCTAAGGACTAATTTACAGGTCGTAAGAACACCAGAAATCCTTTCCTATTAAGTTTCATCAACTTATGCCAAGATAATCAAAAAAGTTAAGGCAAAAGTGATTTTTTTTCACAGTACAGAAAGGAAACTCCTCTTTTTCTTACTGTATAGGAAGAGTTTGAGGGTATTCTGTCCTTGACACTTTGCCTAAAATTTATAGCAAATTTCTCAGGCTCATAATGCCTTTGGCATCAGCGCCTGCATTTTCCCCTCCAGTAGAGAAGAACAAGAAAATGAAGTCATGACCAAGGACAGTTTCCCAGCAGCTGGCTTCTTCACCGTTGTATGTTCATGGGTCTCTCTGGTTCCTGCATGTTACTGTTTTATGCTTGTGTTATATGAAGAATGTTTACAGATGAAGAAATAGATTTCTGTTCTGTCTCAGTGGTCTTATTTTAAACATGTGTCCAGAGCAACCTTTTTTAGGCAGTAATCAGTTTTGCATAGATTGTGTGATATTAAAGTTATGTTCTGATCCAGAAAACATGCACATATTTCAGGTTGCAAGTGACCTTTCAAAGAAGGAAAGGATATAATTATAGTATCTCTTAACCTTCATGCATTTACATTTGCAACCTGAAAATTTTTGGAATGCATTTGACATGACTTTCAACTTGGCCAAGTTTGCATCAGCAGTCACAGCATTGTAGCCTGCAACTATTAGAAACCTGTCAAAGCTGTTGGTTGGTCTGTGTTATCGCTTCTTTTTATAATTAGAAGTATTTAGAACCTTAGTATTTTAGCAGTGATAATAAAGATACATAGAATTACGCTCCAAGTAGACAGAATTGTATGTTGTTTCATGTATATTTATGTCAGACCAGTATGTGCAAATACACAGACCTAAAATATGAGAAGAAACAGAAGCTCTTTTTTTTAATTAAAGTATTAGTAATTTCGCTTATTCTATAACAGGCAAGAACTCTAAAGTGAATCTTTAAAGAAAAAGATTAGTTTTATAATAAGCTGTGTTAGCACACCTCTGAATATTTGCTTTTATTTGCTAAGAATGGAAGGAAAAAGAGAGTAGAGAACTAAATAAAAAGTGGCCCAATAGCAAGTTTTATGGCACAGCATCCTATATAGATTGTGATACACAGCAAACTATTTCTGTATTATATACAGGACTCTTTGCACTGCCAGAAAAGCATCATCTCGTAATCTGAAAGGTGAATATTTAACACCACATCAGCTGTAAATGCAGAGCTCCCTGAGCCCAAGGTAGTTCTCAAGGGCTTCAGGTCCTCCGCAATCACTAAAAATAAGCAAAAACCACATCTTATATTGAACCATAAATAAATCCAACACTGCAGATTCAGAACAGAACGGTACAGGTATATTTTCTTTTTCCATTAGAAAATTCCAATGTATAACTATATAATCACAGCTCATCATTTAAAATAGGCCACAATTTTCTTCTGATGGCCCTAGTGAAAAGGGAAAGGTGTATTAGGAAGAAGGGGTAACCCACACAGATGATATACTTAATGCTTTGTCTCTTTTATTTTTTCTTTAAAACACATTTTTTGCCTCCCTCTACTGTTGACCAGGAACAATACTGTTGACCAGGAACCTCTAGCACATTTGAAGCTGCACATCCCTCAGGGTCAGCCAGTCAAAGTTGTCACTGGTGTGAGGTGGCACTGGGTTAGCTGCAAAGAAACATCTTTCACAGAGCGCTAGTTTTCTAATAATCTCTGGCATAGCTAACGTTTTCTTGAAGGATTTTCATAATGCTGTTTAGATAAAAAATATGATAGTTCTTTCTAGTTAGTGCGTGATGAAGTACTTTGGCAAAGCTTTCATATTGATACAAGGATTTTAGTTGTTCTTGATTTCTCAGTCTTTGTGAGTATGTTCTCTCACACATATTTACCCTAATGGGGGAATGTAAAAATATCTTGTAGTAATTAAGAATCAGGTCAGCTTTCTCAGTTGTTGCTCTTCACCATATTCATTTGTGATGTATTTTGTTAGAAAGTAGACTTACTTGATAAATTCACACTCTGCTGGATAACAGCTGCCTTACTTTTCACATTTCCAACTAAATATTTATGCACATTCCAAATATGTCTTTCTCCATTCTGGGGTGATATAACAGCCTTACTTTAAAACATAGATGGAGCAGCAGTGAGAGAAAGATGCTATTTGCTGTGCAGGAGCTCCCAGCTTAACCGCCAGCTGGAAGGTAAAATGGTAGCAAAATATAAATGCTGTACATGTGAGGTAGACCTCACAGGAAGAAGAAAAGAAGAAAAAAAAAGTTCATAGATTTTAGAGGCAGCTGGCCCAGAGCAGATTGAACAGGCATAGTAGCTATGATTTATCTAACTCCATCATGCATTATCCTTTGGACTGTCTTATATTACACAATTTATTATCAGTTCTTATTTTATCAATGTATTAAATCAATGCAAATTATTCAGTTATTTCTGGTAGCATACACTAAATCCACAGTATGTATAAACCCTTCCTGGGGTGCCAGGCCAGCTCTATATAACACAATAGGTGTTTTAGAGTTGTTCACTACACTCTGGGCATCCTGTTTATCAAATTGTGATTTACTGTCAGTATCACTCTCAAGATCCTTGTGACTTCAGTAATACCTATTTACATATATGTGTGTATATATATATTTCAAGCTTTTAAAGCATTAGTTTATCTGCTGTTAATGAAATGTGTGTATGCATGTAAGCAGATAAAAAAGGGGATCTGTTTCAAAACCTTGAGCATAAGGTCTTGATGACAAGTTTGGTATTTCTTTTCAGTGTTTGGGACTCTTCGCTCTCTTCACCCTCTGTTCAAATTATTTTTTCCATTTAGTTAATCATTTTTATTATAGTCTTTGAACCATCTTTAATTCTGCAGTGTCATTTCTGAAACGGGATGGACACTACTGCAACTACTATGTACGACTGCACCATTAATATTATGCAATTACATTTGCTGTGACCTATCTTGGAATTGATATACCACCACATGCTTGAGTATCTAGTAGTGTTATAATCTTAAATGCATGTTTCCTTATAGCAATGTCATGGGGGAATACTATTACATATTAATTTGTCTACAGATAGATAGACTTTCTGCAAGTCAGTTATGGGCCAGATTTTCTAAGGGTACTTAGGTACCTAATGACCCAGGCAAGTTCCTAGTACAAGTGACAAAAGCCTAAAAGCTTAAATCTGATTAATTCAACAGGTCTTAAGTACTATGTTTTTCAAAATGATACTGGCTTATCTAGACTTCCAGTCCCTAAATATTTTTTAAAAATCCTAAAGAATTTTTAATATCCTACGTGACTTCCAAAATGATATAAGAAGTCCATGGTCTGTAGATCATAGATGTCCTCGCCCAGAAAATTTGGATATAGAATAAATGTTCTTATCTTATATAAGTAACTGCAAATTATTAACCATGTTATCTTGCAAGGAGTAGATGTATATCTAGGATAATAAGCTATCTCTTAAACTCTGTATAGGGGAAAAAATGTCCAAGTATTTTGGTGTTAGAAATTTTTTTGTTATATTCGTGTTTTTTTGTTTATTGCTTTTTTTTAACAAGATATGAAAATGCACAACTCATTTCTGTACTGATATGCCATTCATTTAAAATAACGGGACTAGCAAAGTAATTCATAAATTGGAATTGATAGAAACCTCTTATTTGGGGTGTTATTGTTGCTGGGAAACCTTTAAATCATTCTTGTTGCTATGTTGAAAAAAATAGATGAAGTTCAAAATTATCAGTGATACAGAAATACATTGAGAATCACCAGAAAAAGAGTCTTATTGGATCAACACAGTCAGAGTCACTAGCAATGAGTAAAATGTATATTTTCCGGTGCTTCTTCAGCATATGTTCACAGTCTGGTGATGAATTCGGGTTTTTATTCATACTGTTTTTCTAACACACTGTAAGAATGATCCCTTTCTCAAATGCTTTTTTTTTCTTCTTCTTCTTTTTTTCCCCCACAATTTCTACAAACCTAGTAGCTGTCAGGCAGCTGATGATCTGAGACCACAGGACGCTATGGTTATTAGTGGCAGGTCGTTATATGCTTAGGCTCTTTCATATGCACGCGCTTGTGCTGTCCTGCATTTGGATTAGATAGCAATCTTCTCAAGGCTAAATCTATCTTTCAGCCTCAGTGCAGTGCACAGCATAGCATGTATGTTGCATATGAGAGTTCTTCAGGAGTACTAGTACATTAAAGATCGTTATAGGGGAGGCGATGCACCAGATGAAATAAGTGGCTATGGTTATTTACTGCTCTGTACCTTCACAAAGCCCCATCACTATGAAGTGCTATAAAATCATAGTTTTGCATTTCCAATGGCAATTACAATTTTGCATAGACATTCATGGCAAAATGAGATTCACAGCAGGCTAGAATCAAAGCTCATCTCTGTGGAGTTCTTGGCATAGAAATAAACTGGACTTCAAAAATGTTTAATCTTTTAAGCATGGCTCAGTAGGTTGGCTAGTGATTAATCAAAATACATGTAAAAATAGTTTACTTAGCACTGAATTTTAATATTTATTTTAAATAAAAAGTCTAAAATGGAAATTATTATAGTATGCAATACTTTGGAATTTCCACATATTTTGATTAGTTTTCAGTTTACAGTGCAGAAAGAGAATATAGGTTTCTTGCTTTTTTTGATTTTTTTTCCCAGAATAAACGATCAATAAATTCCCACATTATAACAAAATATATGAATCTCCACCAAACATTAAATTTTAATTTTCATATCTGCATCTATAACTTCTCTCTCTGGGCTGCAGAAAAAAATCTGTTAGCTACATAATACACTGAGATATGCAGAAAACTCTGAAAAGAAATTAGCAAAACTTGATTTTTTTTCCATTGGAATCCATTCAAATCTGTATGTAAAGGGGCCAGCTATAGCAAAAAAAAAGTATGAAATGATTACTATTGTAATATAAAAAGGCTAAATATTTGTTGCTGATACTTTTCCATCATATTGCTATAATTTAGTCTTTAGCAAGAGTAATTAAGAGTAATGTTAATTTTATGCTTTAGCTCCATTTTATAATCATTATAATCATTCCTAGAATTATTTTACACAGATAAAAGAGTCTATAAGATACATAAAGTCAGATCAGATGCAGAATAGTGTAGGTCCAGACTCTTTTTTAGTTCACCATCTCAGGGTCTGTGTAGATTTTCTGGCTTGATGAAGTAATTGCTATAGACATCACAAGTAAAATTCTTGTAAACTTTAAATAAACTTTTTGTTTCCTGGGGTTCTAAAGCTTTTGACATATTTGTTCTTAGTAAACAGCAATGATAATAAGCAATGTGGGGAATTCTACTCATGGCATTACAGTCATTTTTGCCTTTGATGTATAAATCAAGAGACAGAGCGCACTATATTATTTAACCAGAAGTTAGTGCCTGAATCAAGGACATTATATGTCTTGTGGTCTTGATCGACCCTGCTGTCCCAATGGATTTATCCTATTTTATTATATCATTTTGTAGATAGCAATGACTACAAATGAAAGACTGAAGAACGTCCAGGAACAATAACCTGGTGTTCAGCTTAGAAGTCAACAAAATTCCCCTTTGGCGGAGCAGAGAACTTCTGAATCTGGAAGAATACCAAATTGTAAGGTTTATTGTGAACTTTCTGCTTGCTTATTGTTTTCTGAGAGTTTGTCAAGGATAGAAAAGGAGTCAGAGCACCACATTCACAGTGCATTTTGGGAAAAGCTCTGACCCTCAGAGCATTCTGATTGAGATTTGATCTGTGGGACATATTTTGAGAATGACACTACTCTTTCTGAGGAGGTGAGTGCAAGAACACCTACTTTCTGAATGGAGATCAGGCTAGGAATGATCTGTCTCTTCAGCATCCCATCCCATCCCTCCGTCTTTCCTATATATTGGAAAAGGTGGCACAACCTTTGCTGTGGGAATATGTAGGAAAATGGGCACAACGAGACATGCTCAGCATTAGAATCTTTTATATAAAATGTTGAGTAGCTTTGAATGTACTTTCCTCCCAAAATAAGCAATCAGTGCAACAAGAGATTTCTGGATCCTGAAGCTCTAAATAAATCTTATTGTGAATTCTTCTAGGCTAAAATGAGTTTTAAGGTTATAGAAGATACTGTTCTGTTTTACTGCATCAAAGCAGGCCTAGGAGGTTCTGACTGTCCCTGAAGAGACTCATATCTTCAGAGGTGCTTTAACTCCAATTCCACATGTGTTAGTGGCTTTAGCAGTCATTTCATTTCCATCTTAGTGCAACATTTTTATATGCTTGTGTAAAAAGAAGTGTAGATGAGAGGAATAATCTGATAATGACAACATTTATTCAATAGATGGAGTGCATCACAGACACAGTATGTTTCAGGATCTCATAGGTGGGTGGGTGGGTGGGTGGAGGATCTTATAGGTCTCATAGATTTTAGTAAGATTTATCTTTTTACATAGAGGAATACTTTCTTGACTAAAATTTTAAGTGTATAGTTGCTCACTTTGATGGCATATATTAAAGACACAACTTCTTAATAATTAAGAAAAATGTTTTAATTACACTGCCTCAGATTAAAAATTCTTATATGGGGAATTGTCTAAGTACTAAGTTTAAACAGTTGACACTAAATAATATATGGTTTGTTTCAAGACTTAGATTTGCTATGAACTCTCTCCATTTGCTAGGTGGGTGTGGACCTCATTTCTTTGTTGGTTGTTCTTTTCGCTCCCCAATTTTGTAAATTCCCAAAGTTCAAATGTGTCAGAAGTAATCCACTGGCTGTGCATGAAACGGCTACTTGTGAAAAACAGTAATTGCTCTGTTTCCCATAGCTGAGTTCAAGCCAGTGCAACTCTTTGTGCTATTAGGGATTAAACCTTCTCTTTCCTTTGTACTATAATGTCTACAGAAAAACTTGGCATGCATATGTACTTTCTTTATCATCTATATTGCTGGAAGAAAGAGCTGCTTTCATTTACTGTACACAGTGGTTGAAGCTAAACCAACTGGATCTTGTTTTTTTTGAGCTTTTTTGGAAAGAAAAAATGTTTACAACAATAATACTAAAATGTAATCTTTCAGTGCTCCAGAAGAATTGGATGCAGTTATTTTATTGTTGGTACATTTTGATAATGGAAAGCCAGTCTCTTACCTCTTAGTCTCCTATTCTTGGCAAGCTCCTAATACTATTTATTTAACCTGCACTTGATAATTCATTCTCATAAATTTAATGAATGTAAAAAATCTTTTTTTTATAGGTCTAACTTTTATAAAATAAATAAGGCATGTGAATACTTAATTGCACCAATTTCATTGCATAAACTCCCTCTTTATGTTACATGTAGCTTTTTTTTGATTATGTAATATTTCTAATGTATAGTACAGTTTAAAATAGATGTTCAAGTCTTCAAGTAAAAACCCCTAACTTACAACGACAACCTCATATTTTCTTGAAAATATTTTGTAACTAGTGAAAACTCCTTCATTCGCCAAAGATACATGGTAAAGATCAAATAATATTTGCAAAACATTCAACAATGCTGAGCAGATATACTAGGGAAGATTATTCAATAGCCATACTTTAGGTTGCAGAATACCTATCATCATTGTATATTCATTTCTCTGCTAGATCCCATACACACATGCTTAATTTCTTCTATGCCGAATAAATAATCCTACTCTTTTTTTTCTTATCTTCCCTCTAAATAAAATAACAAAATTCCTTCCGATCTTCAAGATATAAGACAAATACCTCAATAGATAAATTTAATCATGTCACTGGATTAAATTTCATGGATATCACAGAACAAAGAGCCGTCACTCTTTCCTTTAGTGGTGTTGTCTCTTTCTCTCCTTTCCAGATGCCAGCTAGATGTTGCAAGCTGTAGCAGAGCTGTTTACCTCTTCTGTGTATATGGCATACATTTAGCTTAGGTAAAAGCTTAGATTGCCTCCAGCTTTTTTTTTAATTCTAAAGTCATTTCAATGAAATTTTATAGAATCCACAGAGATCAACTTGCAGTCTACACATCTGCCTCTACTACTTATTCACTAAAGAAGTAAAAATGTGCATGTTAATTAGAAGGTATATGTAGGAAGATTGCTTTTCTCTTGGAAAAAATGACTAAAGTCACCATAGGTAAATGTACTGATGAATTCAGGATTCGTCTAGAATATTTTTCATATATCATCAATTATAAAATCATCCTCTTGTATTGGTATTGCAGTTATAAAAATGTAATACAGTGCAGTGTTATGTGGTTTAGCATATTTCCACAAAAATACCTCCCAGAATATTTTGCAGCTAAAGTAATTCCACTTAAAATATATATTTTTTGTTGTTATTTTAGAAGATGATTTTGGAAGCTGATTAAATAGAGGAGAGATATAAAAACACTTGAAAATCCAAAAACAAAAAGAAACAAAGAAACACAGAAAGATTTAGGGAATATAAATATTTTCCCTGTATAAGAATATTTTGTTCCAAGTTGTTAGCAGAAAGTTTTTTAGAAGTTTTATGAAGAAATCTGAAATCTAATTAAAGTCTATGAAAGTTCAGCACACCACTAAAATTATTTACGCACTTCTTTGAATTACATTTTTCCAGAAATTTCTCAGATATAAACTTCTAAAACTACCCTTGTGAGAAGAGAACTATTTCATTTTCTATACATATATAACAGTATAAAAAGGCAAAGAAATAGATGAGTTTGACCATCATTTGGATTTATATGAAAGTTGATGTGAAATTAATCTTTGCAGTAAATATTCACTTTCAGAATAGCCTTTCTTATGCTTGTCTAGGTTATATTTTCATTTAAACAAGATAAAATTTTCAAAGTCTTTAAAAGTACTCTTTTAAAGTACTCTTTTAAAAGTACATTTAAGTTTCATCATATTCTTTTTAAATATTCAGTATAATTGTAAGAAAATCTGCGATGAATATATTAGTATTCTCATCTTTTTCTGTATCTTTTCCAAGCTAGTTTCCCATTCACTTTTTAAATAGTCCAATACTTTTAGATTTTGAACTGTCATAAACTAGGGCAGGATGAATTTTAATTCTCTAAGATCATTAATTACTACTCAAAACTTACCTGCCCAAATTATTTTAAAAATTGGAGTGCATTTTTGGTGTAGTTTATTGATTTTTTTTTCTCTTTACTCTTGACCGACTCCTACTTTATTTAAATATGCCTTTGACTTTCATAGTACCTGAGAGTTTTCCACTGTTGGGAATCACACTAAATAATTAGAGCAAAATCTTCGCATGAGGAAGAACTTCTTCCTGTAAGAGTGACAGAGCCCTGGAACAGGCTGCCCAGGAGACTGTGGAGTCTCCTTCTTTGGAGATCTTCAAAACCTGCCTGGATGCCACTCTGTGCTCTGGGTATCCCTGCTGGAGCAGGGAAATTGGACTAGATGATCTCCAGAGGTCCCTTCCTCTGTGATTCTGTGGTTTCACTGAGCTGAGCCCAAAATGATGCCTATACCATTATTAAAACAAGTTTACAGACTAAAGTTTTTTTTTTTTTAGATTTTAGATTTTAATTGCATAGCTATGGTCGCAAAATGAATACCTGGATTATATGTCAATTTTTTAGAATGTGTTCATATTCACTTGGCAAAACATAGTGCCCTAGATTTCTATAGCCCTCAGTAGAGACCTATTTTTGCCTTATTTTTTTCTTATTTCAGACACTTCTAGTGATGGTAAAAGAAAAAAATTCTGCCAGTGCTGTTGAAAATACTAGCCATGCTATTTAATAACACTATGACTTTGTGTTATGTTTTATGAATACAAAGCTAAGTATAAAAAAACTGGAAAAACAAAACAAAACAAAACAAAACCCATGACTTTATGGTAATAATAATAAGCATTTCATTAATGCCTTTAGTGAGTAATGTAGGCTTTTGCAGCTTCAGACAAATCATGATGGTCCAAAAAGCACTATATATCCATTTAAATTGTCTATATTTAATGAGGATGAATAAATTAACATCTTAGAGAGAGAAAAATAAAGCAGAAAATACTTACCTGTCACAAAAACAGGCTTATTTTTATTATTATTTTTATAGGCAGTAACTTATGCAGATGTCTTTTTTAAAATTTTATTAAACTGAATTTTGTGAAAGATGTGAAACTTTTATATCACTTACAGTGGCAGAGGCCACCCCATTTCCCTCCAATCTTGAATATGTTTAGGAATTTGGAATGTGTTTAGGAAGAACTGTTTTGTACCATGAATATGAAAACACTTTAGGTAGGTAAAAATATAATTGCAAGCAAGCATTATCTGGATTTCTCTCTAACTTCTTTCATGCTATTCTGCACTAGCGTGACAGTCAGACTTACTTCCTAGGACTTTTGTCAGCCCTGATGTAATCTTTTGTGTCATTCTCAATTTTTGGGAATACTTTTAGCTCATGAACGCCAAATAGTCCATAAATTCTGGGAGTTTAGGTGTTGAGGGAATATGACAACAAATGCAGGAAGGGAGTAGCTATGAAAGCAGCATGGATGTAGCTCTGCTGCCTTTTCCAGTGATCATGAAAACCACAAGGAGCCTTCGTGGAAAAGGCCCTTTGAAAATTGACTTCATCTGTGTCTTTTTCTTGTGTTTCTATGTAGTAAATACTTGTATTAAGCTTTTTCCTTATTTGTTTCTTATTTTAGTCACTCTAAGCAAACTTAGAGGGTACCTGCAGCATCATCATTGCCTATGCTGCTGGGTGCACAGCCACAAGGTAGACGGTGCTTCAAGTCATATTGTCCTGTGGGACTGGGATACTGGCATTGCTACTTTTATTGGGAAGAACAGCTTGGGTAAGAATTCAGCTTCCAGTACAGTCACTCCCTTTAAAGCTGTAGCTTTTTCAGCTTTAATTCAGCTCATTTATTTATTCATTCTTACTTGGAAATGAAATAAATAAAAAGAGAGTATACTCAAACTTATCTTTTGAGGTAAACGGTACATTAAAAATATCTTGTTGTTTGGATGTCTAGGTAAAAAGAATGAAATAGAAGGCTATTTTTTCCTATCCTTCCAAGTAATTTGAAGATTTTTCTTCAGACTCAAAACCATAAAGATGTGCAAAAGCTGAATCAATCATGGCAAAAGAAGAAGCAAGAAAAAGGAAACTGAGTGTAGTGGGACTTGCATTAAATTCATGCAGTTCTTAATGGCGCTGTCTATTAATAATCTTTCTTATCTTAGAAATAAGAAAGTTTTTCACATTCCACTAATCTCCAGCTCTGCATTGTGAGCTAGATATTTGTCCTGATAGTTTGGAATGTCTGTGCACATTACCTAATATTGCTAATTTCTTCATATTTAGGAAAGCCGTCAGTGATCAGCTTAATTAAGCACAAGTCAGATTCTACCAACTATAGCCAGAAAAGAAAGACATGTAGTCTGCTGAAAACTATAGGTGTTATTTTGTGCTTTTTCCCACTTGTAACTGAGTTGGGTGATATAGGTATTAGTAACTAAAGAAAGGATTTGTCCCAAGTCTGTATAATGCTCATGAAGCTGGACTTCATTGACCTGTTTCTAAAAAAGAAGGGAAAAAAAAGCTTTTGCACTCAGGATGGCATTTGCCTCTGTCTAAGCTTTCAGAATCTATTCAAGCCTGCCTCAACGGCATAAGAACATCCATCTGCTAAACTGAGTTCTCCATGCAAGACTGCATACTCTTCAATAATACTATTCAAGTTAGGGGCTGAGTGTTTCAGTGCCAGCTTTTCTTTTTAGGCAGACTTTGCTACCTATTCACAATGCAACTTTCTATCCATACTTATTTCCAATGCGTTTGTTAAAGAGATACTCTACTATGGTATGATCTGCTAGGTTCATTCTCGTACAAACAGTTGGAGTTTCACATTTTAAACTGGTTTGCTCTGAAATCCAGCTCATCACAGCGATACTGTTTTCCTCTGTCCTATTGAGACATCTTTTCAATTTGCACCATTTTAACAAACTTCAGCTTATTATTGCCTGAGGTTTTATGTGTTTCAAGAAAATAAGGAGAAAAGATACTAAATAGTTATTTCTTCTCTTATCCTAGTAGAAAGACTGCAGGAGAAGCAGGAGACTATTCAGATAGAATCACAGTTTTTGTTTCTGATTGCTAATGTACACTCTCTGACCAGTAAAGTGACTAGAAGGGGTATTTACAGAGATTATTCTTCTTAAAACTTGTTATACTATTATCCTAACTGTAGTGTAAGTGTAATTGTTACAACTGCATTGTTAACAAATATTGTGATTGATTTTAAACTAAAATTTATTGCATTCCCATTAGGGAAACTTATTAATGCTATTAGGATTATTTTATTCTGGATTCAGTTAATTCTCATCATGAATAATATGTTTCAGCTATACAGAATCACAGAATCTTCAAGGTTGGAAGGGACCTCTAGAGATCATCTGGTCCAACATTCCTGCTCCAGCAGGCACACCTAGAGCATGTGGCACAGGATGACATCCAGGCAGGTTTTGAAGACCTCCAGAGAAGGAGACTCCACAACTCCCTGGGCAGCCTGTTCCACTGCTCTGTCACCCTCAC
>JAUBOD010000752.1:2024150-2035362 GCA_032353885.1 Nothura maculosa | reverse complement strand
CCCATCTGGGCCCATAGATTTTTGAGTGGCCAATTTGCCTAAGTGATCCCTAACTCAATCCTTCTCAACCAGCAGAAGGTCTTCCTCTACCCCCTTTATTTCTCTATCACTTGAGCCCTTCAGTTCATAGGGAGTGGCCTTAACAGTAAAGACAGAGGCAAAGAAGGCATTTAGTAACTCTGCCTTCTCGGCATCCTCTGTCACCAAGGCCCCCTCCCCCTTCAGCAGCGCACTAACATTTTCCCTCGTCTTCCTCTTACTGCTAACGTACTTATAGAAACCCTTTCTGTTGTCCCTGAGATCTCTTGCCAACTCTAATGCCACAGGGGCTTTGGCCTTCCTCATTTCACATCTACATTTCCTGGCAGTGCACCTGTGTTCTTCCCATGTGGCCTGTCCCTTCTTCCACAAGCTGTACACTCTTTTTTTTCTCATTAACTTTGCCCAGGAGCTCCTTGCCCATCCATACAGGTCTCCTGCCCCACTTACTCTACTTTTTTTTTTTTTTTTTTTTTTTTTTTTTTGGTGGGAATACACCAATCCTGAGCTTGGAGGAAGTGGTGCTTGAATATTAGCCAGCTCTTCTGGACTCCCTTTCATTCCAGGACCCTGACCCAGGGGACTGCTCCAAGGAGCTCCCTGAAGAGGTCCAAGTCGGCTCTCTTGAAGTCCAGGATAGCTATCCTGCTTCTCGCCCTGCTTCCTCCACCCAGGATCGTGAATTCCAACATCTCGTGGTCACTGCAGCCTAGAGTGTCCCCAACCCTCACATTTCCCACTTAGGCCATCTCTGTTAGTATCAAATCTAGCAGCACTCCTTCCCTTGTTGGCTCATCAACCACCTGTATACGTATCACAGTATCTCCAACTTAGCTGAAGGGCTTACATAAGTTGATGTAATTGTTCATAAGATCTTTGGTATTGACCTCAGACATCAAATTCTGCCTTTAGTAACTCTTGTTACTAAAGGAAACCAGGACTAGCTCTGCTGATTTCAATTATTCAGTATTTACAGAGAGATGAAACTGAGAATATAGTTTGAAACTGAGAATACAGTTAAATTTAACCTTGACATAAACAAGCTCTTTATCTAATTACTTGAATGATTTCAAATAACATATTGGTAGATGGAGAACAGCACCAGCCCAAAAGAATGAGAGATAGAAAAATTAGCTCAACAGACATAAATCACAGTTTCCTCTTTTTTTTTCTTTTTTCTTTATTATTTCTTCATAAATATTCTGCTTTAAATTTTCCTCATTTTTTAACACAAAGAGCTGTATTAAGAGATATTAATCTCCCCAAATAATTGTGTGTGAACATAATGCAGTATGAATTATTCTCAATTTGTAGTCTAAATGGTAGGCTTGTGTGTCCTGTTTCTGATATTTAACTCAATAAAAACAGAAGAAAGAGGCCTAGAGTCTCTCAGGAAAGACTGGATGTTCATTTGTGCCAAAGAATAATTATTCTTATTGTGTATTTTTCATAGTTATGCAGATCAGTGGTTAATCTAAGTCTAGGCTAATATCTAGCAAAACAGGATTTTAAAGGGATGCTTAAATGCAGCTTCAGGGACATATGTGGTATGAGAAACAGAACAGTATTTCTCTCAGTAGTTTGTACTGCAGAGAAATCCTGATTAGATTTTTAACACTATTTAGATTACAGCAAGTTGTCTTACAAAATACTCAACTTTTTCCAGAAAAAGAATCTACATCTTTGTTTATGCCTGCAAAGTACCTTGTAGCTTATGGTGCTCCATAAATAAGTTCACTAAGCCACGACTGACTTTCAGCTGACTAGCAATGAAAGTTTATTTTAAAGTCTACAACATTTTCTATGGAAATGATTTATAGTCTTCTCCTTTCCATCAATAACAATTATTTAAGATTTCAATATAATAATGTTTGTTAAAATATCCAGTATATGGTAAATATTTTCCCAGTTTTTCTCATTGTCATTAAATTATATTCCTCATCCAGAAAATAACAAGAGCACAGCAGGGATGTGCCTATCTGGGTCATCACAATTAAATTGTATAGAAATAGATAAAAGAAAACTTAAAAGAAGATTGTTTCCTTTCCTCTGCAGAGACTTGTTCCTCCAGGGTTTCCTAAGGATGGGCATCTTTAATCTTTAAAAGCAGACACGGTGCTGAAACTGTGTCCCAGAATGAACATATTTTTGTACAGTAAATAGTTTTGCAAAACCCAAAATTGTAGCTGTCAGTCTCATCAAGGAAACCTCAGCAGGGAATTTTTTTCTTTCTGTTATTGAAATTGGTTGTAATATGCAATAAGATCATGCATACATGCATCCATATCCTCCTGAAGAAGAAGATAGGAGCTCATTCTGGACAAGGTTTTATAGTTGGGTTCTGTTACCCCCTCATTCACAGAAGAATAACCTCTTTCTTATAAAATCCTGTCACTGAATGGATACTTCATAATCACTGTTATATTTACCATTTAAATAATATTCTTTAAAGTAAAACCAAAACCAAAGAAAATAAAAATATCAGAAAACAGTACTAAGATGCTATAGAAATCTTACCATCTAAGTTTTGGAGATAAATATGCATCAAAATACACAGTTATGCATCCAGTAAGGTTGTCAATACTGCATAAATGATTCAGTTATGATTCAGTTGCATACCTATTTGCATCAACAGATGTAAAGGTCTCGCAAAGTCTTACATAGAAGATAAAAATTAGGTTCAGTTTCTAGTTTCAGGCTGAATGACTTGTTTTTTACATGCATCTTGATATCAAAATCATTTCTCTGATTTTCATAAAGTCCTAATGAGCACTTTCACTGGCATCAGCATTTCAGGCCCTGTGTTGTGGATGCAGAAGTCCTTCCATTTGTAGAACCATGCAGGGTCTACAAGAATAAAAGCTGCACATTCTGATGTTGTGAATTTTGGTCTTGTAAAGCCATCCCAAATTAATATCAATTATATTTATCTGTCTTAGAAGTTTAAAATAACCTCTGACTTCCTCAGGTTTTACCAACCTTCATAACATTTTCCTGACTTCTTGAAATTAGGATATTCTGAAAGAAAAAAAAATATTGTACATGGCATTGGACTCTTTTCTTGGATGAATAAATTTTCTTGTGGAATGTTGTTTTCAAGTCTGAGTGAAGACTACAGGCAAGACTTCATTCCTCTATTATTTGTAGTTTAAAGCAATTGCCAGATACTATACACATATCTGTACTAACATTATCATAAGTTACAATTCATTTATTTATTTTTAATAGTTAAGGTTGAGGATAAAATACAAGAGTATCTTAAAACTGCAGTGATTTCATGCTCTGTGTAAAGTAATGTGATATCAGAACCCTAATATCAGCCATCCCTTCCAATGCAAATCACCAAGACCATTCATTCTCAATATGCTCACTGTTCCTCAAAACTAACTGAATTTTATTGGCCCTAAATTGTTATTTTAGAACATACAGAAAGAACATACAGATTTTGGGGTGTCCACTGAACCTAGAAAGCAACAAAATCCTTGGAGAAAACTTGAGAAACAATCCCAGAGGCAATTACAAAACTCTCAGGGCAAAGAAAACTCTTCAGGGTTACAAAGCATGCCTGAAAACTAAGTGACACTTTCATTATTCATCCACAAGGCCAATGATAAATAAGTAGCCTTCACATTACTGTTCACTCTGCAGATACTATTGCATAGAATAGATATTCTATGAGTATCTACTAAATATAAAGCAGGATGCATCTATTGAACATAAAATCTTAAAGCCATCTGCAGCATAGGCACTTAATTACCCAACTGTTAAAATAGAAGGATATCAATGGAGAAAAAAAAAAAAACAAAAAAAAAACACAAAGCAAAACAAACAAACAAAAACCTTATGTTGCAAAATTCATTTACCAGTACTTTATACACGTAGAATTTAACACTTAAGTCTTTCCACTGCTACAGCAATACAAATAGTAAATTTATGACTCAGTGTGATAAGAACTCAGAATAGCAGTGCACTGCTATGCTATTACCCTCACTGATTTCAGTGTCCATCCTCATTCAAACACTTACTGTAATCACATAAAAGGACAAGAACTGGTTTATAAACTATGGAAAATAGTATGTCTCTAATGTAGATAGGCACTGTGGGATACAGTGAAGTTCCACTGCTCACATGCAAAGTGTGCTGACAGCCCATACTGTGCCCAGGCAAGCAAAAATAATTTTAATTAGACAATTAAAAAAAAAAATAGAGCTACCAGCTGTATTTTGAAATACTAAAGGAAAAATTAGGTAAGCAAAATAAAATATCTTGTTATCACGTATGCAGCAAAGAGGAAAATGCCTTTGTAGTTCAAGCATTCATGAGTTTACTTAGTCTTTTGTCATTTCTTTCTTGACCTTGATTCCATTATGTTTTCTTTTATTTCTTCTTGAATGGCTTCAGTACTCAGCATGAGAGTAATACCCTCACCCAAAATAATTTGTACTATTAAAGATGGAAAATCAGATAGAAGATACTGAAGTTGGAACAAATTAACCCTTTTTCAAGCAATTCAGCTTATTATGCAATTATATATAACACAAATATGTACATTTATATACAAAAATACATACATATGCAACACCAGTAATGGGAAATAAAATTAACTGAGGACTAGTAAGCACAAAGCATAAATCTTTACTTCATAAATTTCCAGATGTTTGAGTACTGCGTAGAGCAGGGAAGCTTTGCGGCATGTTTGTCTTGTTTCACACTCTTTTCTAGTAATGTCTTCTAGGGAACAATGTAGCAGGCAGGATATTGGCCATTTCCAACTCATACTATGCTTTTATATTAGATTCATTTTATATATATGTATGTATAGTATATGTATATATGTGCGTGTGTGTGTATACATATCATTCATATTTTAAATCAGAATATAATAGATAAAATACAATTGTGCACATTACCATATATTTCTTTGTGAAAGCTGATGTGTGGGCATATCTCTTGTGGTCTCTAGTACTGTAACTTGACAGAGCTAATAGTTTCTTCTAGCAGCTTTGTATGTGAATTTTTTAGCATGTTTGCAGCTCTTCCTGATCTTGTCTCACATTAGAATGCCTGTGGAAGTATCATGTGCAGAGAGTTTCCTTTTTATTCATTTTTCCAGTAGCAAGAGTCTAATTTCCTCATAGTCTTTCCTATTACAGTTTTGGTGGACTATATTGGAAGAAAGATAATAACAACACTTTTAATAGTTTTAATAATACAAAACACTTGATATGTGTTTAGCATTTTGTTTTCTACTCATTTAACAATTAATTTCAACCTGATCTTGGTTTGAGTTCACATACTGCTTATTCTCAATAAGTAGTTTTGCTTTGTATGTCTTTTTTTCAAGAGATAGTGAAATGATAGGAAATCAGACATGTCAGAAAGATATAAAAGTAATTTTTCTGTCTTTTAAACAGTGACATGCAGTGATAATTTCAAGTAACCTGGTCAGAGAAATGGAGCTTTTTTCGTAACATGGGCTACCAGCAAAACCAAGTGTTCTTTTTATAATTGTAAGAGTCTGGAGAAAATACATAAGAGTTCTGTGAAAAGTTTAGATCATGTTATGGTTTACATGTATGTAGTCTATGAAAGAATGGATGCAACTGAGCATGGGTAGAAGTAGGTTGCAGAATAACTACTGTTTATAAAACAATTACATACCAGAAGTGCAGTAAAACTGTCTTGTAAGATGATTGTCTTGTAAGATTTTCTAGACTGTCCCAAAGCTGCTTGACAAGTGAAGCTCACAGACATCAAAACCTGGCAAATCTTTTGTCAGTGTTTGATAAAACAACTGTAGTTTCTGAGAACTAAATCCATCAAGATTATTAATTGTGCAAGAGAGGAAGGAAGAAAAAAAAAAGGTGCTTCTAGTCCCATCCTGATATTTCTGGGTAGGGGAATGTTCCAGGTATCTTTTTTGAAGGAGTTGAAAATAGCTTGTGATGAGGGAAGGCTACTTCTCAAGCAGCTGCTGAAAAGCAAAATAAAATGAATGTGTGATTTCCTCTTTCTGCATCTCGTCTCACAGACTCAGATAAGTTATCACATTGCTCTGTTTGATCTCTAGCACAGTACAAGACACTCAGATTGATCCTAAAAACTAAATAGCTGTGAGATCTTTAAAGTGAGATCTTTACACGAAGTAAAAACACTAAACTACATTTTTAGTGTTTCCATAGTGTCCTCAGACACGATCTCAGATGAAGTGCTACAAAATTTAATGCATAGTGGGTATTCCGGGATCTATCTGAACAATTTCTGTCAATTTTAGGTTCCACAATATCTTATAATTTCTTCTCCCTTGATCAGAGGTATGGTATTCCTACTGTAGCTGTAATAAGTTGGATTCAAACTTCCTGGAGAGAAAGAATGCATGATGCAAGACATCATTCCATAAGCTCTGCTGATTTATTTACATTAATACTTGCTTCTGGCACTGTTAAGGCGAGCGTCTGGTTGTGAACCAGTAAGTAGACCTTTGTCTGGATGCAAACTTAGTGTCCTGTGCTAAAATGCCTCTATAAAAGGTATTGATGAAGTCAGCTAATTCTAGTACGTGAGCTTCAATTTTATGGCCCAAAGCAATATGGACAGCTGGGAAAAAATGTCTTCGTGATCATCTTTTCATATGATAGTTTGTAAAAAGTACATCTGTCTCTGCCACAAGCATGTGACAGCTTTTTTTTCCCCTAAAAATGATGCCATGATTAAACTGAGAATTTTTTTTGATTATATGAGACTTCTGTAATCCAAATGGTTTGTTTTCCTTAGGACTTCAAAATTCTTGAAAGTATACTTCAGTATTATGTTGAGGTTTCTTGCATAAGGGAAATGATAGATATTATCTCTATCTTCAGTGTGTGAGTCTCTGTAGTGGCCATCTGGTCCTTAATATTCTGGATGTCACTCTGATGCTGGTACATTGTGTATTTATATTTGCACATATGTCCCAATAAAGACAGGATAGCACTACATTATATAGCCATGGTGCTAACATCTGACCAGCCTGCAGGGTTATCATATGCTATAATTAATGTATATTTTGTAGATTTCATTTAAAGATGAAAAAGTTAATGTAAAAGTTTCTAACAAGAAACTAATGCTATCCTCATTTTTTGGAAAGGGACCAAAACTCTTTCATCACCTGGATGAATATGGACATTTTTTTATGGTGTCTTTATAAAGAGTTACTCAATAATGGGTTAAATGTATTCAAAAATAGAATTCTCACATATTAATTAATTATGATTCTGCATCACTGCTGCAAGGATTTTCACAGTTCGTACTATCTATTGTCTTCTGGAAAAACAAAAGACAGGAATCCAAAGATCTTATATATGTTTATCACAGTAATCAATGGACGACACTGGCTTAATTCAAAACCATTTCCAAATGTAGTGGGATCAAGCTTTTGTATACATTAAAGTAAAACTTACTGTTTATGTCTATACTTAGCATATGTATAAAAAAGACCCTTTTACTCTTGCATAGGTGTGTTTTCTAAGCTATACTATAAATTTGTTTGATTGACTTATAGGTGCCATTTCAGTCTTTTGTTTGTAATTTATAACTTCACACTTTTCTAATCATATGAGTGAAATTTTCTTGATATTTTTCTTTTTGCACTTTTTCATCAGTGCTTTAATCCACACTTTGCTAATACATTCTTTCTCTTTGACATGCCTTTTCGACCACAGACTTACTTAAGGCTCTCCAAGTCAGCTATGAAATGTAATATTTGATTACAAATCCCTGCTCATTCAGTACTTCAAATTACAAAGGAAAATATGTTATGAAATAAAAATCTGTTTCAGTAACTTCTGTAAGAGGAGGTCTATAAAATTTTTTGCAAGGAAGGTAACTTAGAGAATTCTAGAGAATTTTCATAACAGGGAGAATCTGATTTCTAATGTACCATATTTCTGACGTACTCTGCAATGGGGAGATCACACTGTAGAAAATACCATGTTGTCATTCCTTCTATATTGCATAAGGAATAAAATAGCTAGTCAGATAAAGTCTTTTTCTCTGCTGAATATCTCTTTAAGAAATAAAAAGGAAACTTTCTCAAGTTATTATTTTACAGATACATTCTTTCCACTCTTAGTTACTTCTCTATATTTCTGGATTACTGAAATAAATATTACCTGATATCCACGTCTCTCAGGAAAGCATTCTGATAATCAAAACTGACTTTTCAATGAAAAATTTTACAAAAAATAATCCATTACCATAAGAATTCTAAAAATTTATTGACCTTTTATTGTTCTAGGAGCACTAACCCAGTCAGCTAGCAGCATTTTATTTTTAAGGTTTATGATCACTTATTCTTTCTCTATCAATTGTAAAACAAACAAACATACAAACAAAAAACCAGACATGTTAAATAACAAACCAGAAGTAAGACCATGTTGTTTATCTTTGAGCCTCCCTCTGTCAGATTTATACCAAGATGCTAAACAGGACAGATGCAAAAACACAACACAAAAAAAGATATCCAAGTCTGTACGAATGAGGTTAAAAATACTCAGACATCTTTAATTTATGGCATCCCAAGCAGATGGTAGAATATGTTTACTGAACTCTTATCTCTTTTCCTCTGAAGAACTAGAAGCTTTAAATATCACAGCGTATTTCAGAATTTGGCAGTGAGGTTTGGAGGATGGTTTTCCACAGGCAGTGGAGGGTGAGGTTGGGAAGGATGGATTTTTTTCTAATTCTCCAGCCCCATGACGCAAAAGCAGACATACATCCAACATAGAGCAGTTCTCCCTCAATGTCTCTCTTATTACTGCTCAGACTCACTTTTCAGAAATTGTGTGGGTATCATTAATTTTGATATTTTCTTTTTTTTTTCTCTGAAAGTGACCTAAGAGTGGATGATACCAGGAAGGATTCCTATACAAGCAACTGAATTCAGTGCATTCTGAATGACAGTTATAAGGGCAATTAAGGGACAGACAAGCCCGAAAGCTTGACTAAGGCATACATATGTGTGTAAGTGTATATGTATATGCCACTTTATATATTAAAATTATGACATACTCATAGGGTGGGTGGATTTGCTCTACTTTAATCCGTAGGGCTTGCATTAGTTCCTCATACAGATAGGTAACTAATAGTACATAACATCTGACAGTCAAACTTTACAGCAGAGGGGAAAACTTTGTAATCTTGGGGAGCAGATTATGAGAATGTTCGTAAGTATGTATGCATAATATACATACATATCTAGCATATTTGAATACATATGCTTTAATATATAAAAAATGTGACCTGTTGGAAGACTAATATGAATAGCTTGAAGAGTGGTTTTAATAATTTATTCCTACACTCCTAAACTTTTCCTTTCTTTGATGTTTGATTTAGAAATCTTTTTGATAATCATTTTATTTATTAATCACATGATATTGACTCTCTTAAAGTTTGCAAAGTTTGGAACTGAATAAAGTAACACAAATAATGCATACAAATATATTGAATTATACATAGTACTTGAAATTCCTGATATGTATCATTTAATTTATTCCTTTAAGCAATAATTTCTCAAACACAGACTTTGTGAAGCATGAGTGCTCCTTTATGAAAACTTCTCAATAATGGCTTTCAAGGATGTGAAGGTGTAAAGTACACACACTTTTCAAAGGAAATTTCGTAAGGAGATATTTCAAAGATAACTTATTATTCCAGTACCCAGCTGTCCTCTTGAATATATTCCTTTTTTTTGAAGATGCTGTCTTTCATAATGATGGAAAGAGGTTTCTGCTGTCTTTTTTTTTTTTTTTTGAAGATGCTGTCTTTCATAATGATGGAAAGAAGTTTCTTTTCAGTATCTGACTATGTAGTACAAATTAGCTGAGAGATAAAAGAATAATCAGGTATCAGAAGGAAGAGTAGTTGTGAAACAAAACAATGCTTTTGGAAAATCTTTTTGTGAATGTGATAGCAATGGTCCTGTTAAGGGTTCTGCTAAGCATAAAGATAAGAATATGTATCTTTTATTTGCATTAGGCATTTGTATTTCTCCTCTGAGAAAACCAGCTATAAACATTTGAATTGCACACAGAATTCAATCTTTATTTTTAAAATGAACTGCTCTGTAACTCTCGCCTTGATCATCAAAAATGCATGATTCTAGATATCAACAATTTGATGGAAAAATAAGAAGAAAAGGTAGGGAAATGGGAACTTTGGTTAAAATAAATATGTTATCAGCTATGATCACTGGTAACAATGCCACCCAAAACTTTTCATCCTCCACTTCATCCCATGACTTACTAAGAGAATTACAGCTTTTTAAGGCAATAGTTATAATGAAAATTATTGTTTATGATTCAATAGGTATTGCTTATATGATGATTTTAGGCTATAGAAGAATCCTGTTAAAACTCTATGTTAACTGTATGTTATTATATCTAGAGGATACAAAACACTTTCTTGTATTTAAAGGTTACTCCACAAAAAAGGCTTAGTTTTAGTAGATTCAGTTCAAGTTTTAGTAGGTTCAGACTGACTGTGGAAGAATTGCCCTGCAGTTTAATGTCTTTTCCCTGGTTTGCATATTTCATATATGAGGCTTTCACCCAGAAAGAATTTCTCTCAAACAACTTGAACTGATAATCATTTTATTTAAGTACAGTTAACTTGCACAATTTGATACATTTTGCTTTCTCCTAAATCCTTTGGAATATATTAGCCTGTAATTCTGACATATCTGTTGCATGCACATTGTCGTTCTGCTCCTGAGAGCATAGGAACTAGAGCACTGTCAGAATACATTTTCTTTTTTTTTTTCCCTCCATTTTCCTTAGTGCATTAGTCTTCAGTAAGATGAGGAAATGGATCCAGCCAACTGTTTATCACCCTTCCTTAATATTACCAGATTCTCCTTTTCAACTGTCATGTCGGGGAAGAGAAGGAAGCATCCTCTACAAAATGAGCATCTGATTAATTACAAGCTTCTCACAGAAGACTTTTCTGACTTCATCATGAAAAGACACATATAAAACCTGGAAATAATATTAAAGCACTTGAAATAAATGCTGAAGAGCAATGCTAAAAATAAAACTTCAGCTACTATGAAATCATAGAACCACAGAATCATAGAATGCTTAAGGTTGGAAGGGACCTTAGAGGTCATCTAGTCCAACCCCCCTGCACATGCAGGGTC
>JAUBOD010000752.1:2006965-2024050 GCA_032353885.1 Nothura maculosa | reverse complement strand
GAGCCCAGAACTGGACACAATACTCCAGGTGTGGCCTCACCAGGGCTGAGTAGAGGGGGACGATCACCTCTCTTGACTTGCTGGAGACGCACTTCTTAATGCACCCCAGGATCCCATTGGCCTTCTTGGCCACGAGGGTACACTGCTGTCTCATGGTCAACTTGTCGTCCGCCCTTGTTGAACTTCATTAGGTTTCTCACCGCCCAGTCGTCCAGTCTGTCCAGGCCCCTATGGATGGTAGCGCAACCCTCAGGGCTGTCAGCTACTCCTCCAAATATATGTCCACTTATATCTGTGGAAAGGGATGTTTACTTGTACGATACTACAGATCAAAATTAAGGAGTTACTCTCAGATTCATTCGAGTAATATAAAGCTCTTCTCAAATGCTGACATAATCTTTAAAATTAATTTCTTTATCTGTTATCACATTATAGCACTCTTTATTGTGTGTGTATGTGTGTGTATGGGGGGAGTGTGTGCATGTGTATATGTGTGTGTGCGTGAAAATAGTAAGAAAAAGTATCATTGCAAGGTATCCTTGAGCATTGTATTGAGCATTTTTGCGTGGGGGTTTATGTTACAGGAATTTTAATTAACTGCTTCCTAACATCTTACTTTTATTGTTATACTACCAAAGGCCTGCAGTAAGAGCTATATCTCATCAGTGTGGAAGGCTATTTAAATGTATGATAATATAATCATCATCTAAAGTTCAGGTGGAGTTGGCCAGAAGGAATTTAAAATAGAATAAAAACAATTTTATATATTAAAGTAAATTCAGTAATCACCTACCATATTTTGGATCTAAATGATCTGGAAAACATGTGTTGAGATGCTGGGAAAAGGAGTTAGGTCTACTACAACTCCCAAGATCCAGGGAGATGACAGAAAAAAAAATGGTGTGCAAGTCATCACAAAGTCTGGGCCATAATTCCCAAGGGAAAATCATGCCTGACCAATGTGACTGTCTTCCATAATAAGACCAGATAGGCAGATGAGGAAAGAACAGTGAATACTATTTGCCTCAACTTTAGCAAGACTTGTGACACTGTCACAAGTGTCGCACAATATTCTTGTGTCCTAGTTAGATGTTATGCTCTGGATGTATGCACAGCAAGATGAGTAAAAACTCTTGGGGTCAGAGTGCTGAGGTTAATAGATGGTGTCTATCTGGGTGCTGTTAACAAGCAGAAGATGACAGGGTCCCGGTACTGTGTTACTTAGCATCTCCATCAATGACCGGGAGCAATATATGGTGCACTCTCTCATCAAGTACGCATATTACACCAAACTAGGGAAATATATTTGAGATGCTCAAGGGCAGGACTGCCATCCAGAGGGACCTAGACAGGCTGCAAGAACAGGTCAGAGAGGTTATGCAGTTCCCATCCTTGGAGGTTTTCAAGACCTGGCTGATTAAAATCCTGAAAAACAAACTCTGATCTCGCAACTGAGCCTGCTTAAGCATAGGGGCCTCCTGAGGTCTTTTCTACCTGAATGATCCCAGGACACCATGTTGGGGAAAGGACAGAAATGCAGTATGCCCAACCAGCGATTTTTACACTTTATCTTTTTCCTAATGGCTATTGACTCTTTAAAATATTTTAAAACCTTATAATCATATATTGGAGAAGAGTTACAATTACTCATATATATCACAGTAAAAATTCTTATAAAAGTATTTGGCTCGGTTTCAGAGGAAAAATCTTGTATCTTACACCATAAAATTTGACTCACTGAGATCAGTAAGTAGCATCAGTAAGCACAAATGCTGATTAAATAACTCCATGAAATATTTTTTCTTATGCCTATTTCAGTCAAGGTTATTATTTGCCTAATAACATTCTATTATTGGATTTAAAAGATATTAAAATTTTGATATCTTAGAAAAACAGTAAAGTCTGACAATACATGGCCAATTTTTGTACTCTGTAAGCTTTGTCTTTATAACAAATTACATGTTAAAATTACTTAAAATGTATGAGAGAAATACACTGAAAAACTCTATTGAAAATACTGAATGTTGAATATAGATTTTAAACTAATATTGAGTAAAAATCTCCTTTAAAATGCTGTAACTTACCACACAAATGAAATGGCTTAGGAAAGATATATGAGCAAGAAAAAGAATTAACCTGAATATCAGATTAATTCACCGATCTTTTGTACAATACAGCAAAAACAAATAGTCAGAAAGATACAATATCTGCAGAAAGATTACCATGGTGTGGCTACAGCTCATAAATTATTCTTTGTTTTATTTCATTCATCTGAATATAGAAGAAATATCTTTGCAGCTGTCAATTTCCTATGAACGTGTTTTGGAAATGCAGATAGGATAAATAATCTTGCTGTTTTCCAAATGTATAGTTGGACATCATAATGTTAATTTTCAAAGTTGTAGACGCTTAGAAGCTTTCACTGAATTTGTAGATAAACTTGTAGATAAGCTTCAGAAAGTGAGTATTTCTTCCCCATGTAATTTTTTAAAAAATCAATAGGAGCTGCCCAGTATTTCTCACTTCTAAAACAAAGCCTATGGAAAGAGGAAATCAGATATCTCATTTAGAAATAAATACTTTATGAACGCAGTATCTTTAATTCAGCTCAGGCAAGATGAATACATTTCTTCAACTTCCAGGAAAATATCACAAACTCAGGGAGGATACATGCTGCTAAATTTGAATTGTAATCTATCATGTTATGAGAAGTACAGTAATAGAAAACTAATGGAATATTCTTCTGTTTTTGTTGGGTATTACAGTAATGCTTCAGCAGTTAATTTTGGTCTTTTGTTGTTGTTAATTTGATCAGCTTTATGCTTTATTAAGGACACCATCTTAGTTATGTTATCATGAAGTATTCAATTTTAACTGCCTACGGGGGTATTAACTTGGGTGCCAGTTCTTTATAGAATTAGATGGTATTGAATAATTCCCTATAAAATAGTTTCTGACCAGGTGACTATGTTACAGCCAAGTAGTTATCTCATCATGATAAATACAGGTGATCTGGAAAAATGCAGAAGCTGCATGCATTAGTAGAATTAAGCTTTTTGCCAGATGATTGTCTGAAAGCAGCAGGAGTAGAGATTAGGAATGCAAGTACACAAGATTAGACATAAGAGAAAGAAAAGAATTATAGTTCTTTTTTTTTTAATAGAAGAAATCTGTTTCAGTGCTATTTTAATAAGGAATGAAACATAATCAATAAAATGGAGGTAAGGACATTCATTTGGAGTGCAAGAGATCCAAGTAAAGTTTGTATTTTCCAATTCCTAGCTCATTTTCCTGTTGTCTTCTTGCTCATGAGTTCATATTTTCAGTTCAAGATTGTCCAGCTAGAAAAAAAAATGTCAAAAATGCACATTTTATAGGATATTCAGGAAATATATTCCTCCCCAAGACTTGCTCTAAGACAAGAAAATACATCTTAGGATTAAGGAGTTTTGTGACCAAAATAAGGATTTAGCTATCAATACATTTTATCAGTACAACTTGTTGCTTAACATATATCTTTGACCACCGTAAATTTTCCTTAAATCCTTAATTTTTTTTAGCTTGTTATGATTCAGTATCATCACAGGCAACATCTCTGGTCTAAATAATAAGCTAAAAACACAGGGATAAGCCTATGATGATGCTATCTCTGTCAGTAATGTGTGGAGGGATGGAGCTTGTAGGATGCTGAGTGGTTGCGTAGCAACAGCAGAAGCAGCATCCTCGCTCTGCCACCTCCCCGGCTCCCAGGGCAGCCTACAAAGTGTTTCAGGGATTGCAGCTCCACATCTTTTAGGCTGTAGTCTACCCCCACTGAAAGAAAACTGTGTTTTTTTATGCATCAGCATACAGGGCTTTTCAGGTTCCACTGAAGAAAGGAAAGCTGAACAGGAACGTTAATACAAGTCAATACAATATTATTAGAATATTTATCTACCTATCTATTTATTTATTTTTATTTTTTATTTTTTTATAACAGCAGAGAATAAGGTAGGCATTTAAAAGTTCAATTTTAATCCATTCATCGTTTTGTTCTGGATTTTTTTAAAATTTGTTTTAAAATTTATCTTAAAACAGGAAAAGTATATAAGAAAAAAAAAAGGAAAGCAAAATGATGTGTTTTGATTAACAATATTCTTCTACAAATAATTTCTGTCAGTGGTAGGTAACCACCTTTGTTATATATCTTCGTATCAGTGGCATTCTTTGTGTAATGAAAGCATTAAGACATGTGTGATCAATGGAAAGGAGAAAAGGTGCTGGAAGTCAGAGAGACCAGTGATTAAAGGTCTTAGTCAAAAAAACTTGCAGTTTGGCCAGATAACACTGGTCAATAAATAAGAGGCATCTCCCAGTTGTGAAAATTTCATTTATTTTAATTCCAGGATTTATATACTTAAATCGTCAAAGAAAAACATATGTTTTTAAATAGTGTTTTGTACTTCTATAACTGCTGCTTTAGAAGATCATAAAGCTCCTTAACAACACTAAGTGACCAAGCTTTGTGACAAAATCCTTTAAGATATAAACAAACCCAAGTATGACTCCACAGAGAAGTAATTAGGACAAACTGGCACATAATTTAGATTGGAAATCATCATGGGATAAAATTGCCTTTTTAAGCCTCTAAAGAGTTTCAAGTAATAAATCAATTTGTCAATGAAATATAGAGTCCTCCCGCATTAAGCTGAGTGAGGATTTTCAAGATCAGAAATTCGGATTTAGGTGTCTCAAATCTTCATACATCCTCTGTGGCTCAGGCTTCTTAACAGTGCTGCATTAAGTGGCTTAAAACCAACTTCTTGGGTATTCATTGGCTGGATGTTTTGGAGGAAATAATTCATGGTCCTGGGATCTGGTCTTTCAGGAGCGCTAAAACATATAGTGTCATTTGGGTTGGCAGCTATGGGTTTTGGACTCATATGGATGTATAGAAGATTGTGCAGTGCTAAGCAGTGTAAAAGAATTAGTTGATTAGATCACCAGAAAACAGAAGCTGTCCCAGTGGGGAATGGAATCTTTGCAATGGAAAATGATTGGTTTTGAGCAGCTCTTGGACTGGCATAATTAGGAACTTCATGTCCCAAGAGGAGAAAGTGTATCTCTGTGTCTGTAAGTAAAATAGTTCCAAGTTATGGCAGTACCCTGAGGCGCAAAGGCTGAAAGGCATCCTTAAACAGATAAACAAAGCCCCAAATTGTATTATACTTCCTGCAAGGATGTAGTGCACAAAATAGCTGGAGAGCAGCACATTAAGACTGTTCTTACTCACCTAACGTAGACAGTTACACATTTTTAAAGATCTGTGGTAAATAATATGCATTAGAAATGCTAATTAAGAGAAAAGCTTTCTGGCAAATATGTCAGTGGAGTCATCCAAAAATTGATTTGAATTAAATTTTGTGATTGCAGGACTTGCTTCCATTTTGGAAAGGAACGTAAATTTGGGACTTTGCAATTTTGTAAAATACACTGAATCAGCTAAAATAGCATCATTAAATAACTTACTTGTTTAAATTTATAAAACACAAAAATGTATACTCACTTTTGTTATTAAATGTAAAACTTTTTTTCTAATTTAAATAACAAATATAAAAGTATTTGATAAAGCTGAATAATGTACTTTGACTAAACAGTTTTTATTTCTTTTTCTGTGTCACAGAAAACATGACAGAACAAAGTTCATTTCTCTCATAATGCCTCCTCAGGATTAACTTTACTAATGGTTGATGACTAGAATCTCTTCAGACTGAAAAAAGAAATCTATCCTTATATACTTAACAGGAGATAAATTCATATCTTGGTTCACATTCTGTAACAGTTAGGATTCCTTAAAATTTTAGCATCAGTCTTGAAATCCATTGGATTTTCACTATGACAGCTGAGCCCACAAAAATGTCTGCATATAAATAAAATTAATATATGCATATACTTGGATTTTATAGAAGAATATCATTTTTTTTTCTAATATTAACATTATTAGCATCAGATAATTTCACCAGACCGACCCTTAAAATTTTTCATTTGTACTTTTTTCCAAGTACCAGCAGGAAATGAAAGCAAAAAAAAAAAAAAAAAAAAAAAAAAAAAGCTCATGCTCTGTGTAACTAACAATTTAAATATGTAAGCCTGAAGGAGGTCAGAAGGAAATTTAATTAAGTTCATAATGTTGCATAAAATGTGAGAGAACTAAAACTTTTGGAATACTCTGTAATTTCCATATTACTAAATTCTTCCTTTTTCTTATTTTTTTCTTATTTTTTTTCCCCCATGCTTAGTGCTCTACCCTTCCAATCCTTGCTTCTACTTAGAGAACTTATTTTATTGTTACTTTTCTTAACCTGTAGACTTGTAGTCAGTTGTGTCTAGTTTCATAATTGCTCTTGGTTTGGTGGCTTTAATGGTAATTGCCATGTCACAGCACAATAATTTCAGCCACTAAGCACTTAATCAGTAGCACCATAAAAGGATGGTATAAATTAATATAGGACAAAATATTTTTTCTAACATGTACCCTAATGAACTCAACCCAAAGAAATGTAGACAGACTGAAAATAATTCATAAGCAGTTATTAGTTTATTCTTTGTGCATTGCACTCTTTTGGCTAGCCATCTTGATGCACATATTTGAAGTTTGATTTTTAAGAGCATATATTCACACATACACATACACAAATATTATAAGCATTTGAAAAGTAGAAGGCATATACAGCACTTGGTAATTTTAAGTATATGACATATAAAATATGATTAAATATGCACATTTCCTAATATTAAATGACTAAAATAATTGTGATGATCATATCTTGCATTTGCACCAGCAATAGTTAAATATGCTAGGTGCACTGAGGAATATATTTTCTCCATCTCTTTTGATTGTCTTAATTTAGATCTCAAATATATGTTAAAAAAACAGTTCTTTTAAAATGACTTGGGATTTTACATTTGTATATTAAAAGCCATATGTGCAGTGACTTAAGTGGAATGACTTGATATGACTGGGAATGGCAGAATCTGACTCCCCTGAAGACAATGCATCATTGCTATCTTTGCTTATTATATTCTAGCACTTCTTACTATGAATGTTTTAAGTACTATCTATGTACTAAGAATGACAGCTTAGTTTATACTGACACCAGAGTTTTAAAGGCTGCATTTCAAAGAGACAGTGATATCATAAGTATTTGTAAATATCTCTATTCATAACCAGATCAGTTTTGATTTTTTGATTTTAAACTGTTACAGAGAAAAATGTATTAGAGAAAATAGTATGCAATAGAAGAAAGATTCATCGATTTACATAGATGTGCCATTTTTCTATAAACTTCAAGAATAATTTCGTAATGCTCCCGCTTCAAAAGAAAATTGGAGGAAAAATACTAATTTGGTTGCTACTATGAACTCCTGAAATCCAAACTAACTATAGAATTGAAGTTGAAATAGTATTGACATCTACTTCAGACTGTAGCTAAAATAGTATTGACATCTTCCTCAGCATCTTTCTTTTAAATTAAGGCAAGCTGTGATGAATAGATAGTGATATTTTCAAGGGCACAGTACCTCCATTCATCTCCAGTACTTAACCACTTTCTGCCTTTGAATGCTGTTTCCCTGTTGTCTCCTGACAAGAATGTTTGTTCTCTGTGGTCACCTGTACCTCAAGTGTAGGCTTTTCACAAGAAAATTTAGGTCTGGAGATAGGCTGATGTTTGAAATTATGATGTAGATTATCCTTGACTGAGGAGTGCAGGTCTTCCCAATAGTTATTTCTATTAAAATATTTTTTTTTCTGGAATTAGGTAGAAGGTCATTCAATATAATTTATTTTCCTAGACAGATATAACAAAGGAGTGAGGTAGGGATTCATTTGGTATTTATGAGCATAGGGCTGCTAGGAAAAGACGTTCCTTTTTTTATATATATTTTTTATTCTGTTTCTTATCACACAGTGGAGATTGCTATCATTTTAAATCTCTTAAGTTTTAATTTTTTCTTATGTCTTAAATCCTTATCATGGACTATATTCTGACAGCATAATTGACGGAGCACAAAAAGAAACATAGTGGTATTCTGAATCTGCCTAATGTTTTCACAAGAATTAGATTTGTACCATTTCTGTAGTCTTGTAATGCAGGAGACCATAACATTTTAACTCCCTGGACATTTAACATCATCCTCTAAGAATGGCTCATTATGCATTAGTTAGCTAATACATTATCATACGGATGCTGGGAGGTGTGGATGCCATTGCTAGGAATGTGCCTTTCCGGCATGAAAAATATTTCTTATATTACTGCTCAGTTCATGTTGGTTGATGGAAATCTGAGAACATTTCACTGAGCGTGAACGTCCTACTGCATTTTTTTTGCAATGTACCTGAAAGCCAGCAGATGGAGCCTTTCAGTTACCGTGATGCCCAGTTATTCCAAATTTAATAGGGACAGCTGATGCCTAAGCCTCTCTCCACATTAGTTATCCTTTGCCTTTCAAGAAAAAAAAATCACTTTTCAGTAGTTTTCCATTTATTTTAAAGTTTTGCACTACAAAGCAGCTGCGATGCAAATCAGCAAATGTCCACAAGTATTTCTCCTATACTAATAGCTGTGTTGTTTCATTGTAGTATGCTTTCTATATGTTCACAAGACTTAATACAGTTTAATCTTACAGAGATGCATCTTGCAAAAAATTTTCTTTAGTGCATGCTTTCAGGATATCTTATTTGCCTTTTGTTTTTTTTTAATTTGCATGATGTTCATTATGTTCTATTCATACACTTTTGTACACTTGGTTATTTTAGGATATATTTTCCACATTTCCCATCAAACGGGAACTATGACTTAATTTCTAGACATCTGAATTGTACTTTACCTTAAAATAGGTAGTATAATGTGCAAGGATTCATAATCTTCTTTCTATTTTTAGTTCCATCCAAAGTTTTGAAGATATATTCTAAAATAAATAATCTTTATATTTAAACAAATATATCTTAATTTTCCAGTTTAGTCTAAATATTAACTAGAATGAGGAGTGAGAACTGGAGAGCAACACTAACAGATTCCTAATGAACACTGCATAACATGCCTGTGCAAGGACTTATGTTAATGGGGAAAGAAAGGCAGCAGAGAGAGGAAACTCATTATATTTAGCCTATTGACATGTTAGGAGTTACCTGAGCTCCAAATTCCTAGGTCCAGCTGGTAAAATGGATGAGCACGAATTCCCAGCAGGCACCCATACAGTCATACTATACTAAGGATGGCAGAAACACTCTATTGGCCATGGGGACAGGTTTCCCCCTGGCTCATGAGCTGAGGTTCTCCTGGGGGTTCCTGGGAGACAAGCAGAGGCTGGTGACTCTATGAGGCTGCTGGAACTCCTCCATATCAGCTGTGAGTTTCCAGGCAATGCATGGAGATGAGCCTTTAAAATCATCCACAATTTAAAGTTTGATCCCAGAATAGCACAGTTTTAGCATATAGGATGTTTATCTGGCAATGAGAAACCTGATAAATCTCATCTGTAAATGTGGGCTATGCAGGTCTGAGGTGCCATCCCAGAATGATGACCTTCTCACTAATTTTCAAACGGACCTAAGATTTTTTTTATGTGAAATGATTACCTCAAATTAACTGTTCTACTTCAAATTAAGCACCATTTTATTTAAATGGATAAGATTTCATTAGGTGATTATGAAGCATTAAGTAATTTCTCAAGAACTCTTCAGGTAATATGACAACTCAATACTCTAACCTTAATACTAGTGCTTAACTATCTTCTTACATTGGAAAACATAGTCTATTTTAGTAATACTAAAAAAAAAATTTTTCTTTTATAACAATTTAGAAATTTGTTTTATAAAGCAGGCATAAATACATGCATACTACAGTGGATTGAAATAGATTTCTTTTTTGTAGTGAAAGGTGTCTTTATTCTAAGTGTATTGGCTTGGATAGAGAACATCCGTTTTTCTGAAAAAGGCTTTCTCCTTGTCCCTATTCACAACTCTTTAGTTCCTGTCTTTGAGCTGTCTCATGGTGCATAGTCTGAGCTTTTCTGTCCAGGGTGCTCCAGGAATGCATCTAAAGCATTCCAGACATTGCAGCAATCAGTTCACAAGTTTGGACCTAAATATGCTGACCAACCTGTAAAACTTCTGAAATACATAAAATGTGAACATTATTATTTAGAAAAAAATATTCCACTATATATATATATACATATATATAAATATAAATGGCTGTATTTTTATTATGGATTTCTTATGCATAAATGATAGCAAAGTGTCTAAGTGAGAAATCTAGACAGGAAGGTGAAAGAACTGTATCTTGACAAAACAATCATCTGATTTAATTACTGCTAAAGAGACAAGAAACATAGAAGTATAGTTTTAAAGGCATATAGTGTAAATGGATATTTAAAAACACGACAGTTAAAGCACAGTCTTGTCTAGAAACTGATACTATTCTTGCAAACCCTTGTTAAAAAAGTTAATTTTGTAAAAATACTGAAGAGAATAGTTCTGAGAGTTCCTTCAGAACTGCAAGTACTCAAGAATTTGTATATTACAATTCTTAATTTCTGAAAATGTGTGATTTTTTCCATTGTCTAGTTAATAATTTACTTTCATGAACAATTGAAACGAAAATCTAGGTTATGTGCATAATTAACTTGGTTCATATTTAATGAGGCACTGTCATTATAAACAAAGGCATTTTTGGTGTGAGACGAATCCAAAATGTTCTAAGATTATTTGGCCATCTTCTTTGAAGAACATCCTTATCATTGAAAAGCCTTATTTTTTGACTATTTAGGAAAAAGAATCACCTACCAGAATGAAATGTCATACATGAATTAAAATTCCACCTGGATGAATTAGATGATACTACTAATGTCAAATTTCACAGTGTAGAATAAGGAAAAAAGCTCATTTTTAACAAGGAAGGATTTGATGTCTTAGTTAATATACAGAAAACTCAGTTTTATGCTCATTATGCTTCTGACAAAACAGCTCCCTGTGCTGCAGATTTTCCTCTAACTTACAGGTCATCTACTCTTTGAAAATAAGCTTGTCATGTTACTCTATCTGGATATGCTCTCTGAACTGTTAAAGTGAGCAGAATAGTAGCAAAAATTTTTTTTTCAGAAATTATTATCTCTTATGCAAAAAATCAAGTTTAAATATCTATATTAAAATATTGCAATTTTTTTCTTTTAGTACTAGAAATTTTGAACTATGTATCTCATATCAAGGTGAGAACAGTAAAAAGAGATGGTGATTTTGAGAAAAAAATGTATATTTCTCCAAATTGAATACAGTGAGAGCTTTTTTCTTTTTTTTTCTTCACTATTAGACATGTTATTATATTACAATCAAGTAGCAAAAAGTGCTACTTGATGGCCTTACCTTCTCCCCTTCCTTCCAAAGCTACTTCCCAAGCAAATAAAAGACCAGATTTCTCTATAGGAATCAGTCTATGAAAGCATATAGTCCCTTTTGAAATTAAAATTCATGATGTTGGAAAGATATTTTAGTGTCTGATTTTACTTATCTTTCTGATTTTTTTTTTCTGGAGGAATACTTCTTTGACAAAATATAATTTTGTATGCAAGACTAGCAGAAGTATTTTTACAACAGTATTTCTAACATCATAGATTTCTGTTTCACTAGTAAATATTTTTCTACTGTCTTTTGCATAATTCCATTTGCTACAATCATAAATTTTATTCATAAAAACTCCCACTCAGTTTCAATAAATATTGTCCATCATAGAAAATGATGATAATCTCTCTACAAAAAGATATTAATACGTTTGCTCTTTAACAAAAAATATTTCAAAACAGAGTAATCGCTTAAGAAAAAATTATGGACATGAATGGTAACATTGATGTCTTTTTTTTTTGTGCAGGAAAATCTGAATTGGCTGTCTTTTTATTATGGTACAACTTTAAAGGAATTATTACATGGAGAAAAACTGAAACAAAAATATTTCTATCCCACAGAAGCTTAAAGTCAAATCAATTTTTCTCTGTCTTTAAAATTGGAGAAAGAGTTGTGGAGGGATAACACTGGCAGGTTCAAAGTCCAGTTCAAAGCTGTTGATACTGAAAAGGCCATATTTTACCCATTTTTGGAAATAAATGTTTTGGAAAAAAATCTTATTAGTCTACACCAAGCTTTTATGGGAATGGAAAATGTTATTACACTGTGACATTTTATTTTTTTCATACATATTTCTATGAATCTCAATGTAGCCAGAGATGCAAGTTTTTTATTTCAGGCAAGGTCAGAAGCTTTGTTCTTCATTCTTTTTCCTCTTATTTCCATGCCCTTGAAGGAGTCATTGAAGAGTGTATGTACTGTTCAATTGCAGGGCTTTAAGTGTAATATTGAGGTATAAACACCTGCGTGAGCAGAGGAAAGTCAAATAGAAAGTATACATTCATGTATTTGGCTTTTATATATATGATATATATATACAAGGAGATATATGAGAATATCAAATGAGAAAATTCAGTGGTTATAATATCATAATTATGCATATCACAATGCAATATCACAATTAATTATTTATAAATATTAACATTTAGAACATGATTGCTTATATACTTATGTATTGTAGAATTTTTTTCCATCAAAATAGCTTATTTTTTTGTAAATTTATTTTCTAAATATTTTATTGGGTGTGCAAATTCCACACAGCATACACGGTTTTGGAAGTTTTATGATGCATAATTTTCTTTTTTTAATATTCAAGAATTAGGGAAAATAATCACTGCAGAACATCTCATCAGAAGTCTGACCTATCATTTAATCACTATCATTTTATAGAATCTATTCTTACTTATCTGTATCACATTGCTTCCTTTCATTGTGTCATATTGTCTGTGAACATCTTTTTATGGTTATTCCTTTGTGCTTTCTGTTTATGAATGCAGCTGAACAGCTATCAGCAGTCTATAGTGCTGCAATTTGATGGAAGGGGAAGCAAATTTGATAAAAGATGAATCCCCTTGCATTTCAGCTGAAGGTTAGAAGGGCTGGGGGTGGCTGGGCTCATCTCTTAACAGGGATACCAAATACTGTAACTATAAGACAACTCTGACAGTACCAGATTCACAAAGAGCCTGTTGACTGTAGGTTCAGTTGTCTTTAAACAGCAAATTGAGTTCACAAATAATATGATCTGCTACAAGCCTGACTCTGGCAGTACTGGGTTCTATGAACAGTCTGTCAACTGTAGGTCTGATCACCTTCAAAACAAGCAGTCAGGTTCACAAATAGCACGATTTATTCAAATGTAACATTTAGAAAACAGGTTTCAGATGTTGGTATAGGAAATTCTCCATTACGGTGCAGAGTTCTTAGCTACTGTCAATTGTACAAATGTGCAACCATCACTAACCCCAGAAGATGGGAGGGGGCTCTCAACCTCAAGGACACATGTGATGTCCTGACTGGATGGGAGGAAAGGTGGTTCAGCCTGTCGACTGCTCTAGAAGTTTCCATGAAGTCATCTTACTCTCCTCTCCCCTCATCTTTGCACCTATTTCCCTCTGTCCTCCTTCTTACCTACTTCCCTTGTTGGTTCACCTTTTATATATTTTCTTTTACATTTAGGTGGAGCTTGAATTATTCTAGTCATACTTACTTTCATTATTGATTGGTTTAAAAAGTCTCTTGAGTTAACTGAAAATCTGGAAAGCATGCTCAGTAACCATGCTTGGAAGTGGCTAACTTTTGGGATGGGTTGTGCATTGGTATTATAATGAGATTAAAATGAGTGAAGTTTGAGCAAAGTCTATAGGAAGGGACTGATCTGCCACCTTTGTTGGCCTACAACTAGACATTTTATTGCACTATGTGGCTTATCAGCTGAGTGGCATGACCAGATTGCTATCTCTGCAGGGAGTACAACAGAATTTGGTCGCAGTGTCTTCATTCCGCTCCATCCTCCATTCATTCACCAGCTGCATGGGAATCCTGCAAGGGATTTTGGCCATGGTGTCTCCATTCTGCTGCACTCTTCGTGTACTCTTATTAGCATGTGCTAGGAGGGCAAACTACATTGTCGAGGGAATCGTGGAGAAGTAGATTTTGTACATACTGACCTCCGGCAAACCTCTGTAATGTGGTAACTTCTGCTAGGCCCTGTTTTTTCTCCAATTTCTCCTTTTATAGGCACTTTTTTCACATGTAGTACTGTTACTTGCTTGGTTTTGATAGATTTACTCCAATTTATGCCAGATAAAGATGTAATTTATTATTAGATATGAAAAAGTATCAAGTGCATTGACTTAGAATAACATCATTACATTATTTTTGTTGTATCCTCTTATTATTATTTATTTATTTTTTATGATTGTGAATCATTGTTTCAGGCTAGCTAAATTTTCATGCAGGTAAATAGAAAGATCTAGATTGTCTTTCAGAGGTTTTTGCATTACTTTCAAATCAATTATCACTTAGGACAAATTATTCTTCTCAAAATGTGTTGGATTGTATTGACCCATGGGGCATCTGTTTTTTGTGGTGGTGGTAGTGATGTTCTTTTTTGTTTTTATTTTTTATCGCTATGACTGTTCGTTACTCTTTCCAAAATCATTAAGTACTTTAAAAAAAAAAAAGTTATAGCAGAGTTCTTGCTCTCTGTTTATGCAGCACACAGGACAGTCTAATAAAGATAAGTGAGCTTTTTGAAGGTATTTTGTGCTTATCTCCATCCACACTGTTGTCTGTACCACATGTTGTCTTTCAGCTGTTCACAGCAGGCTCTCATGAAGAACTTTGTAGCCATGCAGATTTAGATATGTCCTATCTAGTCTTTCTTCCCTGTGACCAATTGGATGCTTGTGTAGTTTTCAAAAAAAAATTGTCTTAGACTTTCTATAGTCTAAGTTGTGTTTGTTCCAGCTACACTGCTTGGATTATGCTCTTGAATGTTTCCATGAGTATTTTCATAGGTTTCCCAAAAACTGAAGTCTGAACATTTCTTTAGTTGGCATAGGGTCTGCCTTAGTAGCTTTTCTGAGGCTACACTAATACATTACATTTTAACTGTAAACTTAGTTTGAGAATTAATACAATTCAAAATAGCATTAAATTTTCTACCAACTTTCCTACTCACTCGAAATATATTTGTTTTGAAACAATAAAGCAAGCTTCTATACTGCCTTTTCTAATGCAATAAAGGAGCAACAAGTACTACAAACAGAAAATAATATGTTTCACTGAGAAGTCTTCTGTCACTTTGCAGGTTGATATCTAAATGGATGATAAAGAAATATAGAGAGATTCTGAGACTCCTGGACAAAAATAATTTTAATCCTTTTCCTTCCTTCCCTTCCCTTCCCTTCCTTCTTTCCATCTCTCCCTCCTTCCTTCCCTCCTTCCTTCCCTCCCTCTTTTCCTCGCTCCTTCCTTCCTTCCCCCTTCCCTCCTTCTCTCTCTTTCTTTCCCCCATGAGGTTATATCTTCAGGTGGTATGATTATCATAGCTCAAAATCAATGTATCGAGGTCATTCTGTATTCATGCAGGTCTGATCCTTATGAATTAATGATCTGATGGATGAGCTCCTTTGTCTAACTTCTTATATAAATATTTTGTCATAATGAATCCAAAGAAGTATTATGTTAGAGACAAGTGGAGAGAAAAGTAGCACGAATGTCAGAATTTGTGAATTTGGTAACAGCTCAGTGTAAATCTGTAAGTGCTCTTTCATCTTTCTTGAGCTCATTAGCTGAAAATATCTTCCTGATTCTAGGTCACTCACTGAAGTGTAAAGCTCCCGGGGATATGATTATATTTACCTGTTGTTAAGCCTTGAATTTTTTTGACATCTGGTCACTGATGAGGATGGTGACAGTAGTTAATGTTTCTACAGCACTACTTAGGCATTTTGCAAATCTCGTAACTTAGCCAGATAGAATATCCCAGCAAATTTCATTACATTATCTCGGTGTCAGCTTCCTCCTTGGCAGGCAAGGCGAGCCACAGAAAGGTTACAAACTTAAACAGAAAAAAAAAAAAAAGAATCCCTAGCACAAAGCTTAAGAGACAAATCAAGATAAATTTTATCTGCAGAGAAATTATAAAAGTAATTACTGACTGTTGACAATCGATTAATATTTTCTTTAATCTTATTCTTAAAACTAATTATTTCCACTTTTTTCATTTTATGCAGCAATCTGGAGAAAGATGAGGGAAATAATATTTAAGATTGCTGTCACGTAAAGCAAATGAAAAAAAAATTGATGCAGGTGAAATGTATTTGCAATGAAATTATTTGCAATGAAAACTGCAGTAATAAAAACACATACAGAAATGAGAATAAAATACTGAAGAGAGGGAAAAGGTAATTGAATGAAGCAAAATTTTAATAAAACAAAGTAATAAAAATGAAAACAGATAAGATTACCAAGATATTAAAACACTGTGTCTCATAAAATTAAGACAAAGGTAAATTGATGTTTACAATTTTCCCTTTACAAAGGAATTTTGGTATTTCCATTCTAAAATATCAGAAGTAATGATCTAAATGATTCATTCATTTTTATAATTCATATTTTTAAATTCATATAATTCATATTTTTAAAACATTGGAATATGAAAGTAACTTAAAAATGATTCTGCAAAAATAAAGAACACCCTTTAATGATCACATTAAAGAAAAAAATCATAGAAGCATTAACATTTTTCTTAAATGACTATTTTAATTACTTTTGCTGTTTAGTACTTCTCATGGAGTCATCAGCTCTACAAAAATTTAGGATTACCAATTTACACAATTAAAGTATTATTCATATATACAGGCTAGGCAGAACAGAAATCCTAAGGTTGAGAATGTGGTTAATTGTTTTATTGAACAGGACCAGTTATCACCGAATCATAGAATCTTAAAGGTTGGAAGGGACTTGTAGAGATCATCTAGTCCAACCTTCCCACTCGAGCAGGCACACCTAGAGCATGTGGCACAGGGTGACATCCAGGTGGGTTTTGAAGACCTGCAGAGAAGGAGACTCCACAACCTCCCTGGGCAGCCTGTTCTACTGCTCTGTCACCCTCACAGTAAAGAAGTTCCCCCTCA